>VZTM01039337.1:39183-81975 GCA_013400555.1 Jacana jacana | reverse complement strand
ACCCCAGATCAACTAGCAGCTCTCCTGTTGTGTCCAACTCATGTACTAACCTCTCCCTAGGGAAGACAACAAATGGAGTGTTTGAACAGAAACCATCATTTCACATTTGCCCTCCTCTTTCAGGTGAAATTTCTCCATCCCAAGAGGTTGTTTATAAAGGTATGCCAATCGCAGACTAAGCCCTTGTTTTAGTGGTCAGAAGGTGAGAAATGATGGTGATGAAGATTTAGGTGCAACTTTTATATTTCACATTTATCTGTGCAGGAATGCTGATATGTAACTCAGATACCAGTATGACATACCTGTCCTATTGGTCAGTCTCAGTCAGTAATATTGTGTGACAGCAAGACTTACCATTGGATAAAGGCTCAAGAGTGCCAGAATTTCTATCCGATTATTTTTATTCAATCATTACCTCAATATTTCTATTCTTCACTGAAGTCAAAGACATTTTCTTGCTATCCAATTAGCAAGGGGTTAGAAAGAAAGGGAAAATTATTTCTTCATAAGGAAGAACCTTAGGGATTTATTTCCCTAAGAAATTCATTGTACCACAAGAAAAGGAGAAGGAGCATGGGAAGCAACTGCGAACTGGAACTCCAGGATGAAGACCCCTCTTTTGACATGAGCATTTGGAGAAATGCACTCAACATTATGTCTAAAGCCTCTTCTCTTCCAAGTTTGAGAACTAATTCCAGGTTGACTAACAAGCAAAATCATTAATATACCCATTATCCATATATATATTACTTACCATAGATCTACCACATTCCCATGGTAACCCAAACTAAGGGCAATTTTATTCTTTCTTGCATCTCTAGAATAGATTAAAAAAACTGGTTGAAGACAATGAACCTCGTGCAATTCCATCTTGCAATGTACAAATCACATGCAAAGTCAAACCCAGAAAAAAAGTCTTTATTCAGCTTCCAACACTTATCCAGGCAACAGATCTTTCAACCTTTCTGCAATTATTAATCTGTGATTCCAGAAAGCTTGAGTGATGCTGTAAGTGTAACATTATTTGTAATTGCTCTATGCATATTCATGAAACTGAACGATGACACATTTAACATATATAAATGATCTGAAGCATTGGTAGTGGCTTGCAGTAAGGATTGGTAGTCACTAATAATGACTGCTGGTGTTTGGAAAGATGGATTCATGTTGAAAAGCTGATGTGGAGTAAGAAGAGGTGTCCCTCAACCCCTTCTATATGCACACTAAAATAGCACAATGCAGAAAGTTGTAAAGTGAGGATGAGGAAGCACAGATATACCCACAGAATTATGTTAGGAGTCATACCTGAGGCGAGCAATGCAATGGTCCAGGTTGTTAGAGATTTCCATCAGCCATCCCTGCTTGTGACGTTTCAAAAGTGCTGCTTCATCAACCTAAGACAAATAGTAGCGATCTTAAAACTCCTGTTTCCCCTGTCTGGTCACTTTTACCCTTAGTTTTTCAATTTGCAGGAAGAGTAGCAAATGGGTGTGCAATGGGAATGGGAGTAGCCCTGCCTTGACCTTATCAATACGGACTGATTGTCCAAATACTTATTTTTCACCTCTGATTTTTTTTTTCCACTTTATCCTCTCTATTACTGTAGGCTCGAAGCAAAAAATAACCAAACCCAAACAACTTTTTTGATACATCACTTCCCAAAATATTTTACAGACCAAAAATTATCATTAAAATTGTGCAAGAGATAATATTTTTACATCAAATTTAATTATTAATATTGTTTCTTTCCATGATTACATTGAAAAAAAAGGAAAGCCAAATTTTTCCCAATTTATTTTTCAAATCTGGCTATTTTTGGTGAAAATAAAATTTCTATTTAATTAAGGGAATATTTAATTTGGTCAGCTAAGAGATTGACATTTCTGCCAGACTGCCCAGGATGATGCTGCTGAATAAAATTTACCCTCACTTTTGTTCTTTGACTGCTGCCTGAACATCTCAGCCAAATATGGAAAAGAAAAGAGGAGAGCATTTTCTTGTCCCAGCTGGCTCTGTTGCCAGTTCTGTTGCATCTGAAAAATGGAACAGATCAAAACAAAACTACATCTTTAACTCCCTCTTGTTTGAACTTTGAAGCTCCAGACATGCTCGACCCCAAATCTGTACTCCCTCCTGGGCTCAGCTCCTGCGTATGTCAGTGTGGATATGCATAGGAGACAGCTGGATAAAATATGAATGGCTAGACAAACTGTGGAGGCTTTGGCACAGCTTCCATAGTAATGGCTCAGTGTATAAATTTGCACGTCGTTAATACTTTTATAATGAGCTATCAGTGGAGAAAGCAAATGGCAAAATTAATTCAAGCCAATTTGCTGTGGTAGCAAGGAATTTAAACACCCACAGTGGTGCATGTGCATAAGAACACATCACCTGAGTTTCTTCTAGTATTTCACTAAAGCATTTTTACTTCTTTATAATCCACCCCCATCATTTTCATCCTATTATTACTCATTAACAAAGTATTTATATGTAAATTAAATAAGTTCTGTATTCAGGAGTCGCTTGAACACCGGGAAACCTTTACTTTCCTAATTATTCTTAGCATGAGAAACCTTCCATCATTTCCTACATCAGTAATGAAGACTATCCTTCCAAAACCCCAGATTATCATAATATCAGTGTCACTGCCGATGGAATTATTCAATAAAGTCAGGTGCCCTGGGGGAGAGCTTCTTCGGGAGTTATTTGAATCAGCACAGGAGGAAAGATATTAAACGGTCTGTATGAATTACAGGAATGGGGTTCATTTAAAGCTCAGCATAACACAGATCAGATCTATTTAAATCTGTACCACATCCTACATATTTTACTACAGCCCTCTCTGACAGTCTCATGGACTTACTAGCATGCTCAAGAAAACTAGCTTCCTTTGAACCACACTTTCAAAAATATGCTCATTTTTTGATCAGCATCTCAGTAGTTTAAAAAATTGCACAAATATGATGAGGTAACGTCACCTCCAGTGTAAGCCTAGAGAGCCCAGTGCAGCTCAGGGGAGACAGTCTGGCCATCCATACAATTATTTCATAAATTTACAATCTGCTTCATGTCAAACAGAAGAGGTAAAAGACTTGCAGCACTAATCCCTTCTGTCTGAGCTTCAGAAGCTCTGGCTGACAAAATGACATCTCTTGCAGAATTCATCAGTGCCATTTGCATAAATAGTTCCTTAAATAAATAATATGTACATTTATATAGCTGTCCACATGTGCTCCCGAGACTCATTTCCGACAAGGATCATCTCACAGGAGATAAAAACCAGGCGATATTCAGTCTCCTGAACAAAATCATCTGTAGCTGCAGAGATGAAAAGGACAAAGGACTGCTGTGAACTGCATTCACTGGAATTTTTCTTTTGTATTTTAGCATTTGAAAGATCACGATGACAGAGTGGAAGCCTGAATAAGGACAATTTATTCAATAATAAATCCAGTAAATTTATTTAATCTGCAGGGAGTAATCAATGAGATCTCAATTGCATGCAAAACTCACGGGCTAACAAGAACACTTTCGCATCTTCATTGTAAAACAGATGAAACTCTAACCTTCCTTGAATAAGACCTGAGCTAGCCAGAGCGGGCCACATTTACTGCATGCCACATGGGCAGTCTGACTCATTATGTTTTGAACTTTAATTATAATTGCCATTGGCCAGACTGTGATATTCTTACCCTTTTCAACACAGCAAGTGACGTGCCCGCAGCAGAGGTCTGCCAGCTAATTCTCTTTATAAATGACTTTGGCTGAGAAGGCTGAACTCCCACTCCAGTCAGCTCCGACTGGACTTTACTTCTCCAAAATCTCTCTTTCGCTGGAGCAGTAACAAGAGCTCATCCTCATCCACTGCAGACAGGCAAAAAAGCTCAATGCATTTTGGTTGGTCCTATGTCTACTCCACCCAGAATGTTTGCCCAGTGTATGGAATTCAAAGGGAGTCATGAGGAAAGAAACGCATGGAAATGTTGATTGTTTCTTGGTAGTCAATATCATTACAGATATTCCCTCCCATTTTCACCGAACTGCAGAGCAACATTTTCTGTTGAAAATTGTTGCAATGTTTTTGTAGTACATCTTTCCATCTGATTTGTCAGAACAGAACCCTGTTCTGGGTTAATAATAGCTGAAAACCACGCCTACTAGGAGAACTTAATGTTACTTTTCTATATTAAAATGTATTTCACTCAAAACTTACAGGCACATAGACTTAACCAAGACTATAATGTTAGTGTTCTGCATTATATACAGTACTTAAGGATATCTGTGGATCCAATGGGTCCTATCATACACGACACTGATTGCTTGGACATTAGCAGTCTTTGAATCACAGATGGTTATCAGATTCTCTTTGTTTATGGGAGGAAATAGCTGGGCTATTTTAATATATTTGGAACGGAGCAACATTACATCAGGATGAAAGACTCTTTACAAAGAATATATGCTGTGGGTGAGCCTCAGGGAACAGGGAAAATGGTCCTACAGAACTACTCCCCCATCAGCATTTTCCATTAGCAGAACCTACCTTTGTTGTTGACAAACTGCAGTTCTACATGCTCGTAATTATCCTCACCATCTTCATACTGAAGCCAACTTTAAAATCCCTCATTTAACAAAATCCCATTGACTTCAGAGAATCACAACACCAAGCAACTTTGTTAGTCCCAACCTTGATGAGTGAATCCTACCAACATTTTTAAGATGTACTTTCCACTGCACCTGATGTGGGTGCCAGAGACATTGAAGATTAATCGTAATATAACTAACACGTTATTAACATAGACATTTTTGGCAATAAGAGAGTGCAATTCTCATGGGAAATTGCCTGTGGATGTTGCACCCATTCACACATGAAATGAGGGTATCTCAGGCACTGAGGAAGGCTCATCTGACAGCATTATTCTTCATTATTTCTTAGATACTTCTGTATCTAAGATGATACAGTTCATATCCTTACAGTGAGTGAACAAATAGAGGGTGAAATGGCAGTGAAAAATGATCTGCAATGAAAAGGACAGACAGACCTTAGAAAAGAGCATCTTTTATGGAGTTTGGTCTGTCAAAGTTACTTGAGGAACATGCCAGATCAAGAGAAAGAGGGTTCTGATTCAGCACATGAAGGAGAATTGACAAAATGAAAGCAGCATTTCTCTCACCTCTGCAATGATCCCCACACAGCCAGCAATGACCGCAGCCTTGGCTTGAGCTCCACTCATCCCTCCGAGACCAGAAGTAACGAACACCTTTCCAGACAGGTCTTCTGCCTTCAAGTAGCGACGGCCTGCATTGAGCACTGTCAGCTGCACACAACACAACAGAGTAATTATCAGCAGCTGTTTTTCCTAGAGTCTCTCAACTTTAAAGATCTTCTGTCCCCTTTGCAGAGTCTGAGACTTGGGGGGCGTTGGGACCATGAAATTCTTTTAATCTTTGAAGAAGGAAACATGTTACAAGGTGATGTTATGAAACCATGGTTTTGTTTATTTCTCTCACCATGAAATAGAATAGAATAATCAGTGGTTCCCAGCATGCTGTTCTTGGTGTATAAAGACTTACTCAGGATGGCTGCAAAAGACAGCTGAGCTAAGCAGCCAAGAAAACAAGCTAAGAAAATGTTGTAACACCCTTGGTCAATTCCTACTTCACTTATTGAAGCTAAAGATGAGCTCAAATTGAGACTTTGACTGCAGATTCCTTCAGGTCGGTGTTCTAAACAAGAAGCCATGGAACTTGAGTGGAAGAACTAATTTTTTTAAGAGTGGGCAATGAGAATTTCTTTGGTAGCCAGAACATGCTCTGACAGCAATCCAATCCACTCCAGGCACCAGTCACTGTGGGAGATACCCTCCTCCAAAACCAAACAGACCTCTCCCCAGTTTCTTACCACAGTCCCATGGACTATTCCCTGAGGCCCAATGTAGCAGTAGCTCCCTGCGGTCATCTGGCCATACCTAGCAAGAGCAGTGAACACAATTATACCATGGTACTCAGACTCCACACATCTACATATGCTCCTAATAAAACACAAACAATGTCCATGCTTCAATTCATTATTAAAGTTCTGCTATTATCAAATGCACTGACACATACTTAGAGGGTCATTTAGCTCTTAAAATTGGGTTCAAAAATGCATGGATCAGAAAACTGAGTGTAAAATTGTTCTGGCATTTAGTACAGTGACTCAGACACAAGGACACTCCTTTTCACATTGTTGGCATCTTTATGCCATTGGTTTACAGTGGCACCCACACTTCTAAGTCACATAGTCACTTTTGAAGTTGTTAGCCCAAAATGGTTGTCCACATTCCTTTGAAATTCCCAGAAAGGTGGAAATGAACATTCTACTCCTGACATTCTTCCAGCTTCCTTATCTGTACACATTCAGTGGCCTTAATTTATTTTCTCCCTGGTACACAACAGAATAATAGTCCTACTCATCTAGCACTAAAATAGTAGGTAAATAATCATTGAAGAAAATATAAAAACTAGTCATTTTCTACCTTAAAGCTTTCTCGTAGTGCAAAGAAATATTTCATAACTTGTGTTTTCTGTAGATTTCAAAACAGTCACTGAAAAGTGGAACCAGCCAGTCCTATAAGTAGGTTATGATTAAGGCTTCACACTGTAATTCAGCCAAGCCCCACATATAAACCTAATACTAATTCCTAGCAGACCTCAATTACAGCCTTATATATGTGGCTGAACGTAACTCAAACTCCTAAGAAATTCCACTTAAGTGTGCATTAGTGCTTTGCAGCATCAGGACTTTATGCAGCACAGTTGAAATCCATCTGCATTAGAAATTTTAACCAGCCACTGCCTGATGTCTGATTTTCATTTTAGTTAAGTATTTGATATATTTTAATAATGAGGTATCTTCTTACATTGTTACTCCCAAAGCAAACATCTTTTCATATTCATCTCGGGTGGAATAGTTGGGAATAACCTAAGAAAACAATCAAAAGAAAGCCCAGATAAGCAAATTTGAGATTTAAGCAGATCTTTTGAACAGCCTACATTTCTCTGTGTCAGACACATAGAAAAACCATGCAAAACAGGAAGAGCAATTGAGGTGTTTTATTCCATGCACTCCAGTATTAGAAAAGAGATGTCTGGTCTTTCTGGCAGTGTGACTGTCATGCAAGTTTTCAGGAAAGCATTTCTCTAGCCACAAAACTGGCTTGCGGAGAGAGGGATATTGAATGTCTCAAAAGGCTGGCAATGAACCAGCATATTCACTTGTTCAGCTTTTCTTCCAAGCAAAGCAATCCAGATATCCAAGCATCTGAAGAATAGTCATCTGTTGGCCTATTGAAGGCTTTAAAATCTTCCATTCTGAGCCTCCCTGAACTGTTCTGACCAAGAACATGTACAGCTCAGGCTCAGTTAGAACAGAAGCCATCTAATAAGGAGAAGGTTGTTCCCTCCATCACTGCAGATCAGCACACTGGAGGTGAGAGCAACTGTACTGGAATAAATGCTGCAGAACGTGGACCCCAGATTCTCCCTTATGGTGGTGTAAGTTCAGGTAGTGCAAATAATATTTTAATTCAGCAAACACTTGAAAACTAAACAGAAGAAGAGAAAAAACAAAACAAGATACTATTACCTACCATGCCATTAGTAATGATTAATCGAGGAGCATACTTGTGGCTGGGAAAGAGTCCCAGAGGATGTCCACTGTACATCACTAGTGTTTGCTCTTCGGTCATCTCTGACAAATAGTGCATTACCAACCAGAACTGAAAGGAAAAGCAAGGAAATTGAGGGATTATGTTTCCATCTTACTTTTATATTTCTTTGTGAATCTGCTATAGAGATAACAAGGTGGATTCACACATGGAACAACAGCCAGAGCTCTCAACACATTTTTGCTTTTAATAAAGTCCAGTAAGAGACATCACTCAACCGGAAACATAAATTGCCAACTAGCAACAGTCTGAGTAAGTCCCAAAATAACTCTCCAGTACAAAACCCAGAAATCCTTCACTTTTAAAGCCGTTCTAAATTTATCTTTAACCATTTGGATCTGGCACTTTTCTGGCCACATTTCCAAAGCCAAACTGCAAAATTTTCCCTACAAAATGACTAACACACCCATGCATATTGTTGATCCTAACCTGAAATGGATAAATCAGCATCTTCTGGTGCTTGTCATCTTTGCAACAAATGGATATTACGGTGTGCATTAAAAATGAAATTATTTTCTTCTCAAAGAAAAAAGACCTGCTTTATTGACAATGAAAAACATCCTTGAGGCACCCAGGAGTACACAAATTAATGCATTTCAACCTCCTCTGCGTTGCTCAACAGTTACTCTTGATGTATGCCAAAAAGTAGGCTATTACCATCTAAGCTGCCTATAGTTTGGACTCACGTCAATCACTGTCTGTCACAAACCCCATTAAATGCCACAGGACTTCCAGTTTGTGTCAGCTAGGCCTGAGAGGAGCTTTCCCATCAATACTGGAATTTAACAAAAGCTTGAAACTAGAGCTTCTGTACGGACACAGAGACAAAGTTTTGAGAAATAAAAAAAATGGAACTGCTGAACAAAAAGACAGCAGTATCAGTTGTCATGGGCACTTAACCTCTGTCTCTGATCTGAATTAAAAATTGCACGGATTTGAAGCCAGTTCCTTCTAACCCAGCTAATTTCCAAGCTGCAAGTTAAGTTGAGCAGGAAAGAGAAAATAAAGTTGCTCTTGCTTTTTTTTCTTTTTCTTTTGCACTTTTTGGTTTTGTTTCATGAAAAATGATGATGAATCAAATTCTGTTCCAAGGACAGAACAAGTAACTAGCTGAACTCTCAACTCTTCAGCAGCCTGGGAAAAACACTGTAATAAAACTAGAAGCTGTCAGATAGTTAGATCTTGTTGCTTTGAAAGGCACAATTAGGAAGAAGGAAGTGAAAGCCTTTCCTAGCTTAAAGAACAGTTCCATTATCTGCAGGCTTGTAAAGTTAGCTCTAGACACATTTCCCCCTTTTAAAATTATCCAGAAGAAAGCACAGGTCTGTCTGGATGATACAAACCAAACTGAACCATTTCACTGGGAACTTTGCAATGACAGATTTCCAAAAAGCATGTTGTTTTTCAAGCCACAAACAGAACAAATTGTTCTGTCATAACCGAATCATTCATGTGATTCCTACTCTAAGTAAGCAAAAACAAAAAGGTTTTGTTAGTTCTGCTGTGATACAACTGCAGGTCATAGCTCAGGGTTGGATGAGAACAAGGGAAAAGAGTATTTCTGGCTTTGGCAGGGCTTCTACTTCACCTTGCAAGCCCAGCATCTGCCTAAGGCACGTCAGCCCAACACAGGCAACTCTAGAAACTGGTGCACTGCCCACATCAGAATTGCTGCAAAACTCACATAGTTATCAGGCAGTAGTTAACTGGCATTTAGTAAATAATAAACAGAATCAAGAAATTGTCTGCAATGCCATGGTACTTTTCCATTTAAAGTCAGAACAGTTTTGCCTCAAGAGCTGCCTATGACTTCTACTTAACTTCAATTTAATAGGTTAGGAAACTGAGTTTTCTCTCAGCCACAATGAAAAACCACAGTCAAACTGGGAAGAAAATCCAGGTTCCGTTCTGCAATGAGGAATCCATTCCTCTCCTCTAGTTGCTCCTCCATTTACATGTTAGTTTTGCTTAGACTTTTTAGTAAGCAAGAGGCCAGATTCAGGTAAAGCCAAAACAAGGTGCATACATGATCCTTCTTGACAGAAGTTGTTTCCTTAAGTCAACTTTTGTTTCCATAGACTACAGATTCATAGATTCATAGAATGATTTGGGTTGGAAAGGAACTTAAAGATTATCTAATTCCATCCCCTCTGCCATGGGCAGGAACACCTCCCACTAGAGCAGGTTATTCAAAGCCCCATACAGCCTGGCCTGGAATACTTCTAAGGATGGGACATCCACAGCTTCTCTGGGCAACCTGTGCCAATGTCTTGCCACCCTCACAGTAAAGAATTTCTTCCTAATACCTAATCTAAATCTACCCTCTCTCAGTTCAGAACCATTACCCTCATCTCATTGCTCCACTCCCTGATAAAGAGTCCCTCCCCAGCTCTCCTGTAGCCCCTTTAGGTACTGGAAGGCTGCTATAAGGTCTCCCCAGAGCCTTCTCTTCTCCAGGCTGAACAACCCCAACTCTTTCAGTCTGTCCTCATAGGAGAGGTCTGATCATCTTTGTGGTTCTTCTCTGGAGTCTTTCCAACAAGTCCATGTGCTTCTTATGTTGTTATGTTATCACTGATGTACCTGCAGAAGCTTTTGTTGCTGCCCTTGACATCTGTGGCTAGAGTTAATTCTACCTGGGCTTTAGCTTTCCTAACCTGATGCTGGCTGTTTGGACAATTTCTCTGCATTCCTCCCGGGCTGTCTGTCCTTGCTTCCACCCTCTGTAGGCTTCCTTTTTCTGTTTGATTTTGTCCAAGAGCTACTTGTTCATCCATGCAGGCCTCTTGGTGGTTTTACCTGACTTCCTCTTTGTATGATTTGCTTGGAAATTGGCTCAAGATTGCCGTTCCTTAAATCAAAAACTTTTTTTTTTTCAGTCATTCCACCACTTCTTGTGAAAAATGTTGCAAAAGTAACAGAAACAAGCAAGGAAAATATGCACTTTTTTGTTTCCTAGAATTCATTTTGACTCTACATTTATCTCTGCAAAATACACTGGCACATACAAATGTATCAGAGAAAGACAAAACACTGGTCTGTACACCATCATACACAGCTTGGTGTGTTTATGGTACTGCGCTTAGTATTTCTGTATTTCTGC
This sequence comes from Jacana jacana, assembly GCA_013400555.1. NCBI lineage: Eukaryota > Metazoa > Chordata > Aves > Charadriiformes > Jacanidae > Jacana > Jacana jacana. The sequence continues at coordinate 71,166 of VZTM01039337.1, read as the reverse complement.
ATTCTCCTTGCTAAATCCAGCTCTCCCCATCTATGTAGCTCATAACTGAGCATTCCTCTCTCCAGACAGGATGATTTGGAGCTTTTTGAGACAACGACTGCCAAGAATTATCACAAACTGCCAAAGCAGAATGTGGGTGGGGGAGGGTGAAACTGGTTTCATGAAAGAAGTTGCAAAAGCAGCAATGTCCTACCTGTGCCCAGTTGCTGAAGACTTGCCCATTTCCTCCATAAGTGACAAGCTCCTGAGGAAACTGAAAAAGGCAATTTAACAATAAGACAAGCACTTCTCTGAAGCATTTCACTGTATCTCCAAGCTAGTTTTCTAATTTCAGTAAAATCTTTTCTATAGCTTATTGCAACAACACTCTAGATTCTTGAAATCAGAAAATGCCAATATAAAAGCGATAATTTAAGGGAAAAAAAATCAAAATTCTGTTTCAAAATGAGTTGTTTGTTACTGTTGCAATGGTGTATTGGATGTGGAATGCTATAAAGTGATATCTGCACTGCAGTTTCTGTAACAGACAGACATCCCAGTAAACTGCCTTAAAGAGGGACTGAGTGAGTTTACAGTTTGGTTGCTACTGGCAGTTACAGTTGGAAGAGTCTACACCCAGCAGAGCATAGATGTATGGCTTCTCCCCTGCCATTTGCAAAAAGATGCATTACACCAGGTAGTGTTTGCAAGGATGGACTCTGGTCCTGTAATCATCTGACAATTCATTGTCCTTGAGGTACAAGCTCAGGAAGCATCAGCACTAATTTTTCAACATACGTTGTAGGAGCAATGTACTGGAGCTGAGCGCTGCCCACCTCACAGACAGCTCCCAACCTCCTGCACATCACAGGAGCTGGAATGAGCCTTGGTAGTAGTGTTGGTGAGCCTTGAAGTATGAATGAAGACCAGGACGCACCCTGCAGGTTTAGTACTCTGCGAGGAGGCTGCCTTGGCACTACTGGAATGGAGCTGCTGTGCCAACACACAGCAGGCAGCTGTGTCTACAGGGACGGGCATGTACCTTGGAGCACAGAACCAGCAAAACACCTACAAACAACTAAAATGCTATTCAATCCATGGAAAAAGCATCATCTGCAGAAGGTTTAATTTTGCTTATATGCCTAAATTCTTTAGGTTTTATTGGAGAGCACACACAGGAAGTAACTTGCACATTTGCTGCCGCCCTACAAATCCAGCTTCCTTATTTTCACTGTACCTTACCTGAGCCACCGAGGGATCCAGATTATTCATGATCATCAACATAATGGCAGCAGCTGATTTGGTCTTGCAGGGGTAGTCTCCAATGGGGTAGGCTCTGAAATGGCAGTCACATAAATTGAAGAGAGACACTGACTCACAAGGGCCACTACGACAACACACCCCACAGAAGTATCCCTGCCTGTCAACACATCCATTTGAGTTGCAGGTTTTTGTTCAAAAAGGAAGTGCAGGTCTGAAATGGCATACGTACTTTAACAGGAAAACCAGGTTTTAACTATTATCAGAACTAAACAAAGAAAAAATTTGTATTCAGCTTATTATTTGCTGACTCAATTAAACACAATTAGTCATAAATATGGTGTCCAAGAGCTCTCATTGCTTTTTAACTTGATTTTTTGGTGGATGCTGAAACTTGAGTCTGTAACACAGTTGCCAGGCCAAGCAGCTAAGTCCTGCAATGCCAAGGAAAATAGCATCAGTGGAAGTTGTCTTCAGGCTCATCAGCTCTTGTTATTTAAGATCCTGTCTAATAAAAACCCCTAGCTTGAATTTCAGTCCCCAAAAAGCTCTCAAGAACTGAACTAGTTAGGAGAAATATGAGTCTTTTTACTGAATAAGAAGCATTTCATCCAGAAAACTGAGAGGTGGGCTGTGGGAAATCCTCACAAAAGTATTCTGAGGCAGGTTTCCTGGCATTAATGTGCTTCAATGCCAACTGCTGTGATCATCTCACTGTTACCTTCTCCTCCACCATCTGTTATATCAAATGTGTCTAAGACTTCCAGTCCTAGATTTATCCTGTAGCTCCTCAGGGAAGAGACAGTTCCTTTGCTGCGTTTGCAGAGGTCTCAGTACAGTTGTGTTGAGGCCTCTGAGGTATGACACCAAAAGGAAGTAAAGGAAGTATAACCATTGATCACCAGTTTTGCTTTCCCTTTCCATGAGCAACACCACCATTGCAGGTGCTGGAAATTCCTAAAGGTAGACAGGATCACTTGAGATGGTTTCTAAATTACCTTCCTTTTACTGGACCATAGATCTTCAGGGGCTGGACACTTGCTTTGTACAGGGAAGAGACCTGAAAAGGTTAGGCTAAAGAGTGCCAACAACAACAAAAAAAAAATCTAAAAAAAATAATAATTGGACATCCACTGACCAGCTCATGAGCCAAGATCAGGAATGAATATACTACAGATTTAGTGAATGGGCTCCTCCCTTGATCACAGGCACTTTATCCCAGGTTTTTACACCAGGATACTAAACCAAATGCCTTGTAGTTATTGCCAATCCAGGAGATAAAGCATTTGAGTTTTTCCACGATACTTTTTTTTTATTAGTGTTTTCTGCTTTTCTAAGCTTGATGTGATAAGATAACATGATTTCTGTGGAACGACAACAATTCATCAAGAGTTTCCACATAATGTTTCTTGGAACATAAGAAACCTGAAGTTCAGATAGCAGCTGAGTGCGCTGGTACAGGAGCACAGTGTCAAATGGAACGGAACCAAGTGGGAATGTGCTCCCTGGAACACATGGAACAGAAATCAACTGCTACCAGATTACAGAGAACAAAGGGCATTTTCTCAATTCGAGACTGTAAGAATCTATTAGAAAAAGTAATCAGTGAAATTGCCACAAAGCAAAAAAAATATTTGAAGCTATCAAAGAGTCACTGATGTCAGTGGCGAAAAGAAGTTGGTGGACTGTCTCATTCAAGCCTACTTGGAAGGTGCCCTCATCTGCAGTTCAAGACTAGGTTCCTATGAAGTCCAGCTCCGCAATATTCTTCAGAGAGTCTTTCAGTTGTCCTACCCTTATCTGAATTCTGCAAGAACTGACTCCAGACTAGAATGGACAGCACAGAAATATGGATGTCTGGAAATCAGAGTGCTTTCTAGTTGTTTGCCTTATTCAAATTTCTGTACAGACGTTAACCAGGCCCCTGCTGTATGCAGAAACAATCACTCTAAAAAAAGCTGCTAGGCCCTGGCAGCCCTCTCTAAAACTGCTCTGCTTTACAAACATTAGCCCCTTTAGCCCTAGAATAAAGTGATGCCCCAAGATCAACAGGCGACAGGCACAGCAAATTAAAAATCAGGGTCAGATACAGGTTCCAACAATGGAAGAATGTACTGTCTTTCTTTTAAGCCCAGAAGGCCTTCTCTGGGACACTAGGAAACAACCAGCCTCTCACCACAGGCCTGAACCCATCCAGTCATCTAATCTTGCCTCTTGGTTCACTTGAGCCTTCACTTGCAGCAGCTCAGGACTATTGGAAGTTCTCTGTCCAGGTTGCAATCAGAGGTCTTCGAATAATGACTGGCCTTTAGAAGCTAAGGTTTGCCAAGGGGCAGATCATTTGGATCTCTGGGTATGGTAAAGCCAGCACACGACCTTGCACAGTCCTTTCCCTGTGCTGAGTGGTGCTGAGCTTTCCAGCACCAAGACTGTCCTGGGTCTATCCAGAAGGGTACACACTCTCCCTGCTAGACCCATGGGACTCTCATAAGGAGACAGACAGGATGAAAGCTGAAGAATTGCTGTTATGCAGCTTTACAGAAGAGCATCCCAAAAGATGCAATATCCCTCACTGGAATCACAATAACTGCTATCTAATGACACACAGAACATCTATTCAGATGATGCACTTCATTAATATGTTATGACATGACTTCTACAAGAGGCAGCAGTGTCATATTTAAAGGTCAGATTCACAGGTGAAAGCTGGCAAGCAAATGGCAGTCAAATACCATGTGAACCATCCAGTCCTTACCTCATCTCAATATCTGGAAAGAATCTGTACATATAGATATGGCCGTAGAGCCTGAGTTCTTCAGCAAATTCCAGTGCCAGCTTCTTTTGTATTTCAGGTGGGAAATAACGCAAGGCATTGCTCAAAGCCAGCTGCCAAAAAAAACAATGAGAGATTAAAATCGAGGTAAAAGAGAAATGGAGGTAAATGGGTGGCCCTGAACAATAATCGGACTCAGCTGGAAGCCTGCCTAAGCTATCACAAGGATGACATTACTGAAAAGGCCAAGCTCACACCAGGGGAGCTCTACTCCTGCTTTCCTATTGAGGTGTTTCCACCTGCATCTTTACTTGTAGATTCAATTGCTCTACACATTTAACCCTCCTCTTTCCGCCTCTTTACCCCTGAAATCTTCACGGGGAAACCTTGGAGATTTGTTAAGTAGTGCTTAATCCTACCAATATCAGACAGGGACGAATTCCCCCTCACAATGCTAGGGGGCACTGAACTACCAAGGAAAAAGTTGTTCATAAATCCTTAGAATGAAACCCTGAACTTCTAGAGACACTGAAGACCCTACTGTACTTTCCATTTAAACAAGGGGTTGTAGCCCCAGATGAAGATGTTCTTGGGCTAAACTTTATTGAAGATTCATGACACTTAGCATCCTGATATATTGCAAAGGGTGGTGGTTTACATTATTTCACTGACTGCATCACTTCCAAATTAGCTGAAGTGATTACTAGGCACTGGATTAAATTGTGCAGATGATCCTATGTGGTGTATACTCCCCATTGCCTTCAAAGACATTACCCACGGTTTGCAAAGTACAGCATGTCCTTTTGGACAAAAGAAACCATAAAACATTAAAAAAAAAATTCACTGTATTTAGTAACAGTATATTAAGTTGTGTCTCTGTATTCCATGTTCAATTTGATTAAAACCATAGTGAAAATAAAGATTTTATAATCTTTAAAAAGTCAATTTCATGCACAGTTGTAAAAGTTCTTGTAAGTTCCCTGACAAATGGTGACACTATCCAAGTGACATTTAGCTGGAGATATTCATATATCATGTGGAATTTCACATCGTGTTTAGTCTGAGTTCTAATGGCTGTGGAAAGGATAGAGAGGGACCAAGTTTTCTTCCAAAACTGATAACAGTCTACAAAACAACCAAGGAAGCCCGCTTTCAGAGAAGGCTGAGTATAGTGAGGATACCCCATGTTTGTGACACCTGCCATTGACAGTCCAAGGAGTTCTGGAAGCAAGCACTTTATGGAGGAAACGCAGGGGTAGGATGTAGTACAGGAAATAGGTATCTACAACAAAGGTGCCTAGAACCATCCAGTCTAGGTATCATCACCATCCATCCTGGTAAGAAGTGATGGAAAGCTCTAGAAGGCCCTTAACTCAGTAATAAACCTTCTCATTCAACATGACTATGGTCTGGCTCTTACAACTAGAGCTCTCCAGCCCCTTCATTTGAGCATATGGGTCTCACGTACCTTAGAGCAGACAAAGAACAGTATCTCTAATTCTAAAAATGCTCCATACTAAGAGAGGCTTTTCTTGGCATACTTGCTGCTGAAGAGGCTTATGGGTCAGACTCTTTCTGATCAGTGAAGCTGTACTGATTTACACCAGCTGAGAATCAGACCCTACAAATTAGATTTGCCACTCCCCACAGAGAATGACAAGGGGGAAAGCCTATTTACCAGATAACCAAATGCAACTTCCATCTCCAAATACCTCCTTATTCTTCTCCAGTTAGATAAGCAGTCATTTTTCAAAGGCATGTTATTAATAAACACAAGAATTCCAGCTATATCCACACCATGTCAAAATACGTGGGGATTTGTAAAATCAATCTCAGCATCAAGCAGCCATCACAGTGGGTTCTAGACACAAGAAATTTGTAAAGTAAGAATAAAATCACCTGTGTGACTTGCAACAACAAAATCAAGAGGAAAACACTGTCACATTTGGCATTTTGTCTGCCTGTGAGAACTACAGAGAACTATTGGGATGAGTGTTTTTCTTCCAGTCTGGCAAGGATCACTCAGCCTTTGAGTAATGTATTATTTGTATTATAATAAAACTGATGAGAAATATTTTTCTTCATCCTAAAAATACAAGCAAGCAAAATCTGGTTGGATTTTCAAATAAATTCACCTAGACTGAGCCTCTGGTCTATTAATGTTACACATTATCAGAAGCCTGAATTTTGATGATGCATACATTAATGAAACATGAACTTGGATGCTACGTGAAGGGTGGGAGGGCACCTTGGTCACACAGACAATAGAGAGCTGCTCTTATGAAAGAGGACTCAGACTGGGGCTTGTTTAGCTTAATGGAACAAAGGTGACATTCAATCGCTGTCTCACTGCAGGATAAACGTCAAAGCAGGAAAGAGCTTCAGAGAAATGCTAGAAGAGGAATAAATAGCTGTGAATGGAGCCATAAAAATGTAGTCTTGAAATTAGAAGGATTTAAATATAAGAGATTCTGAAGCAATTTATCAACAGAAGAGCTAGGGCGCTTCAAATTGCTTAGACGGAGCCTGACTGCTTTATGAAAGAGCAATTGCCATGTGCATTGGAAGAATTTTGCATATTCATTATTGAGTCATAAACTGGATAACCTGAGAAAGGCACTCAAGGAGCAAATTCAAAGAGGTTGTACCTCATGCTTTTGTGGAAAGGCAATACAAGGCTATTATTCCTTACTTTTCATTAAAGCACCATATAAAACATTATCCTGACCTTTAAGTAGGATTGATTTTACCTGTAACTGGCACATCACGCTCTGAATATTAGACATTGTGCATTTGATATTTAGCTGTTCTTTCTTTTCATACCTTCCACTGACAGAACCTTAAGCTGCATGTGCTCAGCACTTCTGAAAAGCTAGGTCCAGAGTTCACTGGTGTCTTCAAAAAGAATAGTAATCAATTGCACTTATACTCCTGAGCCTGATAGGTTGCTTTAAAAAAACCACTCTGAATTTTCTGAGTTTCTGATTCAGTTTGCCTCAGCGCAGTACAAGCATCAGATACGAAATCTTTCTCTTAAGATCTGCCAGCTGAATCCAACATTTGACTCTTGTGTTTAAGTTCTAGTCACTGGCAGGGTGTCTTTTTTTTATTCACTGGCATTCATACAGCAAAAATTTATCCCTCTGCCATTTAATCAAGATTCACACCTCCCAGTGTCAAGAAAATGTAGTCAAAAGAACCCAAGGAATCCTGCTTAGGATTGATCAGCACCTCTTCGAAAGAAATGGCATTCATTTCTCTTTTCTAACAGCACCATCAAGACTTCCAATTTAAGGCTCTTGAGACACTCAAACTCTAAGATTTGCGGTCTCCCTATTTACTGAGGGGAAGGAAGGCGTAAGGCAAGGAAGTGATGAGCTAAACCCTACAACAGCTTCATTCTTGGTTCTTCCCTTTCCCAGTGGAGATGTTGCTTGCCTGCCTCCCACTTGTCCTCTTCTGCTTGATGATATCCACACCCAGAAGCTTTGCTGGCACTATTCTCTGAACAGCAACTGTAAAAGCAAGATCACCATTTTGTGTACTGTTCTTCCCAATTGGTTCCAGTTCAGGTCAGCTCAACTGGGAAGTAAAGATTGTGATATCTGACTGGCCATCACTGTAAATGTCCCATTGGCTATGAAAGTTTAACCAAATTCTTTATCATCCAGACATTCCAGAACAGGAGCCAACAGGTTGGCCTTCCCAATCCACATATACATTTTTGAAAGTGGCATAATTTCTGAATGTGTAAAGCAACCATTGAGGTCGAATGCCCTGCTTCTTCTCCGGGCAGCTCAGCAAGAACTTCAGGTACTATGCAACTTCACAGGCTCTGGTTTTCAGTTCTTTGTACTAGGACATCATGGAGGATCAACATTCAGCTGCTCCCTAAGGGATATGGAGCCAAAGTAACACAGCCAACAGGACAGCAACCTCAGCAGCCAGAGTCCCACTCATAATACCTGAGCAAGGTAAGCAGGGCAGCCCAGAGGTGGCAGCCAGGTTCCACCAGCAGTCCAAGTCATCAGGCAAGATCATGGCGATCTGGAGGTCTGGGGCTAAGCCAGGTGGGCAAGTCAGGATCAGGCCTGGTGACAATTACCACAGAGAGATAAGGCTCAGAAGTCACCAGGAAAGTTCATAGTGGCAAGTCAGCCTACAGTCTGGAGACCAGACCAATATAGTCCATGGCTGGGCACAGAGACAACCTGTGACAGAACTAGAAACAGACACCTCTCCAATAAAAATAAGAAAGGAATCCCAAACTGAGCTTAAATGAAGCCCCTAAGCCTGTGGGCAGAAGGCGTGGGTGGAGACCTCAGTTGAGGCTAGTCAAGGTCATCAGGGCCCATTAGTGTCCTCGGGGCCCTATGACAGAAACAGAAATGATACTGCAATCAGGTAGTAGATGATCATGCTGGGGTAACAGGAAGACTGTAACATGACTGAGCTCTAAGATAAGTAAGGGAACTGCTGCACAGATGAAGACATGCCATTTTTTTTCTGATTCTAAGCAACACTGAGAAGTGCACGTTCTTCCCAAGCTGCACCAGCTTTACTGGAATGTCAGTCTTGAGCGTGCAACATCCTTGGTCTGCAAAGGACACACCACACATAAGATTTGAGGGGTAGTTTCTTTGTAGCGTATTTATATTAAGACACAGATGCTGAGAAACAGAAATCCAGAGCTTCCTGAGCTGGGGAGAGAAAGAGAGAGGATGTGGCTGTTTCAGGCCTCAGGCAAGAATGCAAAAGGAAGAGAACTCAGGAAACTTATAAACAGAATCAGTTCTGAGAAATGACTTGATTTATCCAAGAAGATTAAAGTTGGTATGATGGGAAGAATTACATACCTCTTCAGCAAGCCCCCAAACACACAGAACTTCATAAATCTCACTTACAGGATTTCTATTATAACCACAAAATGAGGCCCAAGAAAATAAAATATTGGTGGTGCTAAGATTTATGATTGTTAAAAGGGCTAAAACTGGCATGAAGGCTTCTGAAGAGAGGCACAAATCCTGAGGAAATCAGCAGAGCATTATTAACTTCACTTCTATCAAAGCTTCCCCCGAGTACTTCAATTAGAAAATGAACACAGTGTCATACATAAGGACAAGCCTCACAATATGCTCAGCATTACAGGCTGCTGACAAAATCTGGAAGCTTGTATCAAGACTTTAAAACCCCCTTGTAGAGAGAGACAGACAAACTTTCTGTAGCTGTCTGTCTACATGCTTTTCTAAGCATGGAACTCCTTTTAAAATACAGACAGATTTGACCTTTCAGATATAAAATAAATACCAGCTGAATCTCTAACTCTGTTAAGAGTTTAAGGTGGAAGATTAAGAGTAAAATAAATCAGAAAGGAAGCTTTAAAATCTTTAACAGTCTAATAAAAAAACCAACTACCGTGACCTCTTATCATATGTGGGAGATAAGAAGGAGAGATGAGGGTAGGATGTTAGACTGTGGACTGGGATCAGAAAATCAGTCTACTGTTGTCTCCCTGCAACAATTAAAGGAGGCAGGAAACTATCTCAGTTTCTATGTAGGGAGAGAGGGCTTTGTAATTTCTTTTCTCTTCCCAGGTAGGGAGTAAGGTTTGGCATCCTTTTAAGAGATAACATCTCCTTTCCTACAGCACAAACTCCTTCTTGCCATAGCAGACTTCTCATGGGGAATAGTGATTTAGCAAAGGCAAAGGATAAAATGGAGATGATTGGGAAAGTTCTAACATACAGTGAAACTCACTCCCTGCTCCCTTATCTTTACAGCCGTCACCACGCACCACAGCCCCCTTCTGCACACTTAGTAGCCACACTTCCAAGTGTCTGAGCTGTCCCAGACACACACAGAATGCCTCAACCATGAATGCTCCTGACATTGAAGTATATCCTCTTTGGATATCTCACAGCTGTTCCTCTTTCCACCCTTCGGCTGGGCTCTCCTCTGCTTGTGGAAGTGGACTTTGAAAGAATTTGGCTGTTGATGCCAGCGGGGAACTCCCACAAAGGCAAGGAAGTTGCATGCAACTTGTTAGTGGGGAAGGAACTTCTGTGTTCTGACCAGAATGCCACATTATAAGTGATGTTACATGTGATGAAGCACAGGCTTTCAAACTAAAGAATCCACCTTAACCTCTCCCACACAAATTGCTAAAGATGTCCACACATTGGCAATTATTTTCTGCTGATGACTTTTTAAAAATTCTCCAGCGTGAAATAATGCAATGATTACTTTAGTGTGTACATAGACTATTCAAACAAAAAGAGACAGGTAAAGAATTACACAACTAAAGACAAATAATTAACTCAACTCCCTACAAACTTACCTAAATTCCAGGATGCTTTGGACTAGTGGTTAAAATAAATTAACTTTGGATCTTTTCTGCAAATAGACAGATGTGAGATCAATTCACCACAGTTGATGTTTATTGTATTTATGAGGTTAGCTTTCACTCCCATACATAGGCAGTGGTTTTGCAACAGCATTCATAATTTCATCTCCAAGGAACAATGCTGGATTGACAGCATTGAAGTCTTATGCCCCTTATTTACCCATTTAAAGTCACAGAGGCTGCTGTGCAGCAAATCTCTCTCCTATCAACCTGCTTACTTCTGGGGGAAGAAGAAAGCAAACAAGCAGAAGAGTTTCCAGTACTTTGTTCCATTACTCACTGAAATTATAACACCAAGGAAATGCATTTGCCACAAAGTAAGGTGCCCACTAAGAGAAGCATTTGAGGCAACCATGACTCTTGCCCCAAGCTGCACTTATCTGAAAGGAAGAGAAGTGAGGCCCTGTGAAAGCCCATGTTACCTTTTTCTCCTGAGCAGTGAGATTGGGGGTTCTCACAGGCGCATGGGGTATTCCTTTCCTCCGACCTCTGTTTTCAGGCAAAGGGTATAGAGGGAGGCCACGACAGATTTCCTTCAGGATGGTCATAGCTGCTGAGGAAACGTGAGGAGGAAAGGCAAGGCAAACTGGAAAGGTACAAGAAACGAGGAGTGGAGGGTGCAGGCAAGCGAGATGCTAGGAGACTGAGGTGTACCACCACTCCAGGGTGATCTCAAAGAGGACAGCCTGTCCTCTTGCTTTTGCAAACGGGCCTGTGAAGCAGAGAGGGCCTGTGAAGCAGAGAGGGCAGGCGGTACAGGTGACACACCTCTCCCTTCTGCGCCTTACCATTGGCTCTTCCCTCCTCCCCCAAAATGAATGATTCACAGTTTTGCTGTTTATTCTCTGGGTGCTTTGTCAGCTGGAGCTGTTCTAAGCCACCAGAGCAAACTCAGTCACTTTCCAAATCATCTGATTCCCCCAAAGTCCTAGTGAGAGTCATGACCTGGAGCACAAACCTTGCCTGAGACCTCAAGGACTGTGCATTTACATTTCTATAGTTTAGGAACTAACTAAAGCTAATTATTATTATTCACCTCACTGTTCACAGACACTGTTCAGCTAAGATGGGCGTTCTGTGTTTGACAGCTCTAGGTATGGGCTGTTCCTTACATCTCATCAGTTAACAGTGGTTGTCAAATGACAACAGAAAAATTTCCCCCTTAGTGTCAGCTCCTCTTAGCTCACAGGCATGAATGGATTTTAGTAGTATTTAACTGGAAATGTACTCATTAGCGCTGGTAATGGTTTTCTCAAGATGGGCAATTATTGGGAGGAAGAATTAAGGCTTTCACTTCTAAGTCACTTTCAAACCCTACAGTCAACAACAACAACAACTAGAAAGTCTTATGTTGCTGCTGTTCAGACATCGCTTTCATTTTGATTTTTCCCTTACAGTGCAACCTGAACTTTGCTCTCCATTTTGAGTTGTTATTTAAATTAGACAGGAGCTTCTTGACCTTTATTACAACCATGGAACTGCAGCTCATGGCCAGGAAATTTTCTCCAGTGCCACAGTTTAAGCCTGGTGAAATTAACTGGGAGAAAGATTTCAGTTAGGAATAAACCTAAAACCTAGGAATAACAACAACAAAACAAAAAAAAGCTGCATTTTCCCCACAAAGGCAGCGATCAACAAGCGATGACAACAAAGCACAATTATTAAATGACAGCATCTCATTAATGTCACATTGGCTTTAGCTCCAGGACACACTGCACATCCCCAGCTCCCACTGAGGATGCGTGAGTTGAAAGAACTCGGAAGATCCCAGGGGAGCTGAGCACACAGCACACTCAAACCCTCCGAAGGACACTAACTGTCATTTATGGCAGGAGAATGTTGGTTTGTAATTATACAGTATTTTAGCTGTTTTCAAACAAAAGGCAAAGACAAAAAGGAAAGGAAAAAGCCTCCATATTTTAAATTTTTCTATTGAGTTTTCTTATTAAAAAACACAAAAGAAGATAAGGGTAAAGTCAGAAAATTCTGACCGAAAACCTAAATAACCCTGCCTGACATAAACACCCCAAAGGGAAATAAATCTTTCCTTACTCTTCTTTGTACAAACCACATTCTCCAGATCCCTTCTGATCCTACACACAGGCACAAGAACAACCTCGTCCACATTTGGACTCCCATCAGACCTGCTCCCCTCCATGACACCAGGCAGCAGTTAACGGCATTACACTGCTGTGAAAGCTGGAGAGAGAAGGAATGAAGCTGGGGGGGAAACTTGCTCCCTGAATTAAAATGATTTCTAGGGCTGGGCACTTTCACCACCTGACTGCTACCGGCTGGAGCCTCTCTGCCTCCCTGGGACCTTTGGGTTGGAGGTTCCTGAGCTTCCCGACTTAGAATCATAGAATCATTTTGGTTGGAAGAGACCCTTGGGATCATTGAGTCCAACCATCTGCCCTACTCTACAAGTTCTCCCCTACACCGTATCCCTCAACACCACATCTAATCGACTCTTAAACATAGTCCTGACTTTCCTGAATTTTCCGACTTCAGGGTCGTGCACAGTGTAGACTGGGGTGGGCAGGTGTGTCACTGGTGACACAGCAGACACCCCAGCTTCTCCAGGGAGCCCCATGTCCCCTCACTACCCGGCTTGTCCCAGCTAATGTCTGTGATTACAGGAAGAAAGCTGGCGCCTGTGCCCGTTTGGACACGCTGTGAGCCGTACCCAGACCGAACCCCAAAGAGACCCTGCTCTCCCCACGCCTGGTGGGGTGGCCGGGTGGGTGCTGTGTCCCCGGTGTCATGTACCGGGCGACCTGGTAGAGGGTGCTACAGGGACAACCAGGCACCGGTTTGGGGAGGGGGGGCTGCCCCCGCCCCGCATACACACACACACGCACACAAACGCAAACACACACACACACGTCCATACACAAGCACACACATGTACAAACACAATCGCACATGCACGCACACATACATGTAGACACACAAACACACACGTGTACACACACGCACACACCGGCTCCTGGAGGAGAAGATGCGGCTGCAAAACAACGCCTGCATCTGAGCGCCACAAGGACCAGCCCAGCCGACGAGGAGGTGCGGAACTGACCCATCCTCCTCCTCCTCCACCCTAACAACAACAAAAAAAAGCACATATAAAGACCAGGAAGAAGATCACATGTTCTAATAATCCCCTTTGCAGCCAGACAGGATCGGAGAGGAGAACTGCCCGCTCCGGACTGAGAGAGGGATGTGTTAGAGGTTGAAAGGGAGGCAGAGAGAAAACTTGCAGATAACTAACCAGCCCCCGGGAGGGAAGGAAACCCTCAGCCTTGCTGGAGCAGGGGGGAGGAAGGCTCCTCCACCTCCTCCCGTCTCTCTTTCCCGCCCCCGCCCCGCCTGGGCGCTGGGCATTGCCCCTCCACCCCGGGGGAACAGTCCCCTGTCCGAGCCTGCCCTCCTGCCCCTCCCCGGGAGCTTCAGCCCCTAAAGCCCGGCCAGAAGCCGCGGTCCAGCAGCAAAGACGGCAGGAGATTGTCCGGGCACCGGCACCGGCACCGGCACCGGCGAGCTGCCGTTGGGTTGGTTTTTTACTCCTATAGCCCGGTGCTCGCCGTGTGAAGCAGATCCCTTGGAGGTGGGGGAGAAGTGGCTTCCGTGACAGCGCAGGGAGGAGGGAAATGAAATAAAATAGACCGAACCAAAACATTAAAAAAAAAAAAAAAGAAAAAAAAAAAAAAAAGAAAGCTATTTCAAAAGAATGCAATTACAGCCTTTNGAAGAGCCAAGAAAGCACTTGCTTCTCGTCATCTCTGAGGGAGAAAAGCCAACTCCGCTCTTCTTATGACCCTCTGCTGCCGGGAGCAAAGGGAATGAAGAAGGTACTGGGACAGAGCTCCTAACAAAGCAGGGTTCAGGCTGCCCGGACCCCACCGCGACCCCGGTCAGCAGGAGGCTGCGGGAGGTGCGAGGGGTAGGAAAGGTTGCCAGGGCGAACCCAGGCAAAGCCACATCGAAGCTCCACCGAAAGCAAGGGGCAGAAATGAAAGTTTCGAAATAGCATCCAAAGAACAGCAAAGGACCGGACCGAAGAGAGCTCTCTGCCTCGCATCACCCATACAGGGTGCTTTCGAGAGGCTGCACGGCTGAACGGCTCCGGCCGGCTGCATGGAGAGGGGTGAAGAGACACAAAATCCTTGTTATTTATTTATTTATTGGAAGCAATGTACGGGTGACACCCAGAAGGCATCTGAGCCCTGAAAAAAAAAAAAAAAAGAACAACCCTCTTCTGGTCCCGAATGAGAACAAGAAGAATGAGAGAGCAGCCTTGACCCCTACGCTGAGAGGAAGGTGAGCAGAAAGAAAGAAAGAAAATAGGAAAAAAAAGCCATGCAAGCACCAAACCTGTAGATTACTGCAGCTCTTTTTTGCTTCACTGAGGACAGATATTTTACTGACAGCCATGCAGCAGAAAGGCATCGTGCTGATTGTGTTCTTGGAATATTTTATTTCTGGCCATGGGGAAGCAGGTAAGCAAAATAAATCAATATTGCCATTCTGAAATGCTTTATCCTGAGGTTAGCTAGGGGAAAGGGAATAGATATCAGATATGTTTGTTAAAATCATTTATGTCAACATTTTTATTTTAGATTGGATTTTTACAAGAAATCTGGGTTAGTCAATATATATAAATGCTTCTTACTCCCTGCAATACACAGCTTTATAGCTCAGACTCCCCCCAAAGACTTACAATAGATGTATGGATTCATACCTCCTTAAAAGAGAAAAGTCTATGATTTTTGAGAGTGAGTGAAAAGTAAGAGTGAAAAAAAGAGGTAGATGATTGAGGACTGAGATATGCTGGATATTTGTTTTGAGGATGAAACACCACCTTCCTACACAGGACAAGAGTGAAACAACAACATCCTTGGCCAGCATCACTGTAGAAATCTGAATTATTCTCTGTTAAGTTAATTTTGCATCACTGAAAGTCAGAGACACTGTTTAGGAATTGCTATTTATTCACGACAGCCCCTTCACTCAATGTATTCCCTGAATTAATAACTAACATGCAGCAGACAAGATTAAATTAGCATTACAGAAAAAAAGGATTAGGACAGAGAGAAAAGTTGATTAGTTGTGTTTGTAGGTAGGTGTACAAACACGTACATATGGGGAGGATACAGCTGTAATGGTATTTACATAGGGTCCTAAAAATTTGATTATGATGGAGACAAATTGCTTAAGGGAAGGGAAGCAAAGCATTTGATTTTTTTGTTTCCTGCTGTGAGTTAGTACATTTTTAAATTTGAAAGGGATGAATTTACAAAGATCAAGTCAGAAAAATAATTATTGATAAAACAACAATACATCCTTGATGACTTTTCCTTTGAAATACTGTCTTGGGATCTCTCTGCCTAAGAAAGCAGACGGTGGTTTACATTTCACCTGTGTGCTCACAGCATTAAAACAGAACAACACTCTCCATGCGGTGATTTGAAAGTGACTGAAGTGTTCAGCCACCCTGTGAGCTCCAGCAAAGCCAAAGGTAGATCAGGTGGCTTCACCTCAGATAATTCTCCAGCGAGAACCTTTTTGGTAACATAGACATCAGATTTCCATAACTGCAAGAGATATTTTCTTAAAAGCTGAAAACAGCTTGTAAATTTACAAGCCTGTCATATTACCCAGTGACTCATTTGGCTGCCTGTCACAACGCAGCAGGGAATGAGCGCAGGGAGGACACGCACCTTAGTCCTCTCAGTGTCTTGTCTTGGGCACATCACTAGTTCCTCAGGCTAAGACTCTCCCTACAGGATACATATGTTGACAGCACAGAAAGGTTACAGGGATGTCTTGTAAAGTTGGTCATCCTGTTGTGGAAAGCAGCCTGTTATCAACAAGCCTAATTTGCCCGTATCCAATTCACAGAGTAAAAATGAATCTTCAAAGCAGCACAGCCCACAGCTGACTGCTTGGAATGTGAAATTGAGGGGAGGGAGTGTGTTCTGTCTGGAGCTAAACACACTCAGAATAATGGTGTAGGACATGCTGCGAATAACAGCATAATAATTCAATATCAAAGGTGATGACACTAAGGATTCAAAGTCACTTTCAGTAAATATATGTTGCTTGGTCAAAAGGTTGCACAAACCATCAGCCTGTCAAAGCACAAGGGTTACCTATTTTTTCTGTTTTGTTTTGTTTTCTTTTTAGAAGTAGTATAAAAACCTTGAATTAACCTTTAATCTTTACAGATTCTGTTACAGGCGAGATCAGTCCAGCTCAGACAGTTCAGACAGTGCTTAGCCAGTCTGTGTCAAAAGATTCGCAAACCTCAGCCCTTTCCTGAGCAAGCAGAGGAGAGCAGAGAAAAGCATGCTTTTGACATACTTTATTAGTCTACGGAGTAAACTCCCTTTCCAGTCCTGTAGTTGATACCTCCTAGTCAGAAGTGAAACAAATCGATGGGACAGTTGTCTGGGAGCACAATATTTGTGGGGAGTACAGCATTTGCCTTATCCCACCTCTGTGCGAACACGACAGTCCAGCTTGTCAAGACTGATCCTTAGATCTTTAAATGTAATGCTAAGGGAAAAAAGAAAAACCCAAACCTTAGTGGATCGGCTGGAGGAATCACCTAGGTTTTATGCTGTGAGATGTGACACTCGGGTGATCCTTCCCGAGTCTTATGCAGGTGGAGAGCATTATTCCCCTCAAATAAACTCTACAATGGACTGAAAACTCTTGCATATTGGGACAGTTAACAGGACTGACAACAGCTTGGGCTCTTGCTTCAGCCCTAACCAGCCCCGGACCCCTCCAGGGGAGCAATGCCCAGGGGAGCAGTGGCTGGGCCAGCTCTCCTCCCGATGGCAGCCCTCCAAAAGGGGGCGTGGTATGGTCAAAAATGGCCATCTCCAGCACCGAGCTGAAAATCAATTGCAGGAGCCGATTATCAGCAGGGTTTGGTTTCCTCAAGGCTGGGTTTATTCAGCTCATCTGCAAATGAAGCTGTAGGTGTTGAAGCCCACCGTTGCTCCAGAAGGGTTGTGGGCAGGCAGACTGCAACTGGCCACAATGGAAGAGAGCCCAGACCTGAGGTCTTATTCATCTGGCCATGCCTCTGGTCATGGTGGCAGCTTGGTTTTGTGGCATATTCAGAACTTCAACCTCTGGGGTATTTATGAAGGCTGGTCCATTAGCTGCAGTTATCAGGGCTATCTTGTGAGGAAGTACATCAGGCTACTCATAAATAGACAAAGACTTTCCAAACTTATTGCCTGTTGGCCCCAGACAAACTGAAGGGTTGTATGGCACTCTATTGTAACCAGCATCAGGGGGTAAAGTTCTAGGTATGATTAATAAAAACTTGAGGAAACAATGTCCCTAGGGTGGCTGGCTTTAAAAGAACATTTACAAGTTTTTGGTTATTAAGAAAAAAGTTTAAACAGATACAGAACAAGTGAAACCCAAGTGTGACATACATGCTGAAACTGCTCCATCAAAATCATATCAGAAGATGCTCAACAGTTTTAGTGCTTAGATGTTGCTCGGAACTGTGAAAGTCATTCTTCTGTCTCACTGTAGAAGACCTGAATATAAAAGATCATCAATTTGCATATAGAAAAGAAACAAAAATTCCAATTCAAATCACTGAGAAAATATTAGGCGGCTCCCCAGTCACACCAGCAGGCTTTGCCTGAGGTGCCATATGACCTTTCTTCTGTCAGGTACCCAATGGAGGGTGAAAAAAAACTCTTTAAGAAATTGACCCCATTTTAATTAATGTCTACAATGTCCTGCTGCATTACAAGGCTCTGAAGTCAGAGATCTCTGTTTGAAATGGTCTCACAGAAATATCAACAATATCACCTCCCTTGAACTGTGGAATTCTCTGATGGTCAGGTAACACCATTGTTAGAACATGTGCTGGGGATGTGCCATTGACCTGCCACTTTGTGGCACAGCTCTGAGGAACCAGAAAACAAATAAATACCATCTATGGAGCCATGGAGTAAAAGCTAATCAACTTCATAATAACATGCAGTGCCCATGCACAATCAAACTGTTTAGTACTTGACAAATTATTCAAAGAGTCCTCCAGGCAGTGTTCTGTGTTCACCTGGCTGCTGGTTCTGCTCTGCAGACACCCCCCTCGCTGCCCAAATTCAACAGCAGGGTAGGGTTAGGCTGGACATTGGGAAAAAGTTTTTCACAGAGAGAGTGGTCAGTCAGTGGAATGGGCTGCCCAGGGAGGTGGTGGAGTCCCCATCCCTGGCTGTGTTTAAGAGTAGATTAGATGTGGTGTTGAGGGACATGGTGTAGGGGAGAACTTGTAGAGTAGGGCTGATGGTTGGACTTGATGATCCCAAGGGTCTCTTCCAACCTGAATGATTCTATGATTCTATGATTCTATGATTTCACGTTGTTTCCACAGCATCAGTGAGTGATGGACTGGCTGCACTATCCTTGTGGCCAAGCAATGTTCTGCCAATTGATTTCTTTAAATGCAAAGCTTTTAATCGACTGCAGATTTTGTTTTCCGATTTCTCTCCTCTCAAACTCCCTTCTGCCAATTTGCACTTTGTTCTTCTCGCATTTTCCTTATGACACAGCAGTTCAGACAGGAACTGTTTATTGATGGTGCTGCATTAGCAGGGAGAGTGGATAAACCATCTTGGGACTGTTGTCAAGATCAACCACGTTTCTCTCCTTTTCCAGGTTCAGAAAAAAACAGTTGAAAAACTCAATACAAGACTAATAGCCCATTTATGGGAAATATAAAAATCATCCATTCCTTTAAAAAAAAATGTTTTACTTTCTCATATTCTTGTCTGCAAAGCTTCCCCTATGTAACTCCTTAAATTTAGAACTTCAGCATCCCATTTCCTCCATGAAAGCTTCAGTGGTGCTACCGATCAATAGAGATGGACTTTCTTTTAATTACATGATATATTTATCCACAGTCTAATAGCCTTTGTAACATTGACCCCTTCTTAATCAAAATTAAGTAACCTGACTCCTATTCAGAGGTAATGCTTGCTCAAAGCTCAGTTGTAAGATCAGTCCCATCTACATTCCCTGGAGGCAAAGATGACACCTTTCTGCAGCACTAAGAGAAATTGGTTAATATCCAATCTACTTTAAATCCAGAAATTGCTGTGCTTTCCTTATTTCCAGTAATTTCTACCAACAGTTTAGACACGAACATGAACCTACATGCCACTTGCAAAGACATTCTTGAGGCTCATAGTTGTAGCACATTATAATTTTGCTGACCTGCAAGCATAGGTTTATCTTTATTTCAAGAACTCTGCATGATTCAATGAAATTCACCCTCCATGGCAGTCAAAAATTTGGAATTTCAGATGCTTTGCAAAAAGGAGGAAGCTCTAAACTTTTGTGGAAACCCAAGTCCTTTTTCAGGAAACAAACAATCCAAAATTCCAAGGAATATCCCAGGTAAAATCTCCAAAGCTCCTGGTGTTCCCCTGCAACCATACAAGGCTCAGGTAGAGTTTCAGGTGGAGTTCATAATCAGAAAGAAAATACATTGAAATGCTAATCAAGCAGTAACGATGGTGTGAGGGCTTGGTGGAGGATCTCCAGTAGCACTAAGAAACACCTGCTCTTTTGAAGTTGGGGAGCAAACAACAGAACTGACAGAGCCAGACTTCCCATGTCCCCATCTTCACTCCTTTCCTCTCCAGCTGACTTCTGCAACTCCTCTCTCACAAAAATTCCTCCCTGTGCTGGCACAGGGAGCGGTGGTGGGACTGAAGAGGGCAGCTCTCATTCCTTTCATCTGAGGACTATTAGGTGCACATGAGTTTCATCCAACTACAATTTGACTACTTTTACAAGGCTGAGTTAGAGAATCTTTTCTTTGACCTAACTTGATTTTAAAACTAATCCCAAGTAGGGATTTTAAAATTTGACCTAGAATGTCGAACTAATAGGTGACCTTTGAACTGCTCCTAGATTACCTGGGGTTTACGGTCACCCTATGTTTCACTGGAAGGGTCATTTCCTGTAGGACTTACATCCAGTCATCTGACTTGTGACCTCTTGGATTAGATTTATGACCTTGCAAGGTCACCCTTTAACTGCTTCTACACTGTTATATTGCAAAGAGGACATTGTATGTCATTAGAAAAAGCTGTTTTCTCCAGTATGGTAATAAGGTTTTGGAATGACCTTTCATTCCAGTGTCACGAGACACTACCGATTTCTAAAAAATATTAAGACTTTGGAGTTATCCCTACCTTTTCTTAATTTAGCAATAAATAGATCTATACATATTAAAGATACCAAAAATATGCTAGTATTTGCAAACTTAGCAAGCAGAATATAGTCACCGACCTCCACATCAAGCTCTTTAAACAAAAGATAGACTTGCTTTGCAGCTCTGCTAAGCATTAACAACTCCAGCTGATCTCAGTAGGAGCAGCAGGAACTCAACACCACTCAAAATTATGCCAGTAACTCTTAACTATAGAAATGCATCCTTTCTTTATGTGCTTGTGTATGTAATTAGCTTCTGTAATTTGTTGGGCAGGAATCATAATTTTTCTTAATGTGTCTACAGTTTATAGTACAGTTTTACTTTGCTTTCTGATAATGAAAATAAACATATTGAATAGATCCAGCCCTCAGATGCAGAGCTTTACTAGAGTGAAAGTAAGAAAACACAAGATTTCTGTGGTTAAACATAAAAGTCAATAAAAAACCACAACTGCATTTTCAACAGAAATCAAAGTTAAGCGCCATGAGCATGAATTTCCCAAAGAGCTCAGTTCCTTAGTTAGGTACCAAAACAGTACTACGTGTACTGAGAAACTCCTTCCAAACTTAGTGTGAAAAGATGAAGTAGCTCTCCTTAGAAGGAGTCCCCTTGGATGTCAGTCCCAAGAGGAGGACAACAAACACTTGCATGGTCACCTGTGTTACAGCTTGAGAGCTATTTAAGGCATTCTACTTGTGTTTCTTTCGCTTGTCTTTCAGATCCCAAGAGGCTACAAGCCTTCCGCTGCAATGGTCATTCTTGCAACCCTCCGGTGGGAAACCTTGCAACAGGGAGGACACCAGTCACTCTCACCACATGTGGCCAGAACAGCACCGAACTGTACTGCTTCTACCCAGACCAGAATCTCCTCCATCAGGCCTCCCAAGGCTGTGGGCAGCCTCGCTGCACCAAATGCAATGCCAACCAGCCTGATAACTCCCATCTCCCGGCTGACATGACAGACGATTTCTTTGCAAACCCCATCTCCTGGTGGCAGTCTGCCCAAGGGGTACACAGGGAAGAAATCAGACTGGACTTTGAAACAGAATTCTACCTGACCCATGTCATAGCTGTGTTCAAGTCACCTCGCCCAGCTGCGATGGTGTTGGAAAGATCCCAGGACTATGGGCAGACTTGGAGGCCCTACAAGTATTTCTCTATCAACTGTACCGCAACTTTTGGGCTCCCGGATGATCTCATTGAGGAGGGCTCCATGTGCACTTCCAGGTATTCGGATGCAGTGCCCTGCACCAGAGGAGAGGTAAGCAATAACTGAGGTTTGGACTAAGCTTAATGTCAAACAGCTGAAGACTGGCTGAAAATCCGAGTGTGTGCTCAAAATGATAGTGAGAAAGGTAGCCCATCCCCAAAGGCTTTGTGTTAAGAAAACAAAGGGGAAAAAGAAGTTGTATATCAATGAAAGTGAATGGAAATGCTTTAACAGATTGCTTTTATGAGAATTGCTCAGAATAGGATTACTTTGCCTAATTTTACATTGCAGACACCAATAACTGAATGAGAATTCCAACAAAATAGACGTAGGAAGATACACATTTGTAGAGTCTGATTAATCCAAAATTTTTTCCTCCTTTAGGATGACGTGAACTGCATGGTCTTTCTATTTCTTCTCAATATAAAAAGTTCTAGATGATTGGATGATTTTTAAATACACCCTACCCCTAAGTTTAGTGTAACTTTTCTTGCTGGGAGAGAGCACTGTGTCTGTATTGAGCCATAGGCTTCAGAAATGAAATCGTTCACAAGAGGAAGTAGGAGTGAGCAGCCAGGTTTCACTATTCAGCAGTGGGAAAAGACCCTCCCTTTGTATGAATATTCTGATGTGTTATTAAACAGAGGCAGAAGGCCTTCTTCCAAAACAAATGTACAGTTGGTCTGATAAATTCCTCAGACAAGAACATTAAATACCGCTTAGTAATCAGACAGTTTAGTTATAACCTTTTTCTTTCATCAATCTTGAAACAGTTCAGATAGGAACAATATTAAATATCATTGGTCTCATTTTCTAGAGGAGACAGAAAGGCACAAAGGGAGATGGTAAGACATACCTATAGTCACAACAGAGGCTGGAGTCCTTTCACTTCCTTCTCTCTTCCTTCGAGAAATCACAGTCCTCTTGGTTTCCCAAGAGAAAACCATGTTTCCCTGGTTTCCCTATCTGGAAGTGATCATGCAGGTTTGGCAGTAATTCTTCACTGCAAATTAAGCTCAGGTGTGAGGTGAATGGTCCAGATAGGTTTCAAAACCACTGTGATTTCAGCAGTGCACTTCAAAATGCACTTGAGAAGAAAGAAACCAGTGTACTATACTTGAGACAGGGAAATAGCAGTAAGGAGAGACTGAGTTCATCTTTGTGCAACAGGCTGGGAAACATCCCTGCATGTAGAAATCTGGTCATTTGACTACTTGAACTGTCTTGTTCCTGGAGCAGAAATTCTGATGGACACATTATAATACATTCAAGTCAAATACATCCAAATATCTTCTGTAGGAAGATTACAATTTGCCACGTCAACAGAGAATCTAGGCAACGAAAATGATTTTCCACTCGTGTGCCTTCCAATCAAAAACCTGGAAGTACTTTGCAAGATCCCTTTAATGATCTTCAGAACACATATCAGAATCCTGTTGCCATTTCACAGATGGGGAAAGAGCAGCACAGAAAGGTGAAGTGTTTCATGGTAAAACAGGACAATTCTGGTTGAGTGAGGAAGAGAATACAGTCTGAGGCAAATGCTTTGCCCTTAAGTGCAAAACAACTCTTCCTTCTCTAGTTCAGTATCCCCTCTTGCCCTGCACTGCATTGGCCTTTGTGCGTACTTAACCTTGGGGAATATCATTAAGACCATGTGTTGCTGCTACGACAAATCTGAGAAGTGGATGGCAGAAAATCAAATAACAAAACATTCATCCAACACAAGCCTTTGCGATTACAAGCGTCACGATGATTCTGTCAGTTTGGGCAGCAAGTACACTGAAATGAAGATGGATGTGTTTAACCAATCCACGCTGTAGTAGGAGATGATAGAAAACAATAGTAATAGTAAGAACAGTCATATATTTACAGGTCATACCCTTGCAGATGCCAAATACTTTCATGAACTGTTACATGAATTGCATATAGACAGAGGTCACTTCCTCCACGGGACAGAGAGCTGAAACTTTAAATGAGACAAATGAGAATGAGACAAATACTGTTTCACAGCACATTAACCCAAAAGGATTCTGAAGTTCTGGACAAACTTTACAGAGACCTCTTAATCAATCCATGAAGTGCCACTATGACAGGGACACAAAAGCGTCAGGCTTTTCAGGTCAGCAATATGACACAGACGATTATGTTGTGAATAACAATAAAGGAAGGCAGAGTGCGGTTCCTTAAAGTGATACCTGATCAGATCTGCCTGAGTGACGCTGCTACACTTAGAACAAGGCTCACAGGAGCTTTCCCCATGCATCTCAGAACTGCAATTTAAAATCTTATTTTTAAGATGTCACAAATGTCACCGGGGCATCCCCTCAAGCACTTTCCCACAACTGACTTGGAAGGAAGCTGATTGAATCCCCACCACTACTTTGTGCAGCGTTGTCTGCTTCTCTTTCACTTCCACTCTTACCTATCCATTCTGGCTAAGCCTTGGATTGCTGAGGAGCTCACATCACAAGCTGACAATGTTTCTAAAATGATCAAAACCATTCCAACTTAAATGTTAATTAATGCTCTGACATAAATATCGGTTTTCTCTACTGAGGACATAGAAGTCATTTCCACTGCATGGCACTCGGGTTTTTCTTGGGTGTCCCATTCACTTGGAGAAGGGACACAAATTGCTCTTTAACAGGGAACAAAAGGAATCAAAAAGAGAGATGGTTTACTAAGAAACTGAGTTTTAAAACCCATGTTGAACACAGCATAAAACAAGATTTGGAGTCAACTGACTTCCAGAACTGAGAGTGTAGGTGTGAAAGGAGAAGGTGGTAGAACTGCAGCAACTTACGTGCATCTATAAACTGAGATGCACCTCCCTGAGTCAGCACGCTCTGGTGCCTCCAAGACCACTGAAAGAGATTGTTCCTGGGACCATGGCAGGAAACTTGGCAGAAGATAAACTTTTAGGAAAACAGAATGAAAGAAAAAGACATTTGGGTGAGTGATGTGACAATGTCAAAACAGAACATAAGGTATCACTAAGTTATGGTATGTCCCTTGTCTCTTTTACATTATCCCTTATCTTTCACCTCTGACAGAGTCACACATCTTCATTCCATCTCAGAGAAGGCAGAAGGTATCATGCATCAAAGAACTAACCTGTAGAAATGCAAGGAGGTGACTTCCTAATGTCTCTTTTGCAGTTTCTTTACTCCAGCATTTACTAAATCTCTTACTCCCATTCAGATCCAGAGTACCTCTGCAGCTAAAGCTATCTGAGATCCTACATTCCTCCATCTTAATGCTTCTGCAATAAACTTGCTCTATTGATGATTCCTGGTCTAGGAGACAGCAATTTATTCCCTTCCAGTTGCCTACACACCATTTGCTCATTGAAGCACCACAAAATCAACACCTAACTTTCTATGCTCATAAACACTTTTCAGTGAAAATTCTCCACTGGCATGTTCAAGTCCTGACTGGCCTGTTCAGTGCCCTATGTTTTACCTGTTGACTTCTATCAGAATAAGAAATTTCATATTAGATGGGAAACAAATGCTTCTCATCTTTATTCTATTCTTCAGTGAAAACATTTTTAACTATTCTTAAGGAGGAATAGTTACTGCTATGCTCATCAGCTTCAGAACACCAACCTCCAACATAATATCATGACCTGACACCAACACCACCTTTTTAAGGTCTGATGATCTACTGTAAATGCATCTACAGGCACTGCTTGCATGGAGCCTTATGCATCAACTATGTCCAGTTCTGGTCTCCCCAGTTCAAGAAAGACAAGGAATTGTTGGAGAGAGCCCAGGGGAGGACTCTGAAGATGATCCAGGGGACTGGAGCATCTCTTTTATGAGGAAAGGCTGAGAGACCTGGGTCTGTTTAGCCTGAAGAAGAGAAGACTGACAGGGTATCTTATCAATGCTTATCAATATCTGAAGGGTGTGTGTCAAGAAGATGGGGCCAGACCCTTTTCAGTAGTGCCCAGCAATAGAACATGGGTCAACAGGCACAAACTGGAACACAGGAAGTTTGACCTGAACATGAGGAAAAACACTTTACTTTGAAGGTGACAGAGACAGTGTTCTTTACTGGAACAGGCTGCCCAGAGAGCTTGTGGAGATATTTGGAGATACTCAAAACTCACCTGAATGTGACCTTGTTCAACCTGCTGTAGGTGAACCTGCTTTGTCAGGGGGTCTACATGATCTCTAGATGTTCTGTAGAGGTCCCTTCCAACACCTGCCATTTTGTGATTCTGTAACTAAGACCTTTTTAACCTACTTGTCCATCCATCTGTTTTTCTAATCTAAAACCACTGTACTATATAGTCATGGAGCCTGAAATTAGCCTTCAGGTCAGCTAATGTAAATCAAAACTCTGGTCCACATAAAGGGAGGAATTACCACAAGGTTGCAACAGACACTGGTGTGACTTACAGTTCAAACACCACATGGGGGAAATAGGGACCAAAATGTAACCTGTATCCTCACAGCACGTGCATTCAAGGATCTGAGAGATTAAGAGCACATTTTAAATAAACTGGAATATCTGGAAATGAAAACAAATGTTCTCCTCCATTGAAGATGATGTTTGCATGAAAGGAAGACATTAGCATGCAGAGCGGGGTAGGACACTGACCTGCTTACAACCACCAGACCCAAAAGGAGACCCTTCCCCTACTGGGCCTAGCCAGTGGAAGGGAGTTTTGAATCAAAGGCTGGTTCATTTATGTGAGTGCCTGTGTGACAGATGACACCAATGAAGTGTGATATAATAAACCCATTACTGGAATTCACTGGGGGCTGGAAGAATTGTGTATGCCTGAATTAAGTAACAGGTTTCTATGACAACATGTTAAGTGTGCCTTGTGCAGAAGACCTGTTCATTCTCTGTTTTGTATCCTGTGGTGACCTCTTTAGGGACAGAAGTCCCCAGCAGTGCTTTTTGTCAAAGATGACTGGACTCGCTTTGTAGCTACAAGATTTTTAATCACTGTTCTATACACTGTGAATGCCAGATCAAGACATGTTGTGATGGGATGCAGTTTTGTCTGCTTCAAAAGCCACCAGGTCATTCAGACAGAAACCACAGCCAACACTATGGAAGGCCTTTTCCTCAAAACTTGACACTGAAGACCTCTGCTGCCTTTCTCCATCTACAGGGACTCCCCGAGCAACAGTTACAGCAGAGGGGGACCACTTCCGCACAGACACCAAACTGGGCCAGGGCTCTGTGTGGAATGTATGTGATCCTGTTCCAAGGACCTGCATTTGTTTGCTGTCTTTTGTCAGGCTTTTCTCTTATTGTAATTATACCAAACCTTTTTATATACAAAGGAGGATGTCCCTCACACACACATATACCTCATTAAGTAGCAACATCAATAATTCAAGAGGTCATCACTGAAGCTTCAGTGGCTTCTTAAAGGTCTGATCTCATATGGCAGTGGGGTCACTGAAAAGAAACAAGCTTAGCACATCACAAGGTTGAATTCCTAGTAGGTAAGATGCAAAGGCAGGCTCTTGCACTGCAATGAATTGCCCAACAGTCATCAGGACTGACCTCTCCAAGTTGTACAATGCTTGGGTTATTCCGACTTCCAGACGGAAATTATTCCAGAAGGGATTAGACACCAGTGGAAGTAAGTGCCCGAATGTTATGACTAGGGCTGTCTGTTCAGCATTTCGTTTAACTTGAACTGTAGAGGAGATAGAACACAGAGGCAAGTTGAAAGGAAGCAGTTAACACCAGCAGTGTAAACAAGCAGATAGCACTGCCAGGCCCGGCTTCCCTGGAGGAAGAATTAAGAGGCTCAAGGATTTGTCTCTGAAGGGAATTTGAACTGACGAGACCAGTCCAGCATTCCCATCCCTGGCAAGTGAACTTCAGGAGGGCACCAAGTGTCCTACTCTGACCTTGCTTGTAACAAGCCATTTCAGAGACATTTGGAACCTTATAAACCAGCCAGAAAGACAAGGGTTTTTTTGAGCATTGCTTCTGCATTTTCTGAACAGAGAAGGCAGCAGATATTACATGAATTTTTCTTCTCACACTGTTTTATAAAACCTTAGTGGAGTTGCAGCCATGACTTTTTTTTCATCTCTCAACTGTGGAAAAATTCTTGTCTAAAATGCTATGAATCTTCAAGATTCATTATTATAATTTTCAAACTCCAGGCAAAAGAACACTTAACTGTTTGCTCTACAGTTGTCCACACATCACTGTCATGGTGAGACTATACGCTTAGCTAAGTCTTCATGTGTGAGATTTCAGCAAAGACCTAAAGATATTAGTGGCTCCAGGCTCCACTTACAAGAAATGGATGCTCTCCCATGAGAATACAGCTTGGTTGACATTGGTTGACACTGACAGTGATGGTTTGTTATAACGTGCCCTGACAACTCAGCAGACAGAGTGAAATGAGCCTCCTTGCTCCCAATCCAGTTCCCAGCCGGGCTGCCTGCACCACAGAACTCCTTGTGCCACCCTTCCCCATTTCAGAGCAAGTATCATCCCTCATAATGAAAAAGGACACTGCGCTTTGTGGGAACATGGAAACGTTCTCACATCCCCACGTAAGGTGGTGCTATGTAGAATGGAAGGAATTTTGTCCATCCCATGTATAGAGACCCCAACCTGAAGGTTTTGTACCCAATGGTCTAGAGTTTGAGCTCCCACTACATTACTGGGCTGGATAAAAGATACCGCTTCTCCCGAAAACCCTTGCCTTTCTACACAGACGTAAGAGATTTATATCTGCAGATAATCTGAACCTGCAGAATACATTTTGTGTGAGGAAGAGAAAATGTCTGCATGGCTCTTCAGATTTGTCTGCCTCTAACTTCAATTGTGCAGTCTTTCCTCACCATCATATTGGCAGCAATCCTAAATATTAATATTAATGCCATGCTGACCGGATTACTGGAATAACCTCAAAGCAAATGCAAATCGATGGGGCATTGACTCTTTTTGGTTCAGAAAACATAAAATTATTTGAAGATGCCACTGCTTTGGTATTATCTGAGTTTACTCAGATCAGAGAAATTTTTAAAATCAAATGCCCAATTATTTCTTTACCAAACAATCATAGTCCTTACTGACTTCTTAGTTTTATTCTGTGGAAGGACAGAAGAGCAGTGGATCTTGACTAAAACCCACTATTCCTTGAATTATCAGAATGGACCTTCTAATAGCTAAGAGAATATCTAAGCTTTCTTTCTGCTCCCATCAGTATTTCAAAACAAGAAAGACTACTTCTTAGTAAAAACTGCTGTACCACGAGATGGAAGAATTAATTTTAGTCAAGAGGCCCCATCAAACACACCAGAGGATATTTGCCACTGTGTAGGAAAAATTCTGAGACAATTGTTTACTATTCCTTTAAGAACAAAATCAACTCACATGAAAACCTCTTAATGAAGAGGATTTAGGACTGATGAGAGTTTTTATTGCAGCTTCCTTCTGATGGGTCTAGTATAAGCACACAGACATTCCTGATCTCATTAACCTGATTGTGTGCAACATGATCAACGTAGCTTAAGGATGATCTGTAATATCAAATTCTTGTTCTGCACAAGATCTTCTTTTGTAGGAGGCCGTGCACTGGCACTGCCCTCCATTTATGACTCATATTCCTTGACCTTAGGCTATGAGCTTGCAAGGGGGAACCTTTGTTGTGCCCACATCTTTTCTGACTAATACTGTCTGGAAGATCAGGCTAAGAAAACAGAATTATCTGCATCAAGAATGGAAAAGCAAAACATATGGCAAGAAATCAAAAATCTGAGCCACTGTCTCTGGAATGAAGATGATCTCTTGATTGGCGATAAAACAGCACCAAGCTGTGAAACTGTGCCAACTTGTGTGCAGCAGAACCAACCCTCTAAGAGGCTCCCTTTTTCAGCCTTGCACACTTAGAGCATTCGCCAGACTTCCTTGCTCTTAGAAAAGTCAGGAGAGGACAAGGTACTGACCATCTTTTTGAGGAGCAGCTGATTGACTTTTGAGAATGACAAATACACGCTTAATAGCAGATATGCAGATATGCACAAATGTCCTACTCAGCATTCAGCTCCAGTGTCAGCTCCTGACTCTAAGGGAAACTCAGGATCTAGGATGTGTTTCCACAAAGGGTTGAGGCTTTAGAGGTGCTGAATCCCCTTAGCTTCTACCTAATTCTAGGGAAAGATTTCTAGGATGTTCCTTAGCAGGCTTAATCACCATCAGATTTTCTTCTGCAGCTGTTCATATGCTACTTTTATGGAAGCTGCACAGGGAAGTTTAGAAAAATGACTGGGAGATTTCAGAGCAGTCTGGTCCAGCAATAAAAGAACAGAGCTTCCACGGAGCTTGACACCAGATAGGGATTTAATTAGATGAGAAATAGCTTTACAGTGAACATCATGGGAAGGTCTTTTCAGAGCTTGCATCTTAACTATGATAATATTTTAATATTTCCCATTAAACTGTCTGCATGTCTTTTATATTAATATAATGGAAAACTGCAAATTTGCATGGTATCCTTAGGAAATGATAAATTAATCATGGTTTTGCTTTTCTGCAAAAAGCAAGACTAAAATGTCTATCAGCATACAAGGAATCTGCTTCATCATAGGCTCCAGAAATACAAACTTTGTTAACAAAAAAAAAAAAAAGAGGAACAAGTAACACAGTGAAAAGATGGAGTGTCTCTTCCCACAGCTCATGAGTCTCTGAATTCACTAATACTTAGGTTCATTTCTAATCTAATCTTTCAAACATCCATGCAGAAATGGGTGAGACGGCCAAACTCTCACCTTTTACCTATAATTATTTGAAGTGCATGTATTGAGGCCACACCTTGAGTATTGTGTCCAGTTCTGGGCACCTCAGCACAAGAGAGATATCGAGGTGCTGGAGCAAGTACAGAGGAGGGCAACGAAGCTGGTGAGAGGCCTGGAGAACAAGGCTTATGAGGATCGATTGAGGGAGTTGGGATTGTTTAGTTTGAGGAAGAGGAGGCTGAGGGGAGACCTCATCACTCTCTACAACTGCTTGAAAGGGCACTGTAGAGAGGTTGGTGCTGGTCTCTTCTCACGGGCAATGAGCGACAGGACAAGAGGGAATGGCTGCAAGCTGCAGCAGGGTAGGGTTAGGCTGGACATTAGGAAAAATTTTTTCACAGAAAGAGTGGTCAGGCAGTGGAATGGGCTGCCCAGGGAGGTGGTGGAGTCCCCATCCCTGACTGTGTTTAAGAGTAGATTAGATGTGGTGTTGAGGGATATGGTGTAGGGGAGAACTTGTAGAGTAGGGCTGATGGTTGGACTTGATCCCAGGGGTCTCTTCCAACCTAAATGATTCTATGATTCTATTGAACATCCATCTCTAGGGATTCTCAGACAATTTTACAGATATAAATTTATTAATCTTCCCCCATTCCATGAAGTACTGGAATACCTGTATTGCTTTTTTTTTTTAAAAAAAAAAGTAAGCAGGGACAACAGACTTCTATTCCTACTGAATTCACTGGCAAACCAGAACAGCATAAGGATTAAGTTACTTGCTGAAAGTTACACTGAAAACTGCACTGGGGCTTTGAACAAATGGCCTCATTCCCAACTCTGTATGGTCACAGTGACATCTCTTCCTTTTTTACAGAAACAAAATTCTTCCCTGTACCTTAATACCTAAAATTATCAACCGACATATACAACCACCACCAATCTGTCTCCTAATCAGAATTATTTTTTTATTAGGGAATCATAAAACCAAATACATTAATTTAAAATATAATCATATATTTTGAGTAAAGAAAAAAAATCAGTGGTTTGGGTTTTTTTTTTAGATTAATTATGCATTTATGGAAATAAAC
Organism: Jacana jacana; assembly: GCA_013400555.1. NCBI lineage: Eukaryota > Metazoa > Chordata > Aves > Charadriiformes > Jacanidae > Jacana > Jacana jacana. The sequence goes on along the minus strand of VZTM01039337.1, from coordinate 39,463 downwards.
CTCAGGGCATGCAAGGTGAGACACCAAATGTGTTTTAAAAAATCGTCACACACTACAATTATTAGAATCAATACACATAGCAGACTAATAGGTATAACTTATGGATTGTAACATATTGCTCTCGACAGTAGGGCAATGCATATGTTAAGGAAGATCTAACAACTGGCACTTGCACTGTACTGTGAGAAGAAACATCAGTGACCTGCTATGCTGCCTAGATGCACACAAGTCTATGGGACCAGATGGGTTACACCCAAGAGTGCTGAAAGAGATGGCAGAG
>VZTM01039337.1:8192-38582 GCA_013400555.1 Jacana jacana | reverse complement strand
AGGCCTGGAGAATAAGGCTTATGAGGATTGATTGAGGGAGTTGGGACTGTTTAGTTTGAGGAAGAGGAGGCCGAGGGGAGACCTCATCACTCTCTACAACTGCTTGAAAGGGCATTGTAGAGAGGTTGGTGCTGGTCTCTTCTCACGGGCAATGAGCGACAGAACAAGAGGGAATGGCTGCAAGCTGCAGCAGGGTAGGGTTAGGCTGGACATTAGGAAAAAGTTTTTCCCAGAGAGAGTGGTCAGGCAGTGGAATGGGCTGCCCAGGGAGGTGGTGGAGTCCCCATCCCTGACTGTGTTTAAGAGTAGATTAGATGTGGTGTTGAGGGATATGGTGTAGGGGAGAACTTGTAGAGTAGGGCTGATGGTTGGACTTGATGATCCCAGGGGTCTCTTCCAACCTAAATGATTCTATGATTCTATGATTCAATCATAAATGAGGCAAGAGATGCTGATTACATTGGATGCTTCCTTGTGCTCAAGGATTTTAACCACCAATATTTCAAAAAGAATGTGTCCTCCAGAAGGGAATAGAGAGGAAAAATCCTTTTTATGCATATAAGAAATAATGCTGCTTAACTGATTTGAATACAAAATAAATCTGTGCTACCTGTGTGCAAAATGCAGCTCACCTAAACCAGGTTATATTGGCACAACCACAACATGTCTGCTTTGACTCTGCTGATACAAAATGCCTTTAAGTAAATCCTCATTATCTTTGATTTTTACAAAGTTAAGGAAGGTTAATTCCTCAGTGGTTATTGAATCCAAGACGACCACAAAAACATCACTCCCAAAAGACTTCACTAACGTTATGTCACCCAAATCAGATCTTTAACACTTAACAAGTCTTGCCTTGGGAGAGATAAGGACAAACAAATCCAGTCACACCACTGAGATTATTCCAGACAGAAACGTGTCATGAATTAATCATACAAGCAAACTCTTGTACCTCAAGTGGACTGGAATTCTGTTTTTTCTTAAAAGGATGCCACAATCCCCATGGGACATCCAAGCCATTGACATCTCTACTCACAAATAACGCTCAGATTCTAAGGCGATTTGGAAAATGCCAAAGCAACTCCCCTCAAGAGTTGCAAGGCCAGAAATGAGAACATTTGCAAAGCAATAAACCCACAGGGAGCCCAACCTTTTTCCAAGCTGTCAAGCAAAGAAACAAAAAACAATACAGCTTTGTGAAAGCAAATGGCCCTATGCTGAGAGAAGAGCACCCAACAGCTGTTCTTTTGCCTAAAGAACTCAGTGCTATCTGGATGCCAATTAAGACATGGGGAGGATGGATAATTGACTGGAGATCTCAAAACATGAATCCATCTCCTTAAACTTATCATACTGTATACAAAAGAGGTTTCTAGTAGAGCAATACAATACCCAAGATTTCCTTTGCAGTTAATACAGCACAATGCAAGACTACTGTCATCAACCAGAAGTGTAATGCCAGAGACACAGAATAAACAGAAACACTTTGGCCATTATCTAGTCATTTCTTTCAGAGAGGCCCAGTAAAGACTCCTGTTCTTCATCTCACTCACCCTTGCTCTCTGCTTCCTGTGAGGAGATCCATAGCTGTTCACAACTGGGATCTTTGGGGCCCAGACACATTAAGCCTCTTGCCCAGGTCACTGGCAGGACCAGTGCAGGTCTTGCAGAAGTTAATGACATATTGATTACCTTTCTTCAGATGTCTTGTCCTGGAGTAACGTACCTCTAGCATTTGTTCTCAAGCCAATGATCTTTTAGGTATCCTCTGGAGAGCTATCCTGAAAGGAGATACCATTTTTACTAAGCATATATATTAGAGAAGCTAAGTGTGAGAACAGAGCTTATAAAAACCAGTAACTGAACAGACTGCTTTACCCTTGGTTCCTCTGTTTTATTAAAATTTAAAACAGTTTCACAAGGACTTTTAACCATTAATATCCCAATACCTAATTTTTAACACCACTTTGAGATCTCTGAGCTTAGCCGGCTCTGCAGAACAATTCCATCCAGTTCAGTGCCTTGGTCTTAGACTAGTTGACCATGTTGGAGAAAACACTCCACTTCTGTGTGATCCACAGCAGACTGGGAAGAAGGAGGGAGGGTTCATAAAACTGGTTTCCACTAAAAAGATCAGATCACCCTGGATTAGGGGAATGCTGGGCACCTGCGCAAAAGAGAATGGGCCGTTTGCTTATCATTCCATTGACTGGGGGAATGTGGACATTGGGGTTGAAAGGCCTGGGCTATTTTGTCATGGCTTCATTGCTCAGGAGAATGTAGGCACCTGCATTGCACAGACCAGGCAATTTGCCCATAGCTCTAGCAAATAAGGAAATACAGGCACCTTGATCTCACTAAAGAGGGCTGTTTGCAGCTTTGTAAGTAGCTGACAGTGCAAGAGAAGGGAATTACAAGAAAAAGGAACGGAGCCAAACAGAAAATGCTGCAGACAGGTGCAAACTCAGCTGTGCTATTCTGGGATCAGTCACAGCCCCACCGCTGCTTACGCAGAATCTTCTCAATAAGAACTATTACTTTTTCCTGAACATTGTCTTGGGATGTTTGCAGAGTCCTATAAATATTCTTGGATGTGTATCTTCTGTCTTTCAGGTGATCTATCGTGCCTTAAGTCCGGCTAACAAGATTGAAGACCCCTATAGCCCTGAGGCTCAAGATCTCCTGAAACTCACCAACCTCCGCTTCCTTTTGTTCAAAAGACAGGAATGCCCATGCCATGGTTCAGGATTGGTAGAGAAACCTCAGAGATTTGCCCACTATGCTATTTATGACCTCATCATCCGGGGAAGCTGCTTTTGCAATGGGCACGCAGAGGAATGTGAGCTTGCCAACAGGACGGGAGTCATGGAGAATGTGGTGAGTTTTAGACATTCACTAACTCTCTAGACTTGTTACCTGCTTTCTCAGCTGAACTGTACATTTTGTGTATGATCCTGTCCAAGCCTCCCTAGGCCTGAATGAAAAAGGGCAGCACTGTTCACCCATGGTAGTGAAACCCAAACCACTCTGGGAAAAGATTTCCTATGACCTTTGCTGAAGTTCCGTATGTACTGGTTTCAACACAAAAGACAGGTCCTTCTCACAAAATACCTATAAATTGTGAAGCAGCTTTGTAATTGGAACAGAGATCCAATCCCAAATACAGTGAAGGACATCTCCTACCAATATACCTGCACAGAACTGAAGTAATCTCTTTTGATGCAAAGACTGCCCGGACCAGAACTTCAGCATCAGATCTCGAATCTCAGATTTCCTGAGATAGTGAGACATGAGCTGTTCTGCCACACTTAGGTTTTCAGCCTTTGCTTTTCGGTTTTCAGCCTTCTGTGGTTTTGTTACTGCATAGACAGCAGTGTTCAGGATATGAAAATAATTTCTACTCTCTCCCACTCAGGTTAAAATAAGTGAGAACTTTTTTTTACAAAAGAAGTCAAAACTTGTAAGAAGATGATTCTGTAGTACTATGACTAACTCCTCCCTGTTCAGTATTTCATCTGCATTTGAGCCTGGCTGTGCCAATGTGGGTTGTGTTTGTGTGCACACTCAGAAGTTGCAGTTCAGGGGGAATGACTACTGTCTCCTTTTTGATGTAGCTGCAAATATTACATAGAAGAACTGTGATAACAGCCACAGGGAAATGTTTCTAACCAAATATCCAGGTGCACGTAAACACATACATCACAGACAGACTTCAAGCCACTTTAAACTAGTCAATGGCTCCACTGGTTTCAGAAGGCTGTCTGTCTCTACAATGGATTTTGAAAACCAAAATAACCCTTAGAACTTCAGTGCCTGGTGCACTCTGATGTAACAGACTCAAGAAATACATCCTCGGCTAATTTCTGTCCCTTTAGATATATGGTACACTTGACATTTTGGGTTATTTTCTTCTGAAAGGTGTATTTGTTATCTTCCTTTCAGCTTTTCTAGGTTCAGAGTTACATATTGTGAGATAATGAGGACTGTATGAATTTCATGATATCTGCAAAATCATTTCTGAATCAGTTCCATCTGTGGTTTAAATCTAAGGTTCAGCTAGAGCATTCAGCACCAGGTGATATTATCAGGTTCAGTCAACTATAAATATTGACTCAATTAAGAAAAAGGGAGAAAAGCTTTCTAAAGAGTGCATCCTCCCTATTGCAAACCGTTAAATATACCCAGAGTGAAAACAAACACATGAATAATGTGCTAAATGAATACAGCTGGTAGAGGAATAAACACTGTGCCCATCAGAAGAGGAAAACACAATGTTGTGTATATTATTAGCATAAATGTTGTAAACTGACCTGGGTTGTTTTTTTCCCACTAGTCACAAGGGAACAGAATCTTTTTGTGCCATCAATGACTTCATGGGGCAGAAGGTGAAACAGTTTGGAGGAAATGCACTTCATGAGTGACTCACGTCCCAGGAGACAAGGGGGTGGAAGCATCACACCATTCGCACAGGCACAGACATTAGCAAGTCTTTGACTAAGCAGGGATTCAAATGCAGCAGTAAGAATACTGAGAAAGCCTTCCAGAGCTTTAACTAGCTCTAGAATCCTAGATGAGGGCTGGAAAAGACCATAAGTGTCTGAGTTCTCTGTGATCAAGTGTTCCCGAGCCATTCACTAGTGAAGGCTTGTTTGAACAAGTTTTGGAAAGTCTCTGATGAAGGAGATTTGATAGCAACCCACAGTAGTTGTTCCCATCTTGACATTTCCAAAGCTCTTCTTTAGTGCCTGCCTAAACAACCTCTGCTGCAAACGAAGATGATTCCTTCCTGTCCCCTCTCCCACAGTGATCATGGAGACTGGTTGATCCTCATTCTGCAGATATGATTGTGAGGTTCCTACCCTATCCTTCCTTCATTTTTATACTAACCACGGAAGTGTGAAACCTCAGGTGGTCAAAATTAAAAATCCTGGCCTGCAGTCATACAAGTCTGGAGTAAAGATGATTGTGGTATTTTGCTCCTCTTTTCTGTGCTTCAGTCATTACAACCTAGCTCTTTCTCAAATGTGCAATGAAAATCCACTCCTGGAAGAGCCAGGTTCCTGGATCCTTTTACATTTTACCTAATACTTACCAATGATGATATTGCATTGGTGAAGGGAAAGGTCACACGGGTACAGATCCCAGGATTTGGTTTACATAGCTAACATGAGGCCGTTTATGGAGGTGTATTACTTTGCACCTTATAATATGGTAATCTCCTTGCCTACATGCAGAAGGGAAAGGCCTTTGCTCTTGAGTGATGAACATCAATGATACATTTCATATCAGCCAAAATATATTGCAAAAAAACAGATTTGTCATCTTGCCATTTCTTGGCAGAGCAGGGGAAGGGCACTAGTTTGAACCACACGGTGACTAAAATCAGGACAGGGAAAAGGGGTGTTACAAACAAACACTGCATGTCCAGAAAGAACCTGATTCTTTCCACTGGCCATATCTAATATTTAATGAGTATATGGGCAGACCAAGTCTCAAGACAACCAGGTTTTAATGTGGCCAGTGTGAGTGATAGCACAGCATCAAGGCAGAGTAGCTTCGTGTTTCCAGGGCTGCTGTCAAGTAATTAAATAAAATGCTGGAAAAATACAGACCTCCACGAAAAGGCTTAAGTAAGAGTTTCAGTCTCTTAAGAGTTCAGAGTCCTCCTGCAATGTGTTTATTTTCTGTAGTTAACAAAAACAAAAGCAAGTTCATGTAGAAAAGAAGTGTAATTGCCATGGGATAAGCCCCAAAACTGAGATCATCCTGCACTATGGTCTTGGAAGAGGTATAGTTGTGCTAACTTCTAGGTCTGCTTTTCTTTAACTTGAAAGAAATCTGTTCCATTTATAATACATTTGTAACGCTGCTAGATTGATACTACATGGAGGGTAAATAATGGAGAAATCTAAAACAAATTTATTGGCACTTTGGAACTAACACTTTTCAAGACCATTTGGGAGGGACTAGGTGATCTACAACTACTAAAAGATCTGTAAACGACCAGTTTATCCATGGATCTGTCAGTTCAGTCATGACAACCCCCTGAGGCTGCCACTGAGAAGTGCAGCTCTATGAGAAGTACCAGCGCCCGCAGCGTGTTGGAAGAAAACAGATACAAGAAAATTGCAAATTGTAGAACCGACTTCCAAGTGATATATCCTACCACATAGCTTGGAATCCTGGAGAGTTTCATGTGTGTTCTCTCTGGTCATGAGTCATTTCTGAAAACACTGAGTACAGCAAAGTTCAAAGTAGACTTCTGCAGGATCCAGTGGGCATGCCCTTTCACTTAATCTTTTTGCAGCAAACCAGTAATAATGACTCTATCAATAGAGGTTGCTTTGTGAACAAGCCGTGCACCACCTCAACACATATATCTAAATCACACTTGCCTTATTAGCTACGGAGAATATCCTGCCAGACAAGGCAGCTGTTAACAATAGGCAAGAAACTTCTGGACAAACATATCTTGAATTTGGGGTCCATTGCTATTGACAGTGATGTTTTCTTGTTTTCTGTTCCCTTTCCCCAGACCAAAAAAAGGAGATTTCATACCCAACTTAAATAGCTTCTTATGATAGCTAAGGACAAAATTCTCCTTTCTCAATTTCACCACCTGTATTATTCAAACTCTTACAAGTAGTTTCTGTATCAGTGAGGGAAATTCTTGAGATTGCATTCTGCCACGGAAACTACAAAAACCTATTTTCTTTTAACTGGGGGGCATTAATATGCAGATATAAAGGAAACAACTGCCAGGACCTGCCCACCTGATCTAATCTTCTACCATTGGATACAATGGAACCTAATCCTATCCCAGGTTATTTCTATTGCAAGATGTAGGAAGTTACATTTTGCTCTATAGTAAATTCGTTTTTTACTAAGCTCCAACAAAGTAAGAGCCATCAGGTTTAGGATCTGCTTTGACAACACATTTTAACTGTGTCCAGGGGTGCTTCTAGAACATACAAAGTTTACAAAGCAGAAAGCGCACATGGACAGAACACAGAATTGAGACCAAAGTCCTTTCCATTTGCCAAACATTTTGCAATTCTCTTTCTAGTGCATGAGAAGTAAGTACAGAGAGAGGAAAGCAAATGTGGATTAAAATGGTTTTGTATGAAGTATTAGGGTTTTTTTACTTGTTAATTATTGGTACCTACACTGCCAGGAAATTCTTACAAGTTGCCTCGGATGTTTCTTTTGCTTCTTTATCCTGTTTACAGAGACAAACTAGATTCCCTGTGGGCTTGATCCTCCACAATGAAGCAAATGGAAAGTTTTCCACTTACTTCAAAGGGAGCAGGATCTGGTCCTAAGTAAGATTCCTTGTTTGGCATAATGGAGGTTACCTAAGGTAAAACTTGTTTTTCCCCAGCAATTTTCTAGGTGACTTGGCTGTCATATCTCTTGCAAATATTACCTCCACTTCAAATATCTTCTGCAGTTCTACTGATAATCCCCAGCTAAGTTTTCACACTATCTGACCACGCTGTGCCAGTCCATATGACATCCAGCACTTGGAGATGCAGGAGGTGCTCTCTACTGTTGCTGCCAACTCAAAGAACAGGCTTTGTTTAGGAAAAAGTTAGTCTGTGTACATCAACTATGCAAGTAGTATCAGGAATGCTAAATTTAAAAAAGATCACAGGAGTTTCTAGACCTTGTCAGAATAAATTCTAGAAAGAGATCCCTGTGCTGATTTTTTTTTCCAAAAATTAAAACTTAATATGGACTTCAAGTGCTACCCATAATGATCTAGAAACACAGAAGGAGAACATAGAAATTACGGAGCAAAAAGTAGTCATGAATTACAGGAACTATGTGAAAAGAAAGTAGTTCCCTGGATTTGGCTGCTTTGGTGCACCCTGACAATATACCATGGCAGACTGCATCTTTCTTTGGCTTGTTGCACACAGGGTGTACGGGCTGTCCCCTACCCTCTTCTCATTAGAAGCAGCGCATTTAACATGATCCCAGTGCAGGTTCTCCATCAGGTCTACTGAGAGCCTGTGGCTTGCAGCAGAGCATCTGGCATGCATGTTTTGAGTATTTATGTTTTAGAGAATAACCACAATTTTGATGGCATAATCCGTATAGTGGTTCAGCCAGCAGGAATCCTCTAATTATAAAATGAACAAGTTCTTCCTACATTTTATTGTTGTTGTGGAAATGCCTCTTACTACTAATGAAGTCCAAGTCAAAAAACCTTGCCTATTCAGGAATGGTGATTAAGCACACACCTAAATGCTCTCCTGAATCAGGGCTCAGTGTAGATTCACCCGTGCAGACACTCATCTTACTTGCAGGAAACGTCTCTTATTTGGTGTATGAGGTAGCAAACAATTTCTTAACTGACATTCTTAGCCTTTAAACACAGCTTTTCTTAAAAGCAATGGCTGTGCATGAGCTATTTAAAAGTACTGCAATTTTATTGCATATTTGCTGTCATTAATAGCAGCTTTGCTTGTTTTAAACACTTAAGTGATGTTCTGTGTTACTTTCATCTCTGTGAAAAAACCCTGCAAGTAGAAAAATGTCATTGGAAACACTTGTAAATCTATTTTAGGGCTGGTAAAATATGCCTTATAGCTCTTTTAAGGATTGCTTATCATATTAAAGCTACAAGAGTATCTGTGTACATGTCTAAGAGAGAAAAAATTGCTTCATCTCAGAGCTATCAGCCACTGCTTGCTACCAACACCTCTCTGATGTCCCATAGCACAGCAAATGTCTGAGGTTCTTTTGTCTAAGCTCTGCACAATATGTACCACTCTGTCAACTAGGAGGTTGCTGTGATGTGACAGTCATAGGAGCTGCTGTGTTTGGCCTCACACATTAAGTCCTTGTGGTCTTAAGCTCCCCTGGGACTGTACAGACTGTTGTGTTGGTTCTGTCCTCAGCTCACCTACATGTTACTAGAACAAATGCTTTCAGTCTTCTACCAAGGTTTTTCAAGGCCTTTCAGCTAGTTCATTCAACCCCAATGAATCTCCCAGGAAATGAAGCAAATCTTTCTAGAGTTGTACCTCACTGGTGCATGGAGTTTGTATTTTAATGCTTTGGCAGCAGATGCACAAAAATACAGAAAAATTTTGCACAGGATTATAAACAAATTCCACATTATTCAGTGCAAAAGTTATAAAATCCTACATATATTTCCTTGCCTTGGCTCACTCGTGTGCTGGAAGTGTTCTAGGGAGTAACTTTGCACTCCATAGGCATTCAGGAGGTTTTCCTTGCTGTGCACAGGTTTTCCGCTTAGTCATGGACTTTTTTGCTCTTCTCCCTTCCCAGATTCCTTATAAATTTGGCTGGTTCTGTGCCTTTTTCAGCCTTGCCCTTTCCCCACTCTCACAGCTGCAGCATCTGCAGAGAAGTTGTAAAAACTTATTTTTCTCTTGGCTTCACCTATTCCATTACTTGACATAACTCCACTTGACTGGGAGCTAAGGATGCTGCCAAATTCACTCAATACAGAGGTGAAAATTTAGAGAAGACCTCACAGGCCCGTTTTGGGAGTGGATTTTTAATCACACACCCCTAGAGCTACTGTGGATTAACCACCAGAAACCCAGTTCAGTCAAGAATGTTGCTGGAGTTAGTCAGGCTTTTTACAAAGTAAATGACAGACATATTTTGCCTGTGGAATGAACAGGTCATCTCCAAACTTCTCTTAACTGCCCACAGTTTGCTAACCCATTATGCCCGACCTGTAGATACACAAATCCTTGTCCATATATCAGAATCTAGAGCCTCTCCCATTTCTTCCTCCCCTGCAAACTAATTCTGGGTCTTTCTTCAGCAAAGGGTGACAGTCAGGCCAGGCTGTTCAGTGGCATCAGGAACAAAGCCTTGAACAAGATCAAACTCACTTGTGCCATTCACTTTCAGGAGAAGTGAATGGTGATAGCTATTCGTTACGCTGTGATTCAGGCATTCACTTATTAAAATCCTGAGCCTCACTCCGCTTTCTGCTTCCTCTTAAGACACTCACCAAGAGCTGGTAACCAGCTCAAACTCAGGAGCTGCATTTCAGTATGAGAGCTGTTACTTGTATGCAGTTTGTTACAGGTTGATAGTGGAGTTGTTGGCACTGTGGGTAAAAATAAGAGGATATCTCAGCCCAAAAATAAATAAAAATCAGGTTAGCACTGAAACAAAACAACAACAAGAAAGTAGAGTGAAACGTGAGCTCAGGCTCAGCCAGGCATGTGCATAAAGGCTGATGGAGGTGAATTCAGACAGAGGACTGAGTTGTATCTTAAAACTCACAAATTGAATTATATTCCCTCACAAGAAGTGTGAATTTTGTACCTCTTCTGGCCTATTTATCTGGTTAATTTGTTACTGTTCAAGAAGGGGCTTAGTGATGCCACTCAGAATATTCAGCTAAACACTAGTACTGATTTTTTTTCACCATTACCTGTTTAGTGAATTTGGAACCAGTGGCAGCTCATTCACTCACTGCTATGGAGACCCAAACCTGTATGGGCTCAGGTGGCCTTGCACAAGTGTCCCAGCTCTACATATCCCCACCAAGTTCCCTCAGACTTTATTTACCAAACTGACCAAGTATGAGGCAGAAACTCAATTCAGCTCCCTCAGAAAATACCTACATGTGTACTAGTTTTTAGTCACACACACATTAGAGTTTTTCCAGAAACCAGCAAGTGACATAGGAAAATAACATCTTTTATCATTCTTGCTTGGAGCAGGAATTTGAACTGTCAATCTGCACACGCTGTAATCTGGGACTTATTCCCAAACCACCCATTCTTTCAGGTCTTTGTGAACTTGAAAAAGTTGAAGGAATTTTTCAATTTAGCCTTTTAAAAGTCATATGTGCTCTCCTCAGGACCTGATATGAAGGATTTATTGTAAATCTGCATGGATACATCTCTTCATTTGGCGAGACAACAGTGCCCAGTTGAACTGTAATAGGAACAAAGCAGAATACCAGACAGTTTTTTATTTAACCACTCAAAATGACCTAGAAAGTGGTATTTTACTATAAGCTGGTAAGGGACTAGCCTCTGATGTCATTGCAAACTGCTGTATCCAAAATTTCTCTGGCGACATTACAAAGTGAATGCAGAGCCCAAAGACAAACATTTTCTCCGAATCAGCAACAGTTGCTTTATTCTGGAAGGCTTCCAAATTTAACCCTCATTCATTAGGAAAAAAGCCCCAGTACAGACTGAGAATATCCCAAGAGGAAGAGCAACGACCACATTTACTGAAAGGAAAAAAGGTGAAAGAAACTAAATGGGCAGAGAGAAAGCAAGAAGCTTCAACATATTATGCAAAGCTGAACAGGGCTCAAAAAGCTGGGGGACAAACATAATGAAAACGTCCACTCTCGCAGCTGCAGATCAGAATTCAGGTGAAGCAACTTTATGCAGTCAAAGATGAATAAGTACCATGTAATTTCTCAGAACCGTTGCAAGATATGGTTCTACCACACTATTTGCTACAAATCAACCAGAAATTACTGAGCCCCATGGAAGAAATACTGGATGGAACTAATGGCTTAGTATAGCAGGTCCAGCTGATTTGAACTCGTTATCCTGGCATTAAAATCCATGAAGCTCTAACCTCCTCTATGTCTTCTGTGAATCAAAGCTGCTCAGGTGGTAGATGTACAAATCAAAGCCTTTGGCAGCAATACCAGACTTGTAACAGCACGGCTGTACTGTGAGGCAGATGAGGGAATTAATCCAGATTAAAAATACTAGTGCCAAAGAAAAACAAAACAAAACAAAACAAAATGGATTTAACTTTTTTTTAGCATGGTTTAATTTCAGAGCCCAGTTTACATATGACTCAGGGCATAATGCAGGAGGTGATAGCATAGAAACAAGTAGTAAGGAAAGCAGAAATGTCTCAAACTGAGATTGCCCCTGAAGACTTTACATCATGAAAGCACAGTCTGAGAATGTAGAGGTTGTACCAAGGCACAAAGGCAGAGCTTGCTTTCAAGTGGTCATTAAAGCCAATATGATGGTGACTGAGAGTACAGCATAGCATTTCTGTTCTTTTCCTGGACTAATAATATCCTCTGACTGCAAGTATGTCAGTCTATGAACTTCTACACTTTGCAAAAGCTGATTAGAAAACTGGAAGCTTGATGCAGCCAGAACCTCAATATTTAAAGCAGCAGTTTTCATCTATCAAGGCTCACAGCATGCACTAGTGCCATGAGTAACCCTGGGTGAATACGCTGGGAGAGCACGCCTGCAAGAATACAAACCATTGCTGGTTATGCACACAGTACCTCAGGCTGGTTTTATGGAGGGGGGGTTATATGATCACACGGTCTGCCTGCCTGACAGTGCATCTACTTTTCTGATCCATTCCCGCAATAACTTTGGAAGGCACCATCCAGTTCCAAAAAACCCTTGTCAGAGCAACGGGACTCTTGATACAATGATGCTCCAATGAATGAGACAATGTTCCTTGGAGACAACTAAAGTTACAAGTAATGAAAAGAAGCAGACGAAGAGAAGTGTCATGAAAATCAATTCCTTAGTATTGCCAAAGTGCTCCATTACTGCAGGGACGAGCACTGTGGAAAAGCCCATACAGGCCTAAATACTTTTGTATCTAAGGGTCAGTGTATGTCGAGTGATATAGCGTCACATATTGAACAGTAAGGATAAAGTGAAATATGAGGTGTGAAACAGAAATCTCCTAGATCTCAGTCTTTCTCCTGCTGTACCAATACATTTAGATGGATTCATACAAATGATCACTATTTCCTTGCAACTCTGACCCAGCTTTCTAGGGAATAGAAAAATATCAGTGCAGTTGCCCTGAATTGGTACCTATTTTTTTCCTACCTTCATATGATCATTTTTGTAATCCAGTGCATCCTGAGGTCTTTCATTTGGACAGAGAGCACAGCCTTCTAATTTTTTTTGCCCCGCTTTTGTGAGAGAATTGGACTTAATTCAGCAGTGAGTAAGTCAGAGACATGCCTGCTCTCTTGATGCTGGTGTTGAGTGCGACTCTCACATTCTTCCTTTCCTAAGCAGATATCCCATTTCCTATTTTATCTGTCAGCATCCTGTATTTCATTCTTGTTCCTTCCTGGACTTTGGCCTCTGGCTTCCTCTCCTATCTCTTCTTCTATAACAGAACAAATTGTTTGTCTCATTGCTTGCAGCCACCTCACCTACCCTTATTTCACTTTGTGCTTAAGTAAAACAGGTCTCTTCCACAGCTCAGTTTCTCCTGCATGAACCAGTCTCTCTGCAAAGGTCACTGACATCCATGAGTCACCTTTCTTGTGTGTGTTCTACTTGAGCTGTTTGTCTCCACTCCCTTCTATCCCACTCCTTTCTGTACTTCATTGGTTGCAGCCTCCTCCTTAGCTGTTTTCACCTATAAAGGCTGTTTATGAGATTACTCTCCATGGAAAAAATCTTCCATAAGATACCCATCCACAGATGCCACATGGCAGACTTGCTTTCTCTTCCATTATCCTTTGCCCTGGTACCCATCAATTCTCTTTTCCTTGTTCTTAAACCTATTGACAAAAGGTTACTCCTCAGACCCAACACCTCCTAAAAAAGGTCCATGCCAGCTTTCACTGTTTAGTTCTGCCTGCTCAGTGGCTCTCCTGACTGCTGGCTGCTTGGCTTTCCAACCCTTTTGTCTAAGCCAGTCATCCTTCCACAGAGATTTGGTAAACTGTTCAATAGCAGGGATCACAGGCAGGAAGCTTCCTTTATGCCTCTGTCCTACTCACAACATGCCATTCCTAGACAACCTCCATGAACAAAACACTGGGCAATGAGCAAACTAACACATCTACTTACCTCCAAAGAACAGTCAGACTCTTCCTTTCCCCCTGAATTTTCCAGTTTACTTTCTGAATAATTGTTCATGAGTGTTAACACCATCTGTGCTGTGCACTGTAAGCACAGGGTCTTGTGGAATAATGAATATTTGATCATGTCATTCAAGGCTGAAACAAGATTGCATGGGCTAAGTCTGCCATTTCCCAACTGTACAATCTCATTTATTTTTTTTCATGTATTTTTTTTATTATACAGTGAATGCAGAGTTTATGTATATATCTCTAAAAAATCCAATGGTGCAACTTAAAAATTTTGCATTGAAATATACTAGAATTTTCCTAAGAATGACTGGATCCAAGATTTCGGTTCTGATTCATCTTGGCATGAGCTCATTTTAGTTTTTCTCACTCCTGGACCTTTTTTCCATTCTCTGGCTTCTGAAAAACAGTCACTATGTCCACCAGGGGCCCGCAGAGCCAAACCCAAACAGGGAAAAGCCTGACACTGCTTATTAGTATTTTTGTCTCTGTCTCTGTAATTTGCCACCCTATTTACCAGACTGAACACGGATGACTTTCTCGTAGAAAGGTCTGGAGAGGGAGGCATCACATAATGTGCTACAGGCTGTATCCTCCTGAGGTTCAGCGGTGCTGAGCTCTGACAGAAACACGTACCCTGAAGTCTGTGCTCAGTCTTCCGTGAGGAGGAGGAGGCCAACCGCTCTGTGCAGCAGCGAATCTGCCAGCTGGCCATAGAGGGGCGATGGCATCAGCTGCAGCCTATCCCCTGTGCCGGCTGCATCCCATCTCTGCTCCGGGAGGATTAGAAACCAGGGGAGCGGAGAGCAAATTGCTGCAGGGAGATGAGTTTGGGGGCAGGGGAACGCATTCATGCAACTGCTCTTTTGAACATTTCTCGCTTGATCCCGAGCTACCTGCTACGTGGGGATGGGGGAAGGGAGGACTGCAAAGGGAGAGTCTGACTTTCAGGAAAGACTATGGAGAAACATAACTCACATTAGTGGTGAGATTAAAGGATTAGATTCAATTCACACTCCAGTCAAATTGAAATTTCAGCCTCTGCTTTGTGTGTGACATGCAGTGTGCCAGAGCAGTGACAGCGGTAACAGAGCTGAGCATCCTCAACAGCACAGGGGGGAGAGGGATCCAGGCCCTGATTTCTGTGCGTTTCCTGCTCTTTTACAAACGTCTCCTTGCATGGGAACTACATACATACATACATACATACATACATACATACATACATACATACATACTATAATTAGCAGCTTCTCTCATGATGAGTGTAAATACAACCTATGGTACCACCTTTCCCTTTCTCCTACTCACTGCACTGGATATTTCCACAAGTAATTTCTCTGGGAAGTGCTTCCTCTGAGGCCCTGCATGCAGACACTGCAATCCTATTCCTTAATTTAAAAGGAAAACAAAAAAGCAAACAACAACCAACCAACCAAAAAAAACAAAACCCAAACAACTAACAAAACCACTACCAAACTAACAAAAAGTACAACAGAAAAACCCTCCTGCAAAGCACTTCTTGAATGTGGCTCCATACTACAGAATCTTCTGCACCAAATCACAGGCTACAGTGAAACCGGCCGTTCTATTCCTGGTGTGTGAAATGCCTTGAGAACAGAACCTGCTTCAATAGCAACTGTCCAGGTGAAGGCTGGACTAGCTCCATTTCCAAGGTTTTTCCAGTTTTCTGGTGCCAATATCTGATTTGAAAACTGACATATATTAGACATACATCAGCTGTTGTTTTCCTGGCTTGGGGGGCTTTATATGCATCCTGCTTGTAGATACGGGCCATTCTTCAGCCATGCCAACTTTTGCTCATTTTTGTTGAATTCAATTTCTCATTTATCTGGTGAGAAGATCTTGAAGGCAGCATTGCAGGTACAATCTCCTGTCCACTTGGGATTACAGTTGGTTACACAGTGCAAAATTCTACCGGACTTTTTCTGCTAAGCTATTATATATATATAAATGCATATGTGAGTTGGTAGGTTGGTTGGTGCCTACTGTACCTCAGTCTCTTCAAATCTCAGTGCTTTCATCTCATGGAATGCATGGTTTGGATTGGGGTTTTTTGTGGGTATACTGTGGGTTTAATATTTTTGCTATATTTTTAACTGTGCTAGGAGGGCCAGCATTACTCGTTTGTTCTTCTAACAATTTAAAACTTACTATGGTGATTTCATCATTCTGTATTTACTCTCTCTTCCAGACCACTGTTTATGTCAAGTAAGACAGGGTCCAGCATCCTCTGTTGAGCTGCTCTCCTGTGACTCTGCCAGCCAAGAGGGTGTTTGACACTGCCTGGAGGTGACTACCCACTCAGGCTCTTTGCATGCTCTTGCCCTGAACTTGTAAACAAGAAAATAAGCTGTGTTACCATATCCAGGTTAAACAGTCTAGAGGCTGCTCATCAGTGTAGTAGTAAAACAGGCAACTGGAGAGTTAAAAAGAAATTGCTGCCACATGCACTTAAACTGGAAGACAGAGGAAAATCACCATTACATCATTAATGACTGTGTGAAGAGACAAAGCTACACATTTCAGCTCCAGGCTCTGTGGGTTTCCTAAGAGAGCCAAGCAGCTGTGTGGGAGTTGTGCAGGAGATGTCCCAGCTCCCTCTGAGGCTCTTGGGCACTCCACCATGTTCATGCTTGTAGCTACTTGAATGTAGTCTCTTTTTCCTGACAGGTCCACGGAAAGTGCGTATGTAGACACAACACAGCAGGGGACCACTGTGAGAAATGTGCACCATTATACAATGATCTGCCCTGGAAGCCGGGAGATGGAAAAACAGGGGCACCAAATGAATGCAGAAGTAAGTGGGAGGGAGTTCATGGATCCAGGCTTTCAGGATGAGCACTCACCGTGCCAGCAGTAAAGTTCCATAACAAAGACTGCTGTCGATTTACAGTAATGGTGCCATTACAGAATCTGGTAATGACTGGTAATGACAGTTGCTGGTTATTGATGGAGAACGTCAGTATGCATGTTCTTTTACTGCAGTTCTTGGGAAGTGGAACTTAGAAGGCAGAAATCTGTTCTTCAGGCAGCTCTGTGCCTTCACGTGTTTTATCACCCCAGGGTTTTGTGCAGGGCTTACAATACCATCAGATTGGTTTGTGTTACTTGGAGAACACCACACAGCTCCCAAACAGCCAAGCTTCTCAGAGCCCTGCTGGGACTCTCGCTCTGTGTTGCAATTTCTAGTTGCTATGAAAATTAAGGATTGCAGGCAGATGAAACATGTTACACTCAGATACTTCCTACATGATTCACGGTCGGCAAATGATACCATTTGAGTAGTATTGTTGTGTCTGTTACATAAGCCTGAAATACATTCTCCCGTTTCCCACCAGAGTGTCGCTGTCACAACCACGCTGACAGCTGCCACTTTGACCTGAGTGTTTGGCTGGCATCAGGAAAACGCAGTGGTGGAGTCTGTGACAACTGCAAGCACAACACAGAGGGACATCGGTGTCAAAGGTGCAAACCAGGGTATTACCGAGATAGAGGGAAACCCATGTCTTCTACAGAGGTCTGCAAGCGTAAGTGACTGCTGTTACATGCGGTGAAGACAAATGAACAGTCAAAGAATTATTAAAAGGTTTATTAAAAGAAAGAAATCAATAACTCCTATAGAAGTAACTCAAGAGCATTACTAGCCTTTCTTTCTATTCTTTTCCTAAACTACAGTTATCTGATCAAAAGACATCTTCCTGATTTCCTGTGTCTATTTCTCCCCCTGGTATCACACAATTTTTCTGGCAATACCTGCTACAGTTCTCCGAATGCATTGCATTCTGGGGAAAGGTACCTTCTTCTTGTGCTTGTGTTTAAAATAATACAGTTATTTTCTTATTGAGGCACATTCCATTCAGCTTATTTTCTCTGCATCTCTCAACTGTGTGTGCCTATGTTTAAGTTATCGTTAAATTCCATTTGATTGTGCAACATCTGTGCACATAAATATATACAATAATGGCTGCAGGAGGTGTAGGGAGCAGAAGACCACACATATCCTCTTGGGAACAAACAGAGCAGAGCTCACCCAGACCTATCTCTGGATTCTACAGTTCTATTATGGGGTGCTCTCCCCAAATTAATTGCCTCATTAACACTTCAGCAGTATGGGTTAGGAAGTAACTCATAGAGACACTAATGGCTGTACACAGAGGCTATACAACCTCTGGATTAAGGTATTTTGCACCCAGACAGTCTGGAGCACAGCCCATAACTCCTTACATAGTGTAAACATTTCCTGAGTATCCTGCCAGGCTTGACACATCTGATTCCATCTGGCATCTATTTGGGAGGTTGCTATTTCCAACAATACACATAATTTAATTTCTCCCTTTGGACAGTTTTCCCTCCCCCTAGCTCAGATATCAGTTGACAGCACAGAGAACTTCATCCTCTGGCATCTATACACGTGCCCACTGGCATCGTGTGCTTTTGAAGTTTTTCTGACCTTTTGATGTTCTTCATCAAGATTCCTTTTAAACACTCAGGTTACAAGTGCTCTTCTCCCTAGGACTGTATTGCTTAAACTTTCTGTGCATGGCACATCCTATGTTTCTGCTCTTTTGTATTCTTTCCACTGGAACTTAGTGCCAGCACAGACTGGTTCCACACATCATCTTCTTTCCAGTTTCACAACATTCATCCCAGGACACTGTTCAGTAGACAGGGCTGGAGGTGAGCTTATCTAACTCACCCTGTATCCCACAGTGTTCTAAGGTGGCCGCTTTCTAGTCCTATTTCTACTCCGAGCAGATTTACTACAGGGAAATATTGTAATGAGAATAAAATGTTGTGCCAGAAGATTAGTTTTCAATCTTTTCAATCAATAGTACCTGAAAGAATTGTATTTAACAGCAGGGTGATGGTGTAGTCACCAACATTATGTGTAATATTAGATAACCACTAAAGTCAAGGAGCACTGGAGAGCAGTGAAGAGGAAAAAACATTGTTTGAAAATACAGGCTATCTGTGTGGAAACCTTAGAACAGTCTGCCTGGATGAAATCAGACCGTGACTCTACCTTTGCCACTTTTGTCCGGTCTGGTTACAGGCCTCTCAGCTCCTCCTGCCAATATCCTCCATAGCAAAAGAAAAACTGCTCAGAAATTTACCTTGTAAAGAAAAAAAAGGAAAAACAAAACAAAACAAAACAAAACAAAACAAAACAAAACAAAACAAAAAAAGCTTTATCCCTATTATGCCAGTCAAGCACAATAATGTTCCTTTCACCTGGGAACACGCTGCTGCCAGCAGAAGGCCCCAAATGCAATTGTTTCTGCTCTGACTTGCATGCTTAGGCTTAGATAGCTGCCCTCCCACTTTAGCCAATCTTTTCCAAGCCCCCTGTACAGTCAGAGAAGAAACAGTGAGACCTCTAGGGATTGATTTATTGCAGTTTAACGTAGATGCCCGAGATAGATGAGCTGAATTGCTCTCTAGAGGATATCTGTTTCTCTTCCTTGACTTAAGAGGTATTCTGGATCACTAGCCTGCACTAGAGTTTCTGTTGGTTGAGATGAGTCCAACAGGTTTGATTCAGCATTATTGCAAATAGGTAAGCATGACCCTATCTGTGAGTGATTCAAGTCAATGGGACCTTTCACAGGTGTGTAAAGGCGTGCATGAATGCTTGCCATATCAAGATATAAGGAAAGGGTACTGCAGTTCACCCTGGAGAGCCTCAGCTTTTACAGCTGACTGACGGCGAACGATGCTTGTTCCTGTGGAAACAGAAGGGACACTACAGCTAAAACTACAGGGTTAAGAGAAGCCTGGGAGGGGGCGGTTAGTCTGTGCCTTCTCTCTTTTATTGAAGGTGAAGAGGAGAATTTCCACAATGACACTTGACAAATTACCTTATTAATACAGTGTTTTGTACAATGAAAGAACTGATGCCCAAGCACTTCCCCATGTGGTTTGCAGGCAGCGTCTGAGTGTGCACTTTGTGTTATACTGTATACTTTGTGTTATACAGGGAACTGCACGCCAGTGCAGACAGGCAGAGCTCTTTTGGTTAGAACAGACTCAGTTTGACAGAGGGAAGATTTCACCTCTGCTGCCATCATCAGCTCCTTATTCACAGAGCTGGTATGAAACTGAAAGGCCTCATGCAGGATGTACGATAAAAGCCACCTTCTCCCTTCTTTAGGTTGCAAATCCTGCATTGCTATTAGACTTAATCTGGTGTGGTTTGAGTAAATCCTTCAGGCTGTATGACCCTAAAACCAACTCTGGCTATCTAGTAAAAAACAGTTACTGTTTGGAGCATTGCTAATATGCAAGACATTAGACAACTAGAGCACTGGGTACCTTTCTCTCCTACCTCAGCCCGCTGACCGTAAACTGAAGAGATACCGCTTCTGGATTAGCATATTTTTGAGGATTTTTGATGTACCAGTTCCAAGGCATCATCTCACTTTGAGAAAACCATGCAAACCGTGCCAGGCTAACAACACTAAATGGAAAACCCTCACACTGGGCAGATGCTGAATAGCAGTAATAAACCGTGAACAGCAGACTGGATGGATGATTTTGGTGAGAGCAACCTGTTCCTCAGCTTCCCATTTTGAACCCAGAGGTGGGAAAAAGAAACCTCAATGGAAGACCAAAACGTGACCCTTGTGTACAGTAGATACTGAGCTGGGAAAGGAAATCTGATGAAAAAGCTGAATGAAACGCTGTGCTAATCCCTTTGAGAAAGCACGCTTGAAGAGTGCTCTGCCATCCAGAGCAAAGTCTAGGTTCAGCTGTGACATCCCCCTCAGGCTCCCAGAAAGTTAACAGAACACAGCCCAGGCCCAGAAAGAGTCTTTAAGCATTAGTCATAATAATGAACAGCATTCTCTCTTAATCACTGCTAGGAAAAAAAAAAAAAAAAAAGTTGTATAACAATTGGATGTCCTGGCACTATCCAAACCACCCTTTGCTGACCCTCCAGGGTGAAACTGCAAAGACATTCCCCTGAAAAAAAAATAATCTGTTGAAATTTTACATGTAAGTGTGAATCTGCTATTGCTTTTTGTCTGCAGAGGTAGCCTGGATTTGATGCCTTGGCTTCTCCTGCTCCTAGCAGCTGGGGATAAGTGAGAGTCGTGTTGTGTGCAGAGCCTTGTTTTGACACATCTTAGATCTATATTTTTAAAGAAGGCATGAAATAAGCCCCAGAGCAAGGCACACACCTGCCTGTTATTGGGGGTGACAACAGAGGATTAAGTAGTTTGGATATAGATTTGTATGGGAGCTTTGACTCGGAAGCCTAATCGTTTCCTAACCAATGGTTAGAAAAGCTGCTGTATCCTTGGCTCTTTCCTGTGGCTTATCTGGAGGCTTAAGGGATCCTTCTGAAATGGCACCATCTTTTGTACCCTTTGGTTAGCTTAAAAAATAATGCAGGCATGTAGACCCATTAAAAAGGGCCTCCAGGAAAACAAGCTTTTTTACTCTAAGCACAAGAGTTGAAAATTAAAATGTGCCCAGTTGCAGGTGCACACAAACACGCTCTGAAAAGCTCTGCTTCTCATCCTTTTCCTTCTGAGCAGAGGGAGTGAACTTTTAATTGTAATATCACAAAGGCCTGATCACATCCTGGTTCAAAGTCTGTCTTCATCAGGCCTGACCACACACACAGCTGTCTATCTTATTTCCTTCACTTCAGAAACATTACTGGCTGAGTCAATCCCCATATCAGACATGCTTTAAAAACTGCCCCGATTTCATCATATGCTCCAAAGATGCACATATATATTTCAGATTCAAAAGGCTTTGTTTCATTTCTCATTTTGCCTGTTTTTCATCAAATAGCCAGTCTGCTCCCAGCTATATCTCATGCAGTATTATTAGACAGGAGCTTAAGGCAAGATACCTCAAAGTCCACTGAGTTACTTGGAGCACTTGCTGTTTTCCTATAATTTGGGACCATATTGTTACAACCAATACTATATTTTACATCTGTGTCTAATTACATGGGAAAGATAGCTGTGCTGAGGGCAGATTTGAGGACTTGAGTGGAGACTGCTGTATGAATTATTCATTTTTCATTATTCCTTGCCTCCTCCTTTTTACAGTAGTTCCTGACAAAACAAACTTAATATAGGAGCAAAATTAAACGGCAAGAGGATGCTTTGTGATTCTTTGTGACTGATAGCCAGTTCTAAAGCCCAATGATGAAACTTTTCATTACGCTGCTGTCAAGGGGAGAACACAAATAAACCAGCCATCTCTCAGCCAGAACTGTCTGCACACCGTCCCTAACATAATTGATGATGCCTTTGACAAACAAGGCCATTGTCGTGTGGGCTGGTGTTTTGTTAGACAGGGAGGCGGATGGAGAGAAAACTAGGGTTTGCCAAGCGAAAAGAAGCAAAAATCAGCAGGGAAAGATGCTGCGTTGTCAAATACTGGGAAACGTAAAAGCATCAGGTTTTGGAAACTTGCATTTATGTTTCTTTAATTAGGAGCTTTATCTGCAATCTGGGGTACTATTAAGCAGTCATCAACAGTTGCCCCTTCAGCATGTGACGTGGGCTCTTATTTTGGGAGTTACCTTAGATGCACAACTGGGATTTTGGCCGTAATACTCTGGAAGCCAGACAATGTACACACCCGAGCTGAAATGCTAAATAAACACAGACTGAGTAAAGCGATCGCAAGCCACTTGTATAACTCGTCTGAAAGTGTTGTGCATTTATTGATTCAGCTTCCTTTTTGATCCACCAAAAGCTATCCCAGTTTCTAATTGGGGAATATGCCCCACAGCTCATTTGGGAACATTAGCTTTCCTGAACTGTAGCCCCAAATAAGGGGGGAAAAAACGCAACCCAAATACTTCTTCCTACCTCCTCATCAGCTTCTACCACTGCTGTCAGTCACTGCCCTGTGATACTTTCCCTTGAGAAGGTCTCATCTTCTTGAATCAGGACCTAGTATCCATTAGTGATAGGTAGTTTAATGATGCTAAAGATTTACTCATTTGTTATCTGACCCTAACTGATGAAACCTGAAAACCAGAAGTAAGATGGGAATACAGACAGACCAAGAAGTTAACGAAATATAAGAAATCAAAGATGAAAACTCTACAGGTAGATCCTACTACATACAGAGATATTAGTGAAATAAGAAACGTGGATTCAAGCTAATCCAGGTGGTGACAACCTCTTCTTGTGGCTCAGACCTGCCTGCAGTAAAGGAAGAGTGTGTTTCTCCTTATCCCTAAATCTACTACATCCATTTTTTTCAGTGACAGACAGAACTAAGTGTCTCCTCTTTTAGGGTGAAGTAGTCAGCCCTGCAAAACCCTGGGCAAAAAAAGAATTTGAGTTGAGCAGCAACAAATCAGAAGTTGCCTTTGAAACTGTCAGTGCTAATGAGCACTTCGTTGTTACACCTGCTCTCCAGAACTGACAGCGAAATCCCTGGGTTTGCTCCCAAAGTCAAGACTGCTTTGTGGCAAATGGGCGAGCCTGCTGCCATCCGCCAACCAGCTCATTGTGCTGAGTACATTGCCCATGACAGCACGCTTATTTTCTGTCCTTCGGCTATTGTGCTAGCGTCCCTTGAAAACAACAGACTGAGATCCATCTACAGCAGAGTGTAATAATATTATTAAAAATATTGGCAAAAAGAACACAGGGCATGGAATAAAAATAACTATGTAGTAAGCAGATCATAAGAGAAATGCCCTTTAAACAAAATTGCTCACCCTTTTTCTTGTACTATTTTCAAAAGCTATTTTGTTTTCTTGATTCTCAAATATGAGGTTGCAGATGAAAGTGAATCTCTCTGCTACGTTTAACACTCTTTATAGTCATATATTTGTCCTTTCCCCTTGGAAAATGACGTGTGGAATCAGTGTTCATTTGGTCTCTTATCTGTGAGCTCATGAAGAAAAGTAGTTTGATTAGAAGCAATGATGGGCAAACTTCAAAAGCTTTGGAAGATCATTTGGTTCAGATAAGCATCCAAAAGGCTGGCCTCTGATCCAAGCTATCTAAACACCTTGGGTGTCCAACATTTAACTGAAAATCTCCATTAAAGCGGGTCTTAGCCACAAGATTTTTATTTCTGCCCACTTCCAGATGGATGAAGTAGTGATGCATTTCCTTTTCAGTCTCTGAAAGACAAGACAAAGCCAGGGCATGCCGCTTTGTTAGTATAAAAAAGAGGTGAAATATGAAGGCCTTAGTTCTCATTTTAATCAAACTTGTTTGAATATCAGAAATGAGTGGGTATGATAATTGCTTGCATTTTACCTCTGCAGAGCTGACCATCTCAGCATCTGCCCCGATGGAGAGGAGTCGAATGTGTTGGCCTTGCACCACTATTTGTATATTACTTTCCATCTGACTCCCTGCTGCTGTCACATTGGGAATGTACTGGTGGCGTGGGATTATGACAATTTAATGTCAGGGACGACCAAGTTGCCCACAGGGCCTGTAACTATCTGTTTTACTGTCAAGTTGCCTTGAGTTGCCAGGCTGGTGCCAAACTAGCAATAGCTAGCCCCAGATCTGGGTTTTTTTTTCTCCTATTTTCTCATCTCCAGCTATAAGCAAAATACCTCTACTGAGTTTAGAGATCTTTTCTCATTCATCAGCTTCTTTACATACATACAGTACTGCACGGTGAGATGTGTCCCTCAGAAGTTTCACTGAAGGAATTTTATGGCCTCTTTGGAGGCAGAAATAGAAAAAAAAATGTTTTGGTCACCTGAACCACCTGCATCAACTGCATCTAGCCCCGCAGGAAGCAGTAGTTTTGTGATCTCTGTGTTCACAGGAAAGACAACATGGACAATAGCTACCAATTTTTACCTCATCCATACTAGTGAATCTTTTTGCCAAACTCTTCAGAAGTGAATCACCTGCAAGCCCCTTTAGAAATAAACACACAGTGGAGGCTTCCTGCCACCACTTCAAAACCCTGTATGGTCAAGACTTGTGTAGCAGGGAAGAACTGACTTTCATACATAAAAGGGTCACAGTTGTACTTGTTTTGCTCTGCTTAATGAGTTAAAAAGAAACAAAACTAATGTTGCAAATGTAAGCTGACAATGCAATGTGTACCAGTTCTGAAAAAACTACAGAGCGTAAGGAAGAGGGCACAAGTTTATCCACTTTGAAAAACTGTCTCTTAACCAGATGACCCCAGGGCACATAATCTCAGTCACCTCTTATCGTATCTCCACAGCTTGCACCTGCCAGCCAGTGGGTTCAGCCAACGCAACGTTCAGCAGAAGCTGGCGATGCCACCCCAGGACGGGATTCTGCTACTGCAAGCCAGGTGTGGCAGGTCCCAACTGTGACAGATGTCTCATGGGCTACTGGGGCTTTGGAGAAAATGGGTGTCGCCCTTGTGACTGTGCCAGAGACTGCGACCAGCACACAGGAAACTGCTTCAATGGGTAAAGACGACCTCCTTTGGGTTCACTTTCAGATGGGATTCTGTAAAATGAAACAAAGATTAACTGAAGTACTGCAGCAGTGACAGTAATTGGAGAATGCTGGAGGGTGCCCAGTCATTTGAAAAGGTGGCTGTAAATCATGTAAGGTTTCTTAGATTCCATTTGGTGGCTAGCATACTTTTATGTCCATTATATTATACAAGGCAATCTTAAAATGATGACTTTTTACAGTAATAATAGACGATTCCACAACACCATTGGAGTATGTGCGGCATCTTCAAACACACCAGTTTGCCTTGGAGATAGATGGAGAGTTTGGAGAGCTCCTTTCTCATCTGTGCCCAGGGCAAATAAACTACAAGGTCTCCCTCTTGTTTTTAGAGGGCAGGCATCTGCATCCCAAACATGCATTAATCAGTACAAAAATCCAATGATTTCGTGAGTGACTGCCATTGTCACTCAGGTATCCTCAGGTCAATGTCACTCACATTGTCCTGCAGGTGTCCTCAGTTCCTAATGGCATCAACAAGTGGTCACTAAGTTTACTTAACTCAGTAAAACCAAACAAACAAAAGGGAAAAAGGCCCAGCATACAGTTACTCGAAAAATGTTAAGTCAGCAGTGGTAAGGCCTAAATAAATGCCTAGATCCTGTAATCTCTCTATACGGCACGAAGTCTTGCTCTTATTTGCACTCCCAGCCTGAAGCTAGCAAGCTCATCTCTCTGGATACAGCCACATGCTACAGACACCTGCTTCCCACCCATCTCCTGTCCTGCCCAACTCCTCTGTTTTCTGTGTCCCCCCCAGCTACGACAATGAGCCATTCTTTAACATCCCCCTTGGGGAACGAATCCCTGATCTTGAGCAAATGCCAACCAATGAGAGCGAAGAGGAGTGGAAATGGAATGACCATGAGCAGGGATTTTCCGCACTGAGGCACCCAGGTACGGCCCAGAGTCTGGGAACGTTTAGTAGCTTCTCTCGGTGTCAGTTCTTCTCTCCACCCTGACTTAAATAAATTCTGCCACTCATTTCTAGCTTATCTGTCCCCCATTTGCTGGCAATATCTGCTAATCTGAACCACACAGGTTATCATTACACTTGTCCTGCTATTTTTGAAACCAACTGTACTAGCAAACTTTGGGTTTGGAAACTGGTACGTCATGAATAAGATGACGTGGAAAAAATACTCTCAATTTGTTGTCATAATTATAGTCATAGCACTTATGGCTTTACACTGCTCCTTCTCAAGCATTCAGTTGTTGTTCAGAACTTCAGACGCTATTTGTAAAAAGACCATGTCAGCCATCACTGAAATGCACCAACTCTGGGGTCATTTTAAGAGTAAGATATTCCTCCTGGCACAACAGCTCAGGACAGAAAGGAAAGTACACCATGTCCAGCTAAAGTTACAAAGTAAGCAGGCTGACAGAATGAGGCAGAGCCTTTAACACTTAAATAGTTCTCAGTTTTGCTTGCCATGGATAAAGGTCAGCACCTACCTGCTGCATTGATACGGCTTTGTTAGACCCAGAGGTAATAGTGCCACCTATTGCATATTTCAGCTTTTCTAAGACAGGTGTTAACACCAGTGAGGATCTGGCTTTCTTAGCTCATGGCATCAAACAAAGGTATTCTAACTTACGTGGTTTACACCTGGATCCAATTCTCACAAATCTATTAGTATCAGTTTATGAACTGTACAATAGACCCCATGAAGGCTGCGTTTTACTTGACAGTGCTGATCAGATTTCACAACGATTACTGTATCACCTAACAAGAAACAGACTTGCAAATAACTGAGCTCACTCTCAAACTTATCCTTAAAAGTCCATCCAGATTACAGGAATTATATACATAGAACTTTATGATTAAGTGTCATTTGCTTTTCTTTTCTCTCTTCTCCAACTCTTTTGTGTCCTGTGGTTGCCCTGCTAGAAAAGTGTGTGTGCAAAGAAAAGGTGCTTGGGAGCGTCACTGACTTCTGCCAAATGAAATACGCTTATGGTAAGTGGGTGACATGCCCTCCAGGTTTGATAATTTCACAGTGTCCTCTCTATGCATGTTGTTAGCTGATAGCTGTGAAAATATGACAGAACTCATGAAATAAGAGGCAGGATTTCTTCTGCCTTTTTTGTCTAGTGACACGTACAACTTCCAATGAGAACTGAATATCGTTTTTCATGCAAGGCTCCATGATGTCTCCTTTCCACCCAGTTAGCTCCCCTCTTTACAGCAGAGGGAGTGCTAGAATCGCAACTCGGAGGAATGGTTGGCCTCTGCATCAAGAATAAACAAAAACCTTGCACCTAAACTGCCCCATAGGCTTTGCGCTCATTATGCAGGTTCAAATGGCCATGCTAGTTTACCAGGAACATATTTAATACTGTAGTTTATAAGCACCAGGTTCATGCCATCACATGAAGCAAGAAAGGAAAGCTCTGGGATCCCACATCACGATACAACAAAGCCTGCCTGTGGAGCCAATCTAGATGAGACTCCCCAGCCAAGAAGCTACGGGATCCTATTAAATGAACAGAACAGAAATTTATCATGGCAACCAGATGTTAGGCCACAAAACAAAAAGACTTCTTCTGGTTTGCTGTGCAATCATGGAATTTTAGCCATGCCACATGCCTGCAGTCTGATGGGAACCTCCTGTAAAGCAGACAGTCCCTTACCATAGGACAAAATTTTTGAGAGGCCAGTTAAATCTCGACACAAGTTTTCAAACTGCAAAATACAAAGCCTAGAATCAGAGCACTTAAAAACCAGACTGTCACCTGCTGATCTGTTTTTTCCACCCGCTCTATGTATACATACAAGTGCTTTCCAAACGTCTGACATCAGCTCATTAAAAAGTAGCGGCTGAAATAATACAGTGAAAGAATCAGTTAACTACTTCAATAGGAGAATCTAGTTTTTCTTCACCAAATGTATTTATAAGAACCAGGACTGAAGCGGACAAGCACTGGAATACACTTTCTGCAAAAGTGCTGCTTTTTTTTTTTTTTTCCATGTCTTCTTTCAAGGTGTTAAAATTCTACCTCTCAGGAGCATAAATGAAAATTCATTTAGAAATTCATGGTTGGTCTCTACCTTGATATGTNGTTGTGAAAGTGAAGAAGGTCCTGAAATCAGGAAAAGTGAAGATTGCTCGGAGCAACAGAAGCATTTACCCAGAATCCTGGACCAACAGGGGATGTACATGTCCCATTCTCAATCCTGGTAAGGACAAAATGCTTACCAGGTGTTTTTCTTCCTTTGTAAAAAGTGTGGACAATTCGTTATGAACATTGGCTATTGCTGCTCAACACTTCCCATCAGTCGTTCCAGGGCAGAGTCCTTTGATTTACCCAGGCCAAAGAGGGAGGGATGGAGAGCACAAAACCAAACAAATTTAAACACAGTAAGACAGGAAAGTCTTTAATAATTAGAAAAACAATCTTTTAAGTAAATAAAGCACCTCTCTTTATAACCAGCTTTGGAGAGGTCTCTATGTTGCTTTTTAACAACATTCCATCAGAGCAGTCCATGTTTGTTCACTTTTAATTATGGGAATCTCCCCGTAGCAGGGTAGTGGAAAGCAGTCCCTGGAGAAGCAGAGTAGTGTAAAGCAGCAACTTCCTTCTTCCCAGCTCTGCTGCAGGCAGAAACATCACACCAAAGACCACAAAGCTCCATACTAGTGCTGAGATACATTACACAGCAGACCCGTTCTCCAGTCTGACCTTCCCTATCGCTTCCTTTCCTGCAGTACAACTTAGTGGACCACAGCAAAAATCCACACAGCTAAAAATCTCAGGATGAATATTGGAATCATGCAAATTTGAGCCTGGACTTTATTTATTCAAGTAGACTCATAAAATCTTTTAAGTTGGAAAAAACCTTTAAGATTAAGCCCAACCGTAAACCTAACACTGCCAAACCTAACTTTAGTCCACCACTAAACCACGTCCCCAGGTACCTGAGTAGATAGTAGGTATCTAATTGTGACTATTCATGGCTTCGTATCTCTGGAATTCTTTGGGACCGTGTCCTGAGATCAAATCTCAACAAGATACTGGGTGTCCCGAGGGTGACGGGTAGTGCTAGGGATCACATTTCATTATTCAACCATACACCACAGCAAATAGAGACTTTTCACCATTCTAAAAGCAGCACCCAATAGAGGAAAAAAACACAGGGTAATTTTTCTGAATAGATCAAAAGCGTATCCACTGAGTGGAAGGAATTCCTTGTGCCTCACTTAAAATGTAAGGTTTAGTCTAACTTTTAAGACAAGTTCTCAGCTGAAATTAGCCAGATACAAGACACAGCTGTTTTAGGAAAGGCTGTGCCAAATCAAACTTAGTATGATTTTTTCCTGTGATAGCAAAATTACCTATACTGTCTCAGAAACAAATTTGATCTTCCCTCATCTCTACCAAGTGAAAGAGTGCATCTTGAATCTGCACTGAAGCGTAATATAGGCCCTGAGATGTCTTTTTGGTGGTAGTTCTCAAATTTGCATAGAATTTTTGGCTTAATATAGTTCAAATGAATAAGGTGTATTCCTTTACTTAAACTCCAGTGGCACAGTTGTGCATAATTATTTACCAGTGCTCCCTGTGAAACCATGGGAGCCCTGGCTAAGACACAAATAAAACATATTGCTTAAATATGACAGTAGATCCGATCCCACACATACTTGAAAAGGGCAAAATATCACACGTTTCTCCTTTGTACCTCTCTAGCTTTACATCACACTTCTTTAGAAACATAAGGCTGTAGACATATGGCTCAGAAATTTAGACACTGGAGATATAGATATTATGCCACTGCCTTTTGATATAAACTAAAGCGATGGAGAGGTTCCAATCACTAAGTTCTGCAGATTTCAACATATTGCTTGACTGAATCCCTGCCCCAAGATCAGAGTACACCTTCACTCATACTGGAAACCTTACTTGTTCTTTCTCGGGGCTTTTACACCCACTTTTGCCCTCTTTTCTATACAAGCATTAACAGTTACTTCCCAGCACACAATTGCCGCGGCCAGGAGCAGTGAAGCCAGACGCAATCCAGATGATTGGTAGAACAGCTTCAGCTTTATTCAGAAGGCTCTCCAACCAGAA
>VZTM01039334.1:113160-157527 GCA_013400555.1 Jacana jacana | reverse complement strand
GACTCATCTGTCCAGTGGCGGCTTCTGCCCCCTCGCTCGGGGTCGCAGCTGGGCCGCCGGGCAGCACTTGTTGCTTCGCGGAGATACTTTACAGCACTTCCCGGCGCCGGGAGCCCGGCCCTTCTCCTCATGGAGAACGCTGAGAGAGGCCGCGCCAGGCCCGGGCCCCCTCCGCGCCCCGGCCCGGCCTTCATCTCACCCCTCGGTGCTTCCAGCTCCACAGTCCCTTCTAAGGAAACCACATGTTGATTCTATAGCTGATCAGTCATAACATTTCAGAAAATAATTTGCATTAATGTACAAGTTAACAATTGCAGGAAGTTAGGCTGTTTCCTCACAGAAATTGGTGTAGCTGTCATTCTCTGTAAACTACTGTATCATGCGACAAATTTACAAATTTTATTTACATGTCCATTAGGAAACATACCCCCTTTGCCCCTCTTATTTTTGCCAGATGTCAATATTTCATCACAAATCTTGAAATGTTTGCTACAGAGTGTTCAGAAAGCAGAGTGCAAATGTGATCCAAATGTTTCTAAAAGATCCCAAACCCAGAGGGGTATTAAAAAGTATTCAAAACATCTGTATTTTCTGTGTTTTGATGTGTTGTTGAGTCCCTTGGGAGTCTGTCACTGAAACTGTTGCAGTGGAGCCTGAGAGAGAATTCAAGAGCCAAATAGCTGTGCATATCTCCAGAGGTAGGAAATGTTGACTGTGCTTCACTGACCCTAGTCTTCCTCTCCTTTACAAGTAGCCCAGTAACTAACTTAACAGTTAGGAGTACTCGCAAGTTTTCATTCTGCTCCATGACTTTTTGTTGCTGGTAGGTGGGAAATAATACTGCTTCTCCTAGATGCCATTACCATTCAGATGTCTGCAACTACCTTCTCTTTAAGCAACTGTCTGGCACCCATCACAGACCACCAGAGTAAATGATTTATTATTCTCATTCTTAGAAAATCTCACCTAAACATTTAATTTGCTTAGATTGTGTATAAAGTTCATAATGCCAAATGCTATTATTTACTTTTTTGCTTTCAATATTCTTATGTTTGAAAAAGAAAAGTACCTAGCATTCTTTACGGATTGCATGTGTTAGCAAAGTACTGTGCTTGAAAGTAATATTGAGGACTTCAGAGATTTAGAACTGCTTATAATCTTCTCTATAGAACCACTGCATTTTTATATATTGTAGTGGTTTCGGACAAACTTACCAAAAGCAAACTGACTGAAGGCCCTATTCCCCCTCCCATCCCCCCAAAACATAAGGACATTTAAGATTTTAGAATAAACTAAACTAAACTAAACTAAACTATTTTATTGGAGTATTACTATTAAAACAAAAGAAAAGAAGAAAATAGAGAAATAGATACGATATATACAAAACCATATCAAGTTCCCAGGATGACAGTCACATCACCAGCAGGCACTGGGGAAATCCCAGACTGGACTCAGCAATGGATGGAAACTGGATTCCAGATCTGGAGTCAGGAACACACGGATTGGGATCAAAGGCAGATGAACAGCTAGGGTCCTCTTTGGACATCAGCCATTGAAGGAAAAGAGAGTTGACTCTTTGATCCCTCAGCTTTTATACTGAGCATGGGGCAGACGGGATAGAATACCCCAGTTGGTCAGGTTTGGGTCTCCTGTCCTGTCCGCACCTCTCCACAGGTGTGACCCCTCTACGCTTTTTCTGTTTCTGACCCTCCAATGAGGCAAATAATGAAAACTGGCTGACCTTGGTTGTTACAGCACTAAGTATAAGTGAGAGCCTTTCTGCATACCATTGTTCAGCCTGAAGTACAAACATTGGTCTTATTATTCTGAGAAAGAGCAGTTTTCTTCACAATACACTGTTAATTTCAGGGAGTTAAAGAGGCCTAGCTAAGACATAAAATTATTGAACAGAAAGGTGGTTCTGTTTTCTTCAAACAGGAACATATATTTACTCCATATATATATATGTATATGATTCCTGTAGCTTCTGGCATGTTTACTAGGCTTTGCACCACTGGAGTTTGTGGTTTTAGTTGGTTTCTTTTTTTGTAATATCCCTGCTTTCTCCTTCTTTCATGACACCTACCAGAATCCACCTGATTAAGTGAGCTAATACTCATTCAGTTTATCCTCTGAGTTACATGCTCTTCCATATATGGGAGACTGAGAAGCGCATGTTGAGTGTTTGAATCAGAAAAGACTCTGGAACTGAACTTGCAAATCTTGGTGAAATAATGGATATGACTATAGAGCAAAGCTCTAGTCCCCCTGAAATCATCCATAAAAGTGGATTTTACCTAGAGCATTTAAGTTTAGAAGGAAAAATAAGATGCCAACAATCAGCGTGTTACTAATGCCACAGAATCTTCTTGCTCATTCTTGTGTTCAGCATGGTGTTCTACTTTCCTCTTCATGTACCTTTGCCTTTTTTACCACTAGGTTATGTTTAGTATGCTTTTGGATGCCTTGTAAAACGTCTACCATATTTTTGACATTGTGCTAGTATAAACAATGACTTGGTCATCCGTTTTCTCTGCAGTTAGGGAACGTCTGCTTTGGCTTTCTCACATTTTAGAAGGCAAGAAAAAAATAGTTGCCAAAACCACCCCCTTGGGACCTGTCACCTTTCTGCTGAGGTTCTGAATCAGGTATCAGAAGGCAGCTAAAATGTCTAGTAACAGGCAACCATTCAGTAAAGCACCTCTAGCAAAACCCTCCACATTGGAGGTGGTTTTATTATAAACCATGAGCACTTATGTCCTCTATCTGTTTTACTCTAACCAAAATTTAAGTGTAGATAATTATTATTAGCTGTGCAAAAGTTCCATACTTTTTAAATCCTAGTAATCTGACAGAACTCAGAGGTTTGTAATTAATATGGCAGGGTCAAGTTGGACGCCTGTAACCACTGGTGTCCCCCAAGGATCTATACTTGGTCCAGTCTTGTTCAACATTTCAATGTTGGCCTGGACAAGGGGACAAAGTGTATCCTCAGCAAGTTCTCTGATGATACCAAAGTGGGAGGGCTGGCTGACACTCCAGAGGGCTGTACTGCCATCCACCATGACTTGTACAGACTGGAGAGCTGGGCAGGGAAGAAGGAAGAACCTAATGAGGTTCAACAACAGCAAGTGTAGGGGTCCTGCACCTGGGGAGGAAGAATGTCAGGCACCAATATAGGTTAGGTGTGGACCTGCTGGAAAGCACTTCTGAGGAGAAGGATCTGCGAGTCCTGGTGGATAGTGGACTATCCATGACCCAGGAATGTGCCTTTGTCTCCAAAAGGGCCAATGGAATCCTGGGTTGCATGGAGAAAGGTGTGGCCAGTAGGTTGAGGGAGGTCATTTTCCCCCTCTAGTCCACATTGGTGAGGCCACAACTGGAATTCTGCATCTAGTTCTGGGCTCCCCAGTTCAAGAGAGACAGGAAACTACTGAAAAGCGTCCAGCGTGGGGCAGCAAAAAAGATTAATGGGTTGGAGCACCTCCCTAGTGAGGAAAGACTGAGAGAGCTTAGACTCTTTAGCCTGGATAAGGCTGAGGGGAGACTTATTAATGTTTACAAGTATCTGAGGGGTAGGTTGAAGGAGGATGGAGCTGGACTCTTTCAATAGTTCCCAGTGACAGGACGAGGGGCAATGGGCGCAAGCTGCAACATAGGAAGTTCCATTCAAATACGAAGAAAAACTTTGTTGTGGGGAGGGTGACAGAGCACTGGGACAGGCTGCCCAGGGAGGCTGTGGAGTCCCCTTCTCTGGAGACCCTCAAGACCCGCCTGGATGTAGTCCTAAGTGATCTACTCTGGGCAATCCTGCTTTTGGACTAGATGATCTCTAGAGGTCCCTTCCAACTCTGACGATTCCATGATTCAGTGAATCTTATTGCTCCAATAACTTGTTGTTTTCCACAATTATTTCCGTTGATCATTGATATATTTAGAAGTTTCACTCTCATTGGTTGTTTCCTTTTTATTTGAAGAATAGCTAATACATAACAGTCTGTGTAGTTCAGCAGCAGTGTGAGTAGTTAGTGGTGTATGAGTAGTGAACGATTGTGGGAATTAGGAAGCACACAAAGATATTTTCTGCAATACATTGTCCCAAATTGAGTCCCTGGAGTTCCTGGGGAAAAAAATAGCATCCACGCTCTCAGGGAATATCTTGTCCAAAAGTTTGCCTGAGTACTTTTTGATATCAGCAGCATTCTAGGGCAACAAGTTAGGCAATTTAAGAAATCGTTGTGTGATTTTTTTTTTTCTTTTGTTTGTTTCAGGTCCACTCCCTGATAATTTCCTTCGATGTCCAGCAGTTCTCTTGTTAAAAAAATAGGTGGATAATTTCCCCTGTTTACCTATGTTGTTCATGGATGCATATACTTTCATCATATCATCTTCAGTTATATTTCAAGAGTCCTAGTAAATTTAATGTCTCCTCTATTAGAAGTCATTCCGTATTTTCAATAATTTGTTTCACCTTTTTCATCACCTTTACTAGTCCTATTCTAGAAGACTATAATGGGCCTCATTATTCAAGTTACAAATCCAGTGGCTTTATATAGGTGCATAATAAATGCTGTCTGGTTTATTTCTGGGTTTATATTCTTTTATTTCTGCTCATATCAATCTCATTTGCATGGTCAAATGCTGCAAAGCCACAAGCTGATGTTTTCACAGAACTCTCCACAGCTCAAGCACTCTTTGCTGTGTGGAAGTCATTCATTTAGATTCCGGGATTTTGTATGTATAGTTTGGCTTGTTTTCCCCTTTGCATATTACTTCCATTTTTCAGCACAGAATTTAACGTGTCACTTTATCCTTCAGTCACACAGTATCATGAGAGCTTTCCGCAATTCTTTATGGTCAGCTTTTGTTTTTATTACCATGAATAATTCAGCATCATCAGCAAACCTGGTCACCCCGATAATCAGTCTTTTTTCCAGATCATTTAAGAATATGCTGAGCAGTGCAGGTCCCTGTGGTACACTACCAGTGACCTCCCTCTACTGCAAAAAATAGACAATTTTTTCTTGCCCTTCATTTAATATCTTTTAATAATCTAGTATTACTAACTTGGAGCTTTGGGCAATTTCAACATTTACTTTTTTTTTAATTATATCATGTTTTGATAAGATTATGCTAAAACTGAAATCTAGTGACACCTTCAAAGAATATATTTTTTGCTATTGGGTGCACATACACATTACGAAGGCTTTGTTTGTCCGTATCACCAAACTCAATAGCCCTGTCTCTTTAGTTTCCTCATGTTATTAACAGTAATGTCATTGAACAGTGTTGCTTAGTACAACAGCTCCTCTGGATATTATGGGAAAGGTTGATCATTCAGTTTACCAGTCTTTGTTATATTAAACCACATTATTCTATCTTAAGCCATTTCTTATCAACTTCATAAATTCCCCAGATGCCTTTGAGCAAGTCCCAATGTTTATTAGTAGCTATTCATCTTTTTGTGCTCCTGTAAACAATATCCTTAATCAACATTTCTTCCCAGCAGTCTGTGTTGATTTACTTTGTTTTATCGAACTAAGTTTTGAAGCTATCAAGTAGCTTTTACAAGCACAGTGCCCTAAATAAACATCTATTTTTCAAGTTCAGGTCAGAACTTGTCTTGCTGGTGTGAATCCCACAGGCTGCTCTCCAGGATTTTTATTCCTAGCATCCTTGCTAGAAAGACAGCTTATCTTGGGCAGGCTGGGAATGTTACTGCTCTCCACCATCTCAAATGCCCAAACGTGACATAGCTCATGCTGTACTTCAGTAAATGTTCACATGGGTACAAAAGTCCATTCTTGACAACTCGATCATTATTTGCCAGCCCACTTTCCCTCTCTTGCCTGTACCATGTACACCTGGAAATTTATGTTTCAGAGCAAATTCACCTTTTTCTACCACTGTGATTAAATACACATACACTTACTTTCTTCAGGGCTGGAGATCAGTTTTACTTTTTATTACGAACATTATATGCCAGTGGTGATTGCATACATCTCTCATACTATAGAGTTTGCTTGTATTTTGCCTCAGGTAGTGGGGTGAAGATCATGTTGTGGGTCATGCAACTCCGGGAAGAGAATGCTGTATTCTGTCATGGAAAAAAAGTGAAATGAATTTTTTTTTCTGAATGCAAAGATGTCTGTTGAGGTTATAAGACAAAGGCTAGGAAGTTCTCTGCTTCTCGACCTAAATAAATATAAGGATCCTTCTGTTGTCACAAAAAGGTGTCAAAATGCTGTCCAGGCACTCTACAAGACACAGGTGAAATATTCCAACATTAAAGCTATGATTGCTCTCCAAGTCTGTTAGTAAAGTAATTTAATTGGTTGTGAGAACCTAGTTTTCACCTGACTGTACTGATGAGGGCTGCTCCCTTAATGATGTGTGCTTTTACCAGCCTAGATCTTTACATTGCAGACAGCATAGCTGTGCCACCTACCAGACAGTCATACAACCCATTAAAAAATCTCTAAGTGCAATACTTTTAAACCATTATTTAATGCTTATTTTTATGTGTGGGTTACATAAAAGGCCCACTATCAGAAAAGACTAGCTTTAATTCTTAGAGACTCTCATTCTTACAATAGCTTTTGCCCATCAGTGTTGCAGGTAACAAAGCAAAAATCTGGGGACTTCAGGATGATTTCTAGTTTTGAGCTGAAGTGCAAATGGATGAATTTTGGCTAAGGTATGGCTAACTTAAGTTGAGCTCAAGCATTTAGCCCAGTGACTCCCTGCCAAGATGTTGCTTTGTGCAAATTAATGGCTGGTCTGGAATAACATCTCAGCAGGTGAGTGGTGACTGGTAGCTGAGAGGTGGCAGTGATTAACCGCCTCATCCAAGCTGGGGGCTTCTGCAGGGATGGTGCTTTTCTTCTGTTTCAGTGCAAAATCAAGCAAAACCACTGCTGGAGATGATCTAAACTCATCTGCTTTGACTTTTCACTGAAGCTATCGAGATGGACTCACAGTCACTTTTATCAGAGGAGAGCCCCAGGACCCCAGCTCTCTGCCTCCAGCTGCTCATTTGCAGTCTGAGAGCCCTTCCTGCTCTGTGCCCTGCAGACGAGAGTGAGCTCAGGCCAGAGGTCTAAGCCACGGCCTGAGTAAGTATCCCCAAACTAGGCTTAGATATTAGCTTCAGGGGCTGCTTAGATGTATTTTGACAAATGTCTAACTCACAGCTGAACATTGGACAGAAGACTACGGAACATACATGAACCTAGGTTTGTACAAGGTCTGAGGTTGCCTAGTTTTACAGACGTGATAGTTACGATTACTAAAAAGGTGACAAACAAGACATGGAGAAAACATATGTGTTTCTAAAAACTCACCACCAGCAAGGAAAAAACTCCAAATTCCCAATAACATAGTAAATTAAAGCAATATGTTCTCAAACAAAGAAATCATAGCAATTTTAAAAAATGTTCTTTGCACAGCTGGACAGAAATGGTACTTCTGCTATTGATTTCAGGAATACCAGAACTTGAACTCTGACCTCAGATAATTTAAAAGGAGTAAAAAGTGTCTCAAAGTAATTTTTAAAAGGTCATGTAAGTGACAGATGAGTTCACCTTTCCACTTTACTCTTTGTTGTTAGAAAATGGAATTATTTTTGTACCATTTTTCCAAAACTGTGCTCTCATAACATCCCATCCTACAGAAGTTCTTCCAAACCCTTTTGCCGCTCATGCAGGAACAGTGTTATGTTCCTGGGCTTTTAAAATAAGGATTATTTTATGGACTCCTACAAGACCGTATAAATTATCAAAAAGAATATCACAGAGGAAAATTATTTTCAAATGGATGATGTCTGTGGTGGTGAAAGATATTAAAAATGGAAACCTTTTAAGTGTTACAGAAAAATGTCTTCAAAAAGGACACCCCAGAAATGTGACTGTTTTTTAGAAAATGAAAATCTTCAAAGCAGGCACCTCTTTCTGTGAGGAAATCCTCAAAGGGGCATTCCTCCAGAGTGAGAATCTTTGAAAATGAAATCTCTTAACTGATATGAAAACTTTGAAAGCAATAAACCCTTCCTAGCATTGAAAGCAATATTTCCTTGGCAGAGTATAGGGTGTTCTTAAACAGAGAAATGACTGCACCATTGTTAACTGTAGAGGTGATCAACCCCTACTTCTCTTACAAAAAGGAATTAAAACTCTCTAACATAATCACAAGGTTATTAAACTGCATTATTGCAATATTTTTAACAATAAAAAGTATTGGTGGCAGCACATTCTTTCACCGCTGGCAGTTTCATGCACACTGCTGACTTAAAAACAGCTTCTTCATTTTTAAAGATATAGGTAAGAAAGTCCATGGAGTGGAGTGTGTTGGAAATATTTCTGTGAATTATATTCCCATGGCATACTACTTTTTTTTTGTAAAAGTAAGACTTTTCACAAAAAAATAGCAGCTTTGCAGTGTATTTCCCAGTTGAAAATAGTATATGTTTTGGAACCTGGACTACTTTTCTGGAATGGCACCCAGTTCTATATTTTTTTCGACTAGCATTGTCCATGGAGTAATTTCTGGTTAAAACCTTTACAGGGAGGTGATGTAGAAGCATGGATATGACATGAAAGCAAAGTAAATAGCCTATATATATAGGTTAGAAAGGAAACAATGAAAAGACAATTTGTTCATTGTGCCCTGCTGACATGTCATGGCCTTTAAGATGACTGCTGTTGAGGCATTTCTTTCAGCAATGCAGGGAGGTGGATCTGTAGTATCATTTCAAGAGGCAGACTGCTGTGGCACTAGACCTGCTGTCGGAGTGTGAGTGAACTGCAGCTGACCCAAAGCCAAGGGCAAACCAAAATGATTTTTGGGGCAAGACACTGCAGTTTAAAGCAGCCTGGAGAGATACAATTTCTTTTGAATTGAAAAATTCAGAAATTAGAAGATAAAATACATATTCACCCACCTCATTGGCTGCTTTCTCTCTTACCTAAGAGGACATAAAGCAGCTTTCTTGTCAGCCTCAGCTCCTGGCTACGTGAAACTACAATGGCACCAAGCACCTTCATACAGTTCCTACACTCAAAAATACAGCAGATATGAAACAACAATAGTGTCTCCCCCAGTCTTCATTATTATATTCTCATGCTGCTCTCACACACTGCTTGTTTAAGGATTTGGGTATCATAAACAGCCTTAGGAAAATGCAGCTAAGATGATGCATTTTGACATTCTGATATTTAATTGCTTTATTGTTCTCGCTCTATCCACTTGTCTGTTTGTCTAGCAGCAGTTTAATTGGGATCACTTAAACATCTTTCAGTAGTAAATAGTCTAGATAAAATTATTCTTTCACATCTACTCAGCTGAAAAGCTTTTTAGCATATTAGTTTCACAGAACTGTGATTCCTGTAGTGCAGTAGTGGGAGATTCAATATGTCTACATAGGAGGGCAATTTGACCCAAATGCCATACCCTGTATGACAGGGTTCTTTAATAATAGCTATAACCAGGGTTTGGTTTTGAGTTTTAGAAAAACAGACAGCCACAAAAAGTAGGAGTTGCTGACATGCTAGAAGGTACACGTGCATAGTGGTTTCACTAATATCAGAAAAGAAATTCAGATTGTGAGGACCAATTACAGTGTTCAGTTGCTATTACAGTCTTTTCAGTCACTGAATAAATACAGTCAATGCAGCTGGCAACCCTTAGAGAATTTCAGTAAAAGCTACAAATACCTTGTGAAACTGTTTGAAGACAATCTGCTCAGAATAGATGCACATAAAACCCTTTTTCTGCATCTAAAATTCTCCCAGCATTGTATCCAGTGCCTTCCACCAATCCATGAGAAAATACCAAAGCCCTTTCCCAGGCTCCTGCTCAAGCTCGGATTGGTGAATTTACTCCCACTCCTCCAAACAAGACTTGTGGAGAGGTGGGTCCCCCCTGGAGCTGCAGTACGGCACAGCTGGGCTGGTGAGTGCAGAGCTGTGATATCATGGACACAAATGCCTAAGTAATCTGTAGACTTCACTGCCACAAGTAGAACTAGTGACTGACTTCTGCTGTATCGTGGGCTACAAGGCTGAAAAAATACCAGAAACCAATCCATGAGCTAATGTTTTTTGGGTTGTGATTTTTTTATTATTTTTTTTCTGTAGTTCCGTCTCCATAGGAATTTCATGCTATGTTAGCTGTAATTTAAAGCTGATCTGCTACTGTGAACAGAAATCTCACTTATTGCAAAGTAGGGACAACAGATCAGGGGCACCTCAATAATTTTCCTTGTCAAACCTAACTTCTTTTGTCTTTGTAATTTGGAAATAATAGAAAAATCCAAATGTTTCTAAGGTCACAGATATTCCACTCTAGAATAAATGGTATTTTCCATTTGAAAATTGTAATTTACTCTATCAAACATACAAAGCAGACAGTTCCCTTTCTATGTGGCATAAACAGTTTCAGAAACACTATGTGGTAAAAGGTCCATCAGCTTCCTCTGGAAATATGAAAATGGGTGCTGGATAGAAGAGCAACAGATTAGAGTTGGAAAATGGAAATAATCCTGTTCTTAACTTCATATTGTTTTTAGTTTGCCATGATGAAAACTAATGTACTTTATAATTTTGAGAGTAATCTTCTGTGTAGTCTGCTGTCCTTTAGGACTGCTGATGTAGCTGGAGAAGAGCAGCTTGTCACACTGCATTACTAACCCTCTACTTGCAAACTTCAGAGAATTTCTGGCCACATATGACAGAATATCTCATTAACCTTTAGCAATATCTGAACTCAACAAAGATATCTGCATTTTGAGAATAAACAGCAGCTACTGTCTTAACTCCCCCATGAACAGCAGCAACTTTTAACAACTACCATGAGCCATCAGACATGCACTTCAGTGATACAATGACTCTTCAAGACTTGGACCACAGCAATTGTCTTTATGTCAAATTTACATGTCTATAGTTCTTAACTTATTTTTTAGTTCAAATATCAGTCCAATATTGTGCTTACTATCTAACGCAGTGACTTAGGAGATGTAAAATAGAATTCTAAAATGGCAAAAACTGATCATTTCCAATCATTCTAGGCACAGAGCATGTAAAGTAAAAGTCATCATCTTGTAACAAGTAATCAAAATGCTGTATTGCTGCAGTACTGGTGCAGGTTTTCAAATGGATTGGAGTGTCAGGGTAGTCACAGCCTGTGACTCTGTTTTCTGCACAAGGGCAGGCAGAGTTAAGCCTTGGCCTCAGGGCACGGGAGCTTGCTGGCGTGAGCAAGAAGGCATCAAGGCCATTGACACATACAAGTGCTCATCAGGATGAACGGGGTATTCGGAGGGAAAAAATATTTCACAGCTCCAATCCCACCTGAGGCAATGCAGCTTCCTCTGATTATAGACATGCATTGCTGAACAAAATATGGTTCTGCACAAACATGGTCCTAAAAGCTTAGATACTCTGTTTACATATCTCCAGACTCCTTTTTCAGCTCTTTTCAGTATTATTATTTGAGTTCAGACACAAAAGGCCCTGTGCTGATTTTCATTCTTAGTTGTATTTATATTTCAGAATGTTGCTGAGATCATCCCAGCCTTACAGCTTAGGGACCACCAGACCTAAACCTTAAAAACTCTGGCTTTTGATTGTCTAACAGTGCCAAAGGCATGTTCTTAATGGTAGAGAAACAGCAAGCATACATGAGCAGTTGAATAGGAAAACTTTTAGTATACAATATATTCTCATGCAGACACCATGTATTTTTACCACTGGAAACAGCAGAATAAAATACTGTCATTATAGTGTCCCAGGTACGTCTGCTCCACAGCTTACTCCTTACTTGCAGTGTGCCTCCTCCAGCTCTCACTTTTAGCATTAGGTGCAACACTTACGTGATGACCTGTTAAAACCATACTCAGCTGGACAGAGCATCAATAGTGCAGGTTGAGAGTAACAAAAATACAAAGCCAAAAACAACTTCCAGACTAATTTTTTTACACTCACTTTCAGTTGGTTGTGCTCTATTTTTCTCATAAAGACACAAATAAAACAAGGCAGGCTGGGGTTTTTCCCTGCCTTATTTCCTTGAATTACCAAGTTAATAGCATTCAGGCATTAGGACTTATTCTTGAAACAAACTAGTCTGAGTATTAGCTACAGTTAAGATGCTCAGGCGTGTATAACAAAGGCTTGAGTGGAGTGCTCTAATAGAGAGGTTTGCAACAAGAAGTGAAGATTTAATAACACATTGTGCTTAGATCATAAGCATCGTTCATCCAAAGATCACAAATGCTATACCAGTATAAATTAACTCTCACAAGTCCTCTATGAGACATACAGTAATAATTACTGCTATGTTTTTATTGTTGGACAAACTGATTTGTTTCAAGTCACCAAGCAACAGCACAATAGCAGAGGAAGGAGAAGGGGTTTAGGGTTGAGTCCTGAGTCTTCCATTGTAACAGCAACGATACCTTCAAAACTCACCATGAGATTCTTTGGTAACAAAACAGTCATAGCTTTGAATTTCATATCTACAACAATAAAATACTCCATAAAGAATCAAATTAAAATGCAGATTTTATGGGACTTACAAAAGATGTATTTTGGATTGCCAAGTATGCAAGAATGCATACTGGATTCTGATCAGCTACAGACTCCTTCCTTCAGCCACAAGGTAGTATCACACTCTATATGCTCAGCTTTCAGTGAAAAATATAATGATCCCAACTG
Organism: Jacana jacana; assembly: GCA_013400555.1. Taxonomy (NCBI): domain Eukaryota; kingdom Metazoa; phylum Chordata; class Aves; order Charadriiformes; family Jacanidae; genus Jacana; species Jacana jacana. Next base: position 144,820 of record VZTM01039334.1, on the reverse strand, counting down.
TTATAGTCAGAACAATAATTTTATAAACCATTTCATTCCTGGAAGTAGAAACAGCCTGACATACTAGCTGTTGTGAGTTGAGTGAGCTGCCTTACTAAACTGAAGCTGAAACATCAGCTTGGTGATACAAGTATCAAGATTTTTAACTGTTTTAGAGACTATCAGAGTATCTCTGAAAGTAGGATATGAAGTCAAACATCCCCAGTCTATTATTATCCTAAAATGGTTGATTAGTATCATGCATAGTGTCTATCAAGAGCCAATAATAAGCCATAAGCACGAATCTCTGTTATAGGCTTGGATAAAGTGTGACACATTTATAGATTCAGTGCAGATGTGGACATTGTCTTACCAAGAAAGTACATCACTTCTCAATGGTCGGTGATTTTAAAGTAGTCTCATTAAGTACTGGAGATTTCGGTGCCAAGTCTACCAGAGGGAAATAAGGATCTCCAAAAAAGTAGGGGCCCTTAATCATACAGAAGGGGAACTTTGAAATTACCTCCTAAATTAACTGATAATCAATAATACACAAGGCAAAGCATAGAGGAGAGAAGATTTGATTTTGAATGACCTGCTGAGCGACCCACAGGGCAGGGAAGAGGGAAGAAAAGGAAGCCAGCTGGCAGGTGTCTCAGCTGGTGGCTCTCTGCCGTCCTGCAGCCTGGGGACTGAGGGAGGGCATCTCCTTACAGCATGGATTCATTAACCACCCACAGCCTATCAGCTGCATATAGAGAAGGTTGGATAAGAAAGACAAGCTATTCAATTTGATTTTCAGGTAAGTGTACTTCTCTTTCTATATTTGCCATTGTAACTTGGTCTCTTTTGGATTCTGTAAAGAAATACTTCACTTTTACTTTAGCACGGCTTCAGTTAGGAGTAAGATTTCAAGGTCAGTGCCTAAAACCACAGCATTCCATCTCAGTAGCTGTAACAATCCATAAATCCAGGTTACTGGAGCCCTTTTGCAGTGCCAGCTCTCCATTTCCCTAGGTTTTTAAAGGTGAGCTGCACAGTTGAAGCATTGGTGATGCATGGAGCACCTTTGGATGACCTGCATGAGCCATGCAGACAGCAGACTATGCAGAAAGAGAAGAGTGCTGGAAAAGAACTATGCTATGGTTTATCCTCTACATTTGCAATTGTCATATCTTATTAATAAAAGCATGCCGATTTTAATTAAGCTGAAAATGCTGTCGAATTTCCAGTAGAGCTCCACAGATCTGACTGCACAATTTAAGTTGTTCTTAATTCTGGATACGTAGGACCTTTATTAAATGTTGTGAGAGCAAACATAATTTGAAGACAGGGAGAGCTACTTTTATGTCCAGGTTTCTACTTAATCTAAATGTAATTGGACTAGCAGAAATTCTAACGTGACTTGTAACTGAAAAACATTATACACTGTATTAATTTGCCCTTCATTAAAATTTTTAAAAAACTAGAAAATGGCACTCCTGAATATATCAAGAAGGAAAGCAACTACAGAAACCCCTCTGTAAACCTGTTACGCTTATGCAATGGAATTTCTGGTCAGATGAGAGGGAAAGCCGGGGAACGGAAAGTTTCCACAATATTTTGCTTTCACAACCTGGTAGAGCTGCCAGAAGAAATTCCTGGCGCATGTAATGCTGACCATAGCTGGGATGCAACAAGCTTTTAGTTACATACTTATACTCTGAGTCACACTCTGTGGCAGTCTTTCACATTACTGCCTTGCCCCAGTCTACATCCTTATAAAGAAGAAGCAGTACTTCAGCATGACATTAGGAGGATCTGTCCCTGAGTTGTGCACCACCTTCCTTCAAAACCAGCACAGGTCTGTCTTTTTCTCTGAGCACCCTTCATTTATTGTGATATCAAAAGAAGAATATAACTTGTATAAATACTATATCGGAGTTATGAGAATGAATGTGCAGAGATGAGGACATAAGCAAATAGATAAACATTTAGTTTGCCTTTTTCTCTACATATTTTTAAACACATCAGTGCTGATAGCAGCCAGGATGTTAGAAGGATCTAGAATACCATTTTTATGTGAGGAAGAAAAAGAAGAAAGACAAGAAAAAACAGTTAATGCAAAAAATTAAAATATTTACAAATAAGCATAGGTCAAGAGTGTGTATTAACCACCATTGAATTAGAGACAGCAGCTGAAGCTGCAGTGGCAGTGCTGGGTACAGTCCAGACTTAAGGTCGAGGAGGGGCCCTTGGCACAGGAAAGGACCAGTCAGGCTTGGAGAGCTGAAGTGACTCATCCAGCAAGTGGTAACATAGGTGAGACTGGAGCCCAGATGTGGTGACACTGAGTCCAAAGCTCTGAGAAGAGATGTTCCCTGGCTAGGAACAAACAACCTACTTAATTAGGTCCCCAATCAGTAGAGAACTTTCCTGTGGTTGCTGCATGACACTGCCCAGGTCTGGGAGACACTGCCTTCCCTACTGCTGCTGCCACTGCTCTGTGGCGGGGGGTTTGCATATCGAGCTGCCTTTATTTTAGGCTTATTTCAATGTTCTGCTGAGAGGGATTCTCATATCTCTCAACAAGCTGGAACAGTGCATATTACATTTAAAATGTAAAAAGTGTGATTTACTGGTAGCATATGCCAGACCATGGTGTATTTCTTTAAATGTTGTTAATTCCAGCTTCCATAATACCTGAAAATAAACACTGAGGTCTTTCCCTTTAACTAAATTCAATGATACCAAAATTTTGGTGACTGTTGAGATGAGCCTTTTGTTACTGAACCTCCAGCCAGTTCACTGAGGACATTGTTTTTGTTTGAAATGACAGCTTCTCGAGCTGTGCTGTGGTACTTGCTTTGAGAGATCCAGCTTGGAGACAACTGCACCTTCCTTTAAGTAGCACTAACTTTCTCATCTGCCTCAAACAATTCTTTGGGATGTCACACATCAAAACACAGCTTTTCTTCGTTCGTCTTAATAGGTAGCAAAGAGTTCAGAGTTTTTAGGTTCAGAAACTGATGTAGTCTTGTTTTGACCTTTCTCAACATGCTGAATGCCCTCCAGTGCTCTGCACTGGAGTGTGGCAAGCACAGCAGAATCCCGATCAATCTCATGAAGAGAGAAGCAGTACAGCTGAGCTGCACCACACTTTCAGAGCATCGCCCCTATATATTAACATCTGATGTTGCAGCCCATTTGCTGCAATGGTAGGTGCCTCGATAGCTGCAGTTACCCTTGCTGAATATTCAGCAGCAGTTTTGTGTTCCTTAGCACTGCCAGTTTACTGGCAGCCTTTAATATCTTTTAATTAAAAGTGAGTGCTAGCAACAATATACCTTAACCAAATGTTATAAATAACAAATGCTTATTTTTCTTTTCTGTTTGAAATGAAAATGCTATTGCTGTTACTGTGGCATGAAGTGTCTTTCCTATCTATTCTTTTCTTTGGTTAGGATGTAGATCTTGCCAGAGTGACACATAGCATTACGCTTCCAAGCCTGCACAGCCAGCAACTCCTCACTTCCCTGGGGTTAAAACTTCAGCTAATGCTGGGTGCTAAATCTATGTAATAGATCATTGAAATGCTTTAGTTTTATTTATATTGCTGCTTTTCTCCTAGCACATGACAGAGGTACTTATTACAATCATTTGGTAGGAGGAGTTGAGACACAGTAAGCTATTGTGACTGGCCCACCGTAACAGCACATGGATTTGGAGGAACGGAGCTTTTCTCATGCCATCTCAAGCTTTTTGGAGTCAAAATAAAAATGAAGACAAAACATAAGCTATTCTTCCAGCTCAGTGGGAGAATTTTTAGTGGCCTGCACTCTGAGGTATGACAAACCTTGCTTCGGACAGAAAAAGAACAAGTGAGAAAGCCAATGAAGACTATGTGAAGTGAAGCAAAATTTGAATAACAAACAAAAAGCATCTGTAGATTTACAGATTAATTAAAGGACCTCTAAGAAAGGTATTCACATCATCTGGTTTAGACAATTTCTTGCATCCAAATTAAGTACAATGCACATCGTTTCACCCCTCATCTGCGGTTAGCCACTTATCCAAAAAGTGGAACACTCCCCATTCCCTCATCCACCAGGAAATGAAAAATACTCCCCATTATGGGAAAGACATGTTTGGTCATATGATAGGACATGCAAAGATTCCTAGTTACATGACCAGGCAAGCAACTGTCATGCAACAACACAAGGCATTTTTGTCAGGAGCAGAGGGGAGCAATCCATAAGCAAGAATAGTTGTTCTTGAAGACCCCAAGGTAGGGTTTTCCCTGCTTTTAAAAAGTTAGGAGCGTAAGTTTCCTGCACTGTTAATAGATGGCAATTAAGGGGTGATCTAATTTCAGACACTTAACGATAGCATGCAAAAATACTTCTGTAGAATTCTGACCTGATGATTGCTATGAAGTCACATCAAACATTTGGCTTTACGCACAAGCTGCGTAAGGTTAAGACATGCTTCATCTGCTGTGCACTGGCCACTCAGACAGCAAATATCTGGGGATATTTCCACAGTTTCTTACTTTTAAGGAATCTCCTCTATGAGCAGAAGAGAGAGAATGTGAATCTCAGAGCTCGCAGGGCTCCAGCAGACCAGGCTGCAGTGCCGCTGGGCTGCGCCCACATATGTCACACAGCAAAGAGCATGAGGCCTGAAAATGCAATCCAGGACCAGCCAGGAATAAAACCAACCCGGGTTGACTGAACAGCTGGATAGATAATTCTTTCAGCAGGGCTCAGATATCACAACCACAGAAACTACTGCTAAATAGTCAACACAATACACTTTGCAGTGCAAAGCAGCTGATAGTTACTACTTCAGAGCTGTATATTGTTGCATGAAGAGATGCTAAAATTACTCTTTGTGATAAAGTTAATGGTGTACGGTTTGTAAGTTAGTTATAACAACACCTCAAGCATTTCTACAAAACTTAATTTAATATTCCAACTCATTAAAAATCTTATTATAGAAACCACTTACCGGCTTTATAAACGCATTTTTATATTATTAGGGAGGGATGTTAATAAAGAACAATTTGAATGCAAAATGCACATGTAGAGTAAGTTGCTTATAGTAAAACTAGCTAAATGAAATTTGCTGTCAGCAAACCTCCCAACTACTTTCTTCATCTGAGCTACAAAGGGACTGCATTTTTTGTGTACTTAGACCTTTTTCTAATAGAAAGAGTGTAGCAGAGAATTCAAGCACCTGAGATAATAGTACAAGCATTGGCCATAATACCCCTCCAAGGACCAAAATATCCCAGAGCAGGCAGTGGCAAGCATGTGCAGTTGATTATGACAAGTGATGTAACTCACATCCCTAGACATTTCTCTCTCAAGCTATAACAATTCTTTAATAGTGAAAATGAGGAACAATATTGAATCTTAGGACAAGCCTCTCCTGTAGCTCTGGTGGAAATTAAGTTTTCATCTACTTAGAATGATATTTGTTATGTTTAGCTACTAAATAAGCTAGTGTTTTATTATTTTAATTGACTGCCATATTGTGACATTGTGTGGTGATGTACCAGCAAAATTATTCATTAAAAGAATGACCTAAAAGTGAGCATGTTTCATCTATACTGATTTTTAAATGAGGCAATAAGGCTAACAGTGATTAATGAATGATTTATCATCAGAATAGAAACCAATAACATTTTACATCATCTGTATTCTTCACTGGTGTTATTTGTAGTTGCTATTCATAGCATGTAGATTTTAGAAGCCTATAATATTTGAATCTTATATGACATATTTTTATTCTTGTGTTTTAAATTTTGTGTACTAACAGGTTCAAGTAGGTAGTATTTTAAATCTTTATAAGTAACACAATTTGTTGTTTGCAGTAACACTTAAAATGTTAATCTGCAGATCTCTGTCTTAATGAATTACTAGTGTTTTCTACGTACAAAATAAATGCAAAAGGTCAGCTTATTATCCCCCAAAACTACTGTGAAGTCATCAGAGAATTAATTTTGTTATTCTGCTGAAACTGCATGCAATCACCAAGGTTCATATGGGTGAAGTGTTATTAAGTTCTGCTCACTGACACATTCTGCAATACACAAAAGAAGAGCTAAGAAGTGCAGGCCACTAAAATTACTCCTACATGCAATCAGATTGGTTTTTTTTAAACAAGCTTTTTGGATGCTTTGACATTAGCCCTGTAGCTGATCTTCCATTACTGCTTTCTCATTTTTATTGCACCTCGCTCCAGAAGTGCCCCCATAAGCACAGCAGAGCCAACACATACTCCCCATAGCCCACAGAGAGCCTCTGTACGGCAGGAGCCACATTGGTGCTTTACACATGGTTGTAAACAGGCTATCAGGGTCAGAGAGGGGGAATGAGAACCCGCTCCATTTCTCACAGCAGTGGGAAATATAGAATGATCAAATGGTTAGAGTTGGAAGGGACCTTAAAGATCATCTAGTTCCAACCCCCCTGCCCTGGGCCAGGACACCTCCCACTAGACCAGGTTGCTCTAAGCCCCAGCCAGTCTGGCCTTGAATGCTTCAGGGCATCCACAACTTCCCTGGGCAACCTGTTGCAGGTCACACCACTCTCACAGTAAAGAATTTCTTCCTAATACCTAATTTAAATCTCCCCTCTAAAACTGTTGCCCCTTGGTCTATTATTACATCCCCTGATAAAGAGTCCCTCTCTACCTTTCTTACATATTGGAAGGCTGCTATAAGGTCTTCCTGGAGCCTTCTCTTCTACAGGCTGAAGAACCCTAGCTCTCTCAGCCTGTCTTCAGAGGAAAGATAGGGTGGGAAAGGACAGGAAGAAATAGAGAGCCAGGGCTGCAGGCCCCCAGGCAGGGCGGGCAGTGAGATATATATTTATTAACACACTGTTGATTATGAAAATACCATACCAGACAGCAAGACCCACGTTGCTCCTCAGGTTAGCGTGATAGGCACCCTTTCCCTAGATAAACTCTGGGCAAAGCTAGATCAGGCTGGGCAGGCTGCACAGGTTTAAACAAACTCTGGGAAGCCAGGGTTGTGTTTCATACACCTATGCTGTTTCAGCATCCTCTAGTGCATTTGCTCATGACCCTTTCATTTATCGCAGCAATAGGTCTCACATTTACAAGTATGGAGGACTTAAAAAGAACAGTTTTTTTTTTGTTCTTTTCAATATCTGTTCCACTGATGCTGCCCTTGTGGGCTTTCTACTGCTGTACCTCACTCCCAATGCAAATGTCATCATCAGGTAAAAATAAACTTTAAGACTGCCTAAAAGACTACCTAACAAAGCAGCTTTGTTTGCCTTTAGCAATTTAATATAGCTTTAGCGTAAAAGTTTGCCCACGTGTGGATGAAAAAGCTTCAGTGCATCTGTGCGCACTCTGGAGCTGACTTTTCTCTCCTTTGGGCCCATGGGCTGAACTGATTTAAAGGTGCCTGATCATCTTTTAAGTACATAGCCACAAAGTTCAGCTGGTGCTTTGTGATTAAATCTTAGCTCAAAAGCCAGAAAGCTGAAGTGACAGCACTGAGCCTACAACCAAAGTGCCTTTAGCAGTTCTTTTGCATGGAGACCATTGACAGAGAGTCCAAGAAAAGATGGTAGAAAAAAAGTAGTAATTATGACCACACCCCTACATTTTTGTAAATACTTGATATTTAAGCAAAATGACAACTATTCATTCATTACCAGGACTTACTGATGTAAGCCAAAAGCAGATTGAAATGTTGGGTGTTTTTCAAGCCACAGATGTTAGGTTATCTCAGGAAGACGACAGCAGGTTCTGAGGCAGAATGCTGAACTTTACCATCATATCTGCTGTGCTATCAAATAGGCTGGCGTGATCCCAGTTCTTACTGTGATGTGCCAACAAAACCGGTTTTGTATCACTTGTAAGAGTTCCATAACAAGATGTTATTCACTGCTAATGTTTTTTGGTTCATATAAATGCAGAAAGAATCTGTGGCAGGTCATAGTGTATCACCCTGTTATTTTTAGTCCATGTATATAATTTACCTTATTCATTGCTACAGGGGATCCACAACTGATTCAGGGCTGTGATAGAGGCTCAAATCAAGTTAGGAAAAGAGCATTAACATTACAATCTGTACAAAGAACAAACCAGAAAACTCAGATTCAATTTGGGGGATGAGAATAGGCTGGAGATGCTTCACCTGCTCCTAATAATGTCATGAGTGCTCTGCAACCAGATATGTTAGATAAGGATTTCCTGCTTTAATGGTGAGCATAAATAAAGAGGACCAGTGCTCTGATGATGCCAAATGGCATAGCTCTGTTGAAATAATGGAGCTACAATGATCTAGCAGAGTGTCTGGAGACAGTTTAAAGATACTGTTTACATGAAACTTGGCAGGACCACTCAAATCAGTGAGATGAGAAAAAGCTGGCAAATACTCAGAAAACATTTTGTCTGTCAAAATTCAAAGCCTCCATTTCTGGGTTTTCTGAAAAGCAAAGGGTGGGCAGATGGGTTCTCTTTGCTCCTTCTTTAGTTCAACAAGTTAAATAGCCAACCAGTAAACTTACCACATCTTGATATGACAGTTAATTGTTTCTTTTTTCACGACACTGATATATTAAATTTTGGGGATCAGATTTTATTTACTGCTCTCACTTTCTGTAATCCAATCAAACGAGTCTTCCCAGCTGCCCTTAAAGGAAAGTAAATCTTCTTTTCTAAACCATTTGTAAACAAATCCTCAGTGTTCATTGTCAGATCTAAGCTAGGAGGTATTTTTATGTGACCACAAGCAGATCACAGTCAACAGAAAAATTAGATCTTACACCACAAAATACCTTCAAGCATATTTCAAGAGTCAAGCATACATGAATGTTACATTTTTTGAAATAGAGATATCCTACCATAAAATCCTATCATCCAGTCCATGTAGTATATTCCAGGTATGTAGATGAAGTGATGCGCTAGGGATGCTACAATATATAATTAATGATTACCAGATTTCTCTCCACCTCAAAATCGTGTTCCTTCCCATGAAATCAGACCTATTTCCTGATCAAGCTACCGTTCTGCTTGAAAAAATAAGATGCAAAGTATCATAAACAGTAATGAATAACTTAAAGTCTTGCTTTGCATATCCTTAATGTTCTGGCTCCAACGATCTCAGATCATGCTTCATAAACTTTAATTGAGCTGCCGATATCCCTATGACATAGGAAAAGATTACTTCCTGTGTTTTATAGCTAAATGATAGCAAGAGAAATCCAGAGGCAAATCCTGCCCTCAAGCAAATGGTCACAGAGAGTCTGCCCATTGCCTTCCCAGTAGAGTGTTGCCCGGCAAGCAGTAATCTGAATTTATTTTATAGGTAAAGAACAAGACAAAGTTGCTCTAGTTTTCAATGCTAGATGCTCTAGCTTTTTAGCTAAGGAGCCAGCCTCTTCTTTGAGGCACCCAGGGGAATCAAACAGGAGCCTGGTAAAGCAGAAGGCAGAGGTTCTGCAGCTGCATCCTCTCCCTGTGCTTTGGCAGCAGCGCACCCACCCAGTTGTGGTACCCACCTTAGCAACTCAGCAGTCTGAAGGCTAGGTTTTTCTCCTCTGCTTCTCCAAGTGCATTAGGAAACAACATGCTAGCAGCTACAAATGACAAATTCACCTCTGGTCTTAAGTTACTTAAAAATTCCCATTTCCATATTTTTAAAGTACTTCCCAACACCAGTGAAGTAAGGAATAGACATGGAAGCAAACTCCCTGTCTTGAAATTAAGATTTCAGGGGTGAGCCAAAGATCACAGTTTCTCTTTTACATGGCTTCACATTTCACGTGTCTTAAGTGCTTTCAGAGACTGTACCATAAACACAGGCAAACAAGCCCATGGTTTTCCAGTTTCCTAGCTTACCTCATTACATACATTGTTTGTATTGTCCTTATTGTTTCACTTTTTCTTGTTGCTCTGCTTTGTGGCTCCTACTGGCAACCTACAACTCCCCCTTCCAGAACTCTCTGTCATTCTGCACGTGCAAAAGTGCAGTAGATGCCTTATGTGAAATACAGCTACAGCAAAAGGAGTAGTCATTTACATTAAAAAAGAGGTATGTAGCAAATTAGCTGCTGACAAAGGCTAACTTTTCAAATGCACATGAAGAATAAACCCATGATACGTTTAACAACTGGTCTTAGCAGGGTTCTCTCAGTGGTCACCCTCCTCTCTGCTGTCCAAGACATCGTTATCAACCAAGTCCCACTTCCACTTCATGAATAGTCTTGACATTGCTGGGAGGACAGGACAAGGCTGTATATGAATACAGGATGCCCAAGTCATTGTTTATTATTCAAGTGTCAGTACCACATACGCTGAGCAAAGTACCAACAAAAGGATGATCTTGCACCACAGGATGACATTAAGTGGCCATAAGGAACAAGTAGCTGCTTCACTGAGACAACAGTATTGTTCTATTCATGACAAAGCATAAGTCTCAAACATGTATAATCAATAGTAACAAGACAAGTGTGACAAACAGCAGGACACAAAGCATTTTACCAGGTAAAAAATGGCCATGATTGGATTAGTAGTAATTTTCAAGACAAATGACTGTCAGTGAGTTTAGCTGCTTCTCACAGAAAGGCATTAAAAAACATTTTTACTAAATTAACATTGGTTTTATTTCTTAGCAAATGCTGTTTTGTATTTCCAATCGTGTGGGGCAACATCCTTGCTTCTCCAGCAAGTACTTTTGTTTCCTTTTGGTTAAGCTATGGAGAAACAAAAGGTCCCAAGCTCACCAGGAAAAATCCCCTGCCTTTCCTGTTCTGCTCACAGCAAAATCATCTCCTGTTCAGGCAGTTGTTCCTTAGCAGAGAAATGACTGATGCAGTCACATTATTTTGAACCTCTCCTTAGAGATGGCTGCTCCTTGGGATCCTTGCTGTTCCTACCCTGCTGACCCACCCGTGTTACAGGGGCCCAGCAGGCAGAGAGGTGGCAGCGAGCTGCAGGCTGCTCCTTGCTTTCCCACAGCACATTACCAGGACAGAGTGTCTAGGCTATACATACAAGCTATATGTAGATCTCTGGAGACACTGCATCAGGGACGAGTTGACTCAATTTCAACAGAAAAGCTGTAAGAGTATCTACTTTGAGATTTCAGCCCTTGTCCTACAGCTGACTTCAGCTGCATAACTCCCTAGACCACATTTGTCCAAGAACAACAGATCCAGCTCCTCATAGGGCTGATTAGTGTTGCGTCCAAGTTGGGACTGACCTGGTCCCACTCCTCTTCCATCACCAAAAGGAGGCAGGAGTCCTTTGCCCCATGGAACAATGCAGGGCTTGGTTACATCACCCTGGGACCTGCCTCCTCCTGTACAACCACTACTAGTGGAGGTTTGCCCAGGGCTATCAGCCCACCAGCTGGCTCCTCTGGTTTGCCAGAACTTCTGTGAGAACCACTCTCTTATCAGTTAAAAGCCCAAACACACTCTATTTACAGTATTGCTTTCAATGGCATTAATTGCTCGTATAGAACTGAACAGTCTCTCTCCAGACTTTGGGAGCGTTCTCACAATAGAAACAGCAGCAACACAAGACATTTTTGTGCCGTAACGCTATTCCCAGTAGCACCCCAAATTGCTGTGTGACGACCATAGCCCAATCTCCCCACACAGAGGTGATTCAGAAAAGGCTCCTGAACAATCATAAACTCACCGTATCTCTCCATTCATTCCTAAGGAAGAAGTACAGTTGAAATTGTCTTTCTAGGATTCTTGTTATGCTGTTTATTCTTCCATTATAGGAGATCAATACCTCTTCAGAGGGAAGATTTCTATGAATGGCCAGAGTAATATTTTAACTCTAAATAAATTACTTGGAATTGCAATTTGTCCTGAATTCTCCAGAGTTCCCCAAGGTCACATACTGTCAGGCCGGAGCAATATCTCTGACTGGATCTGTCTGAAAAAGCAGAAGGCAGGGCACCAGGTCAGGTATGATCTCCTGGTCGCTCCTGTTCATTATGGCAGAAAGCTTCTTAACCTGGGGGAACAGGCGTTTCTTGTTGCTGCTGATCTCATTTTCCTGGCACGTGCATGATAAGCAGCAAGGCAGATGAACTCTTAAAAAACAAAGATACTTTTCTGATGCAAATGCTTCCAGTATCTCAGAATAAGGATAAGGAAATATGGAAAATATAGGCTATATAAGCAGAATTGTTCTGACACAAAGAAACATTTAGCAAGACTCTCCATAAGGCAGCTGCAGCTCTACGAAGTCAGCAAAATTGTAAAATTACAACATCCAGTGTTTATTGTTTATAATTAGTGATTTATCTCTCCACTCCGACTTCAGTGGCCATTATTTATCCATTATTTATGGATATTTTGAAAACTATCTTCTCCTAGAGATTATAATTCAAAATTATTTTCGGATATATATATATATATTTTAAGGTGGCAATATTACGGGTAGGACATGCAATTGAAAAACAGCAACTCTTCCCTGTAGGTGTAACTAAACACTTTATGGAAAGTTTCTCATTCTTTCTATTTTTAGAGAATAGATTACATAACTTTTCAATGATGTGAAATGCAGAACTGAGCATGCAACCTTCTGATGGGCTCATCAAGTTTGAGGCCAGGTTAGCCTGGCAATTAAAGACACACAGGAAATATCTGGATGCCTCTATACCTGTTTTGTAGAGAGAAAAAGCTCAGAAAGTTCTCACAGTTGACTAGAAAAATTGGCATGGTAGAGCATGACACCATGGTACTTGGGAAGGTTCAGCCTCAGAGACAGGAGCACAACATCCTACACCTCTGCATGAGGCAGCAGGTTTCGTCCCGAGCTGGGAAGTCCAGTTATGACACCAATGTGACACTGCTGCAGGGAAAACACTCAGGAAAACAGTTTTCTTTTATACAAAGTTCTGCTTTCTCTCTTTCATTTTTTCTTGTCAGACTGCTTCAAAACCTAAAATTTAAAAATTCCCTATGAAATGAAACAGCTGGAAGAAATACTTTGCACATGAACAAGATGATTCATTTCAACGAAAACATGATGTTGTCTAGTTTTGACCTTCCTAGCCTTTTACCATAGGAAATCATACCATGCTGAGAAAACTCACTTCATAGCTAAAAAATAAAATTAAAAACTTTTTATTTGAAACATCAAAAGAGTTTGAGAGGTCATTTGGCTTGTTGTTTTTGCCTGCTTTAGCCTCAAAGAAGGTCAGGTTCTGCCCACGAGGAAATCCTTTCTGGTTGGATGACAAGTTGGGCTGGGACCGGGAGGCCGTGCTGGGTGGGTGCCCCTGGTACCAGCGGTGGGAATGGCTCCCACACATTCTGCTGAGCCTCTGCATTTGTCACTGAACACCATGAAATGGTTGTGCTCCTTTTCAACAGCAATTCCTGCACTTAGATAGAAAACTGAGAGGGTGTGCGATGAAAGGCTGTGATCTTGTGACAGATAGATCATTAGTTCAGTGGATAATTACCCTTTGCTGATTCCTGGACAATGAGATTAGCATCAGTGAGGCTGGGGTAATCTATAAGGAACAAAAAGGGACACAAAAGACAAACAATGGAAATTAAATCCCTTGGTTAAACAGAGCAAGGAGACAGTCTTCCTGAGGCAGCCTGAAGTCAGGGTGCTTCCTCTGCCTCCTTACCACGGGCAGAGATGGGGAGGAAAGATACTGGTAACTAACATCTCCCTTGGCACTGGTGGGCTCTGGGTGCTGTACGGATAAGATCCCTCAATAGCTGCTGTCAGTCTGGACAGAGCTGCAAGTGCCATGTCCTGACCACAGCCATGACCTGGGAGAGCCTGGCAACTTCACTTGGGACAGACTTTCACGGGAACAACACCGAAATAACCAACCTGGTGTCAGGAAATTAGCATGTCACAGTCAACACTGTCCCTCAGGCTCCTGAAGCTAGAAGAATTTGAGCATGTATACTTAAAGATAATTATATGCTTACAAAATCAGGTCTTAAGACAGAAAAATGGGGTGACATTTTTAGAAGTGCTCAGCAGTGATAAACTTCACTTCTATTGAGGTCAATGGGATTTCTTTCTACATGTCTTAAGTGGGAGCTGAATTAGGTCAGTGCCAAAGTGCTTTTGTAAATCAGACCTGTGTGGTAAGCAAGCAGGTACAGTGTGTTCCTTGCCTTTAACGACAGCTTAGGGACATCTCCTCCAATGCAGTGCAGCTTGAAGTCCCTCTTGATGACAAAGATGCCATTTTTTATGTCTAAAAACCCAAGGTAATTGTGTGTACGAGTGCAAAAAGACCCCAACATTTGAAGTGTTCTTAATAGGTTACAAAATTAGATATTTGAAATTTTAAGAAAAGATGGAACTTATCTATTTCAGTCTCCTCTTTAGAAATTTCCCATCTAATTAGGAAAAAAGTGCTTCTGTGCTAAGAACAAGAATGAAACAGCCATCTTTTAGGAGAACAGTCCATTTGCAGTGGAGAATTATTAACCACTAAAAAGTCAGGAAGTTTCAGAATTGAAGAGTTTCCAAACCCTTACCCCTAGCAATAATGTCCCAGTAACGCTACACCGGAGTAATGTGCAGGAAATGAGGAAAATCCTTAGAAAAAAGGGATGATTTATGAAAAGATTAGACACACAAGTGTGTGTTGAATATGCATGCACAATTGCATGCTTAATTTGCACACCCAATTATTACCATTGTGCATAAAATTGAATAATTACCCATGAAAATAACTGATTATGGTTATTTACTTCCATAATGACTTGATTTGCACATACAATCATGGTAATTAGGCACACAAATTAGTCATCACACAATTGCATGCCTAACCTTATTAAAAATCAGAATCAATGCATTTATTTTAAATTGCATTTGTCCAATTCTGTTGTACTATGATTTTTGTTATATCTGTGTGGGAACTGCTCTATGTAGTGGAGACCAGCTTCCCAGTGTGCCTCTGTCCTGTTGCCACCCTGCGGGTAACAGCAGAGCCCACAGAATGTCCCCATGCATGGTGTTCAGCTCCTACACGAGCAACAACGGAAATGCCATAAAAAGGGAAAAAAAAATCAGTCAAAATGTGACAAGAGTGTGGGAACAGCATATAGTTTCCAAGTAGTTACTTTCAATTCAGGAATGAAGTAAATTTAAAAATATATGTCTCAAGCATTTGGGGGGGAGGAAATGAAAAGTGATATAGAGGAAATAATACTTTAATGATGCTTTTCAGGATTAAAACTTTAAAATTTTTTAAGTACTCTGTAATCAGTTGGCATTACGTTTCTGAAAATCCAGAGAAACTATTACTTCCATTTTACAGGCAAAGCCTGTTAAGAATGGAGATGTTAAATGCCCAAGTCTGGATCAGTTCTCTGCTGCACTCCCAGAAATAAAATCCAATTTCAGCTCCCAGATTTGCGATTTCACTTATTAGTCTAAATGTCTTCCCCTTGTAGACGTCCTGTCTCCAGGTGCAGTAGGTGAGGATACCTTTATTAACTTTCCTATAAATCACATTTTGCTAGGAAACATAATAAAAGCCTGGGGAATTAGTCAATAAAATAGTGCTGCTTCTCTATCACTTAATAAACGCCTGGGTCCTACAGTTGGAACTTGGTATGCTCTCTAATTAAAAAGAACAAATATGAGAAAAATACTGGCAACTTGAAATATTGAGCCGTTTCATGTTTTTTATTGGAGCCTTCTTGAGTACAATTTTCTAATAATTGGACCAGATGGACAAGGAAGAAAAAAATTAGCATGACAGTTTAAATTGAGTATATTGCTATATAGAAAGGATCGTGCATGACAGATCTGTGAATTTCTCTACATAAATCGCTAAAAGCCTTATTGCGTCTGTGTATACTATCTATACTTTTCCCCCTGAGTTTTGAGTTAATGTCAAGGTAACTAATGCTGGAAGAAATGTAGGGGTTAACACAATTTGTCCTGAATGTATCTTTTTTGTTGTTGTTGTTAATTATATGCCTTAATTTAGTTCTTGCTTAATGCACTTTAGAATGAATTGTGTTTCTTGTAATTGCCTTATTATTACTTGACATTAGACCTTATGTTAAGCAATCAAAATGGTATGGCAGGATGAAAAGGAGGGAAGATGATCAAGATACAGTGAAGATGAGTTTGCATCTTTAAAGCAATCACACAGCCTCCAACTGCCAGAAATGTTATAGGATTAGCATTACACTTTCTCTAGATTACATCCCATCAAAGAGAAAAGAAGAAAGAAAGAATTCCCCGAGTGAGCAGCTATTTGGTTTCTGTCAGCTTGTGATCAAGTTTTGCTTTGAGGAATTGCAGGTGGGATCTGTTGGGAAGAGTCAGCCTGACTCTTCTCTGCTGCTTCACAAAGAAACCCACTGCATTTGGGGACACACGGCCCAGGGTCAGGAGGGGCACACGATGCTGCAAAAGCCACCTGCTCCTGAGAGTGCACCACGCACATTTGAAATGCCCCCAGAAATCAGTTGCAAAAATGCCTTAATAAAACCAGTTGATGCCATGATACATGAGCTCTCTCCAAATCCCTTAAAATACTAGGTGTCAAAACATGCCAGAAAAATATAGTACTTTTGCAACAAAGGCCCATTAGTATTTTATAGGCAGTAAGAACCTTAAGACTCTCCTACCTTAAATCCTAGGGAAAGCCATTTAATAGAAATAACTCAGGACTTCCAAAGTACATGTTAACACCTCTTGCTAGTTTAATTCTTTCACAAGGCTATTTTTATAAATCACGTGTAAATGATGGCTTATAATGTAATTGCAACCAGTCTGAAGTTAGGACAAGAAAGACAAACCCAACCCCAGGAGGTGTTTTAACTTTAAACTATTAATTCTGTAGCGCGTGTTCCTGCTGCAGCCTGACGGCGTATTGATTTGCTGTGCTGATCAAGTGCTAGTCCCGCACAAAATGAAATTATTTATTTACATGCATAGGGCTACTTTAAAAAAAAATAATCTGTATATTTCATGCTGCTAAGGGGGCATTTGTTTAGTTGATGTAATATTTTCCATAATGATTTCTGATTACCAAAATGCATAGTACAAATGGTAATCAGTGCCCCTTTCAAAGCAAATGCTGCTGCTAAGTACCTCCTATGAGTTTAATCACAGTGTGCAATTCACACCGTAATGTGTTATAATTGCCCCCTACAAAGTTGGTCCTGTTTCATTTTAATATCGCTGGACTAACTACCGAAACTCAACATGAGTTCCTTGAATGCTGCATTCTTCATTGAGAATTTTACATACATAATTAATCTCAAATAAGGGTGCCATAAAAAAGTGAGGATTTTTTTAAGAAATACCTTGGGTTTTAATAGCTTTAAAATCAGTAGTGGTGCTTTGAAAAGTTCACCCGGTTGGACGCTTTACTGTGAGGGCCAATGTGATTACCATTTCCTTCAGATAATACTACTTATTCTTTTGTCAAGAAAAAGGCACATACTGATGCAGTAGGAAGCTGTGTATTTTGTTGTTTTCTAACATTAGGCAGTTTATCCTCATTTTCATGCACCTACAAACAGCATTCACACTGAGATGAGATGATAACTCTTACCTTACTTTTAAAAACAACTGTTCAAAGTACCAAGGGATATATGCTGCGTAAGAACATAATGCTGCATGGTAGTTTGAGGCAAAGATCTAAAAGACCAAGCAGGGATGCAGCATGCAACTCCCCTGCTGTGAGGCTGTGCAGTCCACCTCTAATTTTTATAGCAAATCATGTTTGCATGGTCATCCAGCTAGTGAACTTATTCACTATGAATATCTTTTTGGCTGCTTGTGACTTATTTATGAGCCATTCTTTGGGTTTTTCTAGTTAATAGGAGTGCTATTCAGAATATTTGGGCATTCTTCCAATGGTTCCCATTGGCCAAAGTGCCTGATCGCCTGCCCGTTTTGCCTGGCCATAACATGAGACACATTTGGGATTACCCAGCCCTGCCACAGCCAGGGGAGCCCTGCTTCACCAAAGCAGGGAGACCCTCCTAGGGGACGTTTCCTCCAGGGCCTGCCATAGGGAGGTGCCACAAGGGGCTAACAAAAGTGCCTGGTGAAGCACGGGTCAAAAGCAATTTAACCTTCCCAGCTATTTGGGACTGGTGTTTTTGCTTTTCCTTCACTAGGTGAGTGAAGGCTTTAACCTGAGGAGTAGCAAACGACAGAGCATCCTCATCAAGATAGGTCACCAGAGCACAAAAGGCTGCCTATTTAGCTGCCTTCAGGACTGAAAGCCCGGGTAAGGTGCCACATCAGCTTTCTGGCAGCTGCTAGCTCAGCTCAGGCAGTCAGAGGCACGGTGAGGCACGGGTCACGGCACTGGAAACACCTCTTGTCCTGCTGACACCAGGCCTGCTACGAGTGATACGATCACTTTAATTACACTGATTGCATCAATCAGAGCTGCTGGTGAAATTACCAGGGGGAGACATAGCCTGGGACTGAAAGATTCTTTAATAAAACTGATGAACTATTCCCATGTTTTATGTCTCTCCCTGACTTCCTGAAGGGAATTACCTGCACACTGCCTAGCTAGGAGAGCCCACCTCCTCATTAACTGCAACTCCTGTTGCTCCCCTAACAAGGACTTGCTCAAGAGCCATGCCAACTTCAGCAGCATGCAGCCCTGAGCAGCCGGGCCACCCTTTGCCCTCCTGGGATGGGCACAGTGCCTGCCCACCAGCCCCTGTCTGGTCACTGCTGCCAAGCATCCCACACCAGGCACAAACCCAGAGTGTTTGCAGCCTCTTCTGGATTCTGGAATTAGCTTTTGCCCAGAATATCAGTCTATTTTTCTTGGATGTGGCACACAAGGATAACCTAGCATGCTCAGAGAGGAGAGGCACAAACAAACCCCTGAACCTTTGAGTAACTGATGCTAATGGTATGGGACTGGTGGCAACTTGTTTGGCTGCAGTACCTGGAGTGATGGCTGGAAGGGATAGCACATGGCAAGCACAGACATTAGTTTTCGCTTGCCTGTCTGCTACCTCCATCATTTCCCCAAACCTAAGAAATGCAAAAATCAGGCATTTCTTTGGGCCTTCATCATTCAGATTTTAAAAGGCAAAATGACTAGGTCATGGTGACTGATGGCACCTGAAAGCATGTTGCCTCCAAAGTCAGCCTAGTATGTGTGACACGAGTCCTTGCTACTTGCCTTGCCTCTCCACTGATGTTTTCTTTCTATCATCTTATGTCTCCTCAGTTTTCATTCTGTCCCCTTCAACCACCTCTTATCTTCTTGCCCTGTAACACTGAGCAACCAGAAAGGGCAGGTAGAAGCCACAAACTCAAGTCCAGCTTTAAGAGATGTTTGCTGGGTCTGATGCTAAAATTGTGTGCAGTTTCTGGCCTGTTTCCTTTCTCCACCACCCCCTGCCCGACCATCCCACCCCCATACAGATTTATCCCAGACCCAATAAATTACCTCTCATCTTTTTTTCTCTCTCTCTCTACCTTAATTCCTGATTTTTATTGTATAAAGAGAAAAAAAAAAAAAAAGGCACAACCAAACTCACACAGACCTTGTGCAACCAGACCTCCTGCTCAAAAACATTTATGTCAGTTAATGCTACCTTGAAAAGCATTTGCCGATGTCAAACCCCAAACCTGAAAATATTCTATGCAGCTCAATGACTAGGAAACAAGATATCCATTTATTCTAAAAGGTAAAAATCCGAGATGTCAAATACTCTGTACTTTTCCTAAACTTTAACAGGAGGTAAAAATAATGGGGTTTATCAAAACAGAGATGTGGCACCAATAAAACACAAAGCTGCTCTTAGCTGTGTAATATCAAACCATTAATTGTTATCAGGGTTTTTTTCCTGGACCCCCTTCCCTAGCCCTTCATTGTTCCAGCATGCCACACTCTGCCCCAGTGTAAATCATTGAGTTCAAACTTTTCCTTCTTTCATGGAAATGACTTCAGCATTTCAGGTGTGCTCGGGCTGGAAGAGGCTGCGAGGGACTGAGCAGCGTAACATACACATGCAAGGAAAGTGCACAGAGAGGATGTTTATATGAGTATTGAGTCAGAGAGCTTTAATTCCCAAAGTCTCTAGTAACCTAGAACCACACATAGACGTGCCAGTTTTCTATTTTAAGACGACATTAATTCAATATGTAACTCTGCAAATTTCAGACCCAAGGACTATTTCAAGTGTAAAATTGATAACAGATCTTCCAATGCTATTATAACTGTTTTCAGGGAGCATTCATGTTTTCAGAAGTAATTAAGGCAGAAATTCTTGGGTATATCTTGCCAATGTCCTCTGAAGATTATTCCCTGAGCTGCATTGTTTGAGAGGGGGGAAAAGAGACAGAAAAAAAAACCACAAACAAAACCAGTGTGAATGGTAATTACTCAAAAGCAGTGCAGAATAAAGTCACAGTAAATTCCTTCACAGTTGAACTCAACTGTTTAACACATGAAAACTCTAATTGACAATTCTGTACCAAAGTGTAAATTTGTCAGGGAAGGATACGCAACAAGTTTTTTGGGCTTTGTTTCTTTTTCTCCTTGTACATCATAGTGAGTGCTGTTGTGATTTGGATCTATTACTTCTGAATATTGCATGAAGCTGACAAGCACTTGTCATTTAAAGACCACATGGAGGCATTTAGTTTTCCATTTAGACATAATAACACATTATGCAAATAAGCTTGCCAAGGAAAGCTGGAGGCTTACATGAAATAAACTGTCAAACACCAGTTGCTAATAAATGAACATTTCTTTATAGATTGTCTTAATTTGGGCAACTGGAAAATAAGCGTAACTGCATGGATAGACAATCTTTCAATATGAAATTCTGTGGATCATGCGGAGCAGAAAACTTCCCAGAAAATTAATGTCCCTCGCCTCAACGAAGTTAAACAAACACAGGGAACTTTACACAACCCTGTAAAATATTTACACGATATTGCACAAAACAGGAAATGTTTTGCAATTGGCTCCCCACATCGCAGATGCCCACAGGAAAGCTTTGCCATGCCCAGGGCATGAGCAGGGTGCCTTTCCATGGGGCTCACCTGTGGCTGCCTGGCACTTCCCCAAGCTGCTAGCACCACCTGGCAGCATCCCCTTGTGTCACCCCAAAGGCAGCCCAAGCCCCTTGCAGCCCCATGGCACTACTCGGGGCTAGTACACCCCATTTTAAAAAGGCACAGCTTTCCCAGTAGTTTTTCTCTGTGTTGTACACAGAATTCAAGAGTACTTGCCAAGAGACCTCAGACTTGCTTAGTAATGGGAGAGTGAAGTAGAGTATTTAAAATAAAAAAAAAACCACCTGAAATACAGGCAGCTCAGATCAGTAATCATAGAATCATAGAATTACCTAGGTTGGAAGGGACCTTTAAGATCATCCAGATCAACCATCAACCTAAGTCTGATAAAAAACATCATTAAACCATGCCACCAAGCACTATGTCACCCCATCTTTTAAATACCTCCAAGGATGGTGCCTCAACCACTTCCCTTGGACAGCCCATTCCAATGCTTAATAACCCTTTCAGCATAACTTTTTTTCTAATGGTCCCAGTCTTTCATGAGCAGGCCAGCTCAGAGATACTTACATGAACATTCACTATAACTGAACACAGAGATACCCCTTAAAACAATTGTTATCAATCACTATGGCAGGAAAACCAAATTTATATGTAAGGACTAGAGGCTACCGGGAGTCAAATGGGCGTTTTTGCTAGCGGGAACTGTTTCCCCTTAGCCTGATAACACATTATTCGAAATTGTGTATTTCTTCATTGTGATGGGAGAAGGGCTCCAGCTTTAAGCTGTACCGTGTTGAAATATTCTGCTACTCAAGAAGGACAACGTGTTTCTGAATGCCAGAGCCTGCTGGGGAGGGATGTGCTGGAAGGAAAGGGTCACCGGCTTAGTCTGTTCACCCTCTAAGCAGAACATACTAAGAGCAGGTCTTATAATGGTGTGATAAAAGAACCACCAACCAACCCACCACCAACCAACTCAAAATACAGCATCAGTGATCATGGTCTGCTTGTGCAAATTAAAAGCATAATAGCAGATATTGATTTACCAATTCACTCTATGTAAAATAGCTTACTTGCTCTACCTCTTTAATATTGCTTTGAAGGGAAACTCAAACCAGAGTGTAATTCCACTGGTTAATTTACTATGTCATTCCTTGTTTCTATTTTTTAATAACATGAGTAACATACAGTTGTTTCTAAGTCAGCACCTTTTCATCCTTTAGGAAACTACACCCTAAAGTAATATTCTGTCAGAAATCTACTCTTAATTGGGCTAATCAAGTAGTATTTCCACTTTAGGAAGGAAGGATTATAGTCTCATTTACTGAGAAGTTCATATGACAGTAGCAGACATTTATATTTGAGTAGCTGGTTTGGGATCTGTCCAAATCTTTCTTTTTTTTGCTTCTTTTTAATTAATATTTCGGGCATGCAGGATAGTTTCTTCTTTTTTGGAAACTGCATTGAAGGACTTTATTTGCACTGGGCATTTTGCCATTAAGAGGAAAAAAACCCAACCAAAAAAAACCCAACAAAGCCTAAAAAAGAATTCATTAAGTTTTGCTTTGTAACTATCTCAAAGCTTCTTCGCGTATAGGGAGAACTTTACCTGATGAAACCACACTGTTCCTCTGCTCTACAGCATGACTGAGGAGACAATGGAATTGCCAGTTATTTTAAGATGACATAAAATTAGAAGGCTGGTGCTTTGTGTGATCCAAGCAACTCTCCCTAAATGACCAAAAGAAGCTATGTTCAGAGTCACTTGAAAAGGGAAATTTATATCATTTAAGAGCTTTTGCAAAACTCCCTGAAACGGCTCAAAACCTCCTTGTCTTTAACCACTCTGTGCAAACCTTGCTGTACCTTCACTCTCCACAGAGCTGTAAGATTTAAATTTAGTTTTCAATAAAGCCTGTCAACTGCTTGTGGGTGGAACAAGTGCAAAGCAGCATCCTGGTTTTATTCAGAATTTAACCCTGTGGTGTGAGAACAAGGAAGCACCTGCTGGAACACAGAGAAGATTCGTTTAAAAGAGGTGAAAGAAAACATTTCTTCACAAGGCAAGCAGCAAACTTCTGGAAGTTGCTGCCACAGGAGCTTTGAGAAGCCATGTCAGAGAATGCAGAAAGCATTCAAAAAAAATTCATGGTCCATAAACAGCTATATCGGAGCCTAGGCAGAAGATCATAGCTTTTCAGTCAAGAAACTTGTGAAAGAAGCATACAGCACTGATGGGGTTAGGAATGAAAACAAGACCTAAGCCCAAAGTAAACCCACTTTCCTAGCATGTATTCCCCAGTTCATTTTATTCATGTGACAGCTGATTTCAGAAAACTACCAGCGGCTCCACTAACCCTAATCCTCCGTATTGTGTAAATACTGCAGCATTGCCACAGGCTTATGTGCAGAACGGTGCTAATGTTATCAACTCTGATCAATTAACAGGAAGAGGATCCTAATAGCAAGCATATTTCAGTGTAGTCTTTGCACTAGTGAACGAAACTGCCTTTGAATTTGGGAATTAGCTGATACAATGTGGTAAAAAATAGTGTAAAAAAAAAAAAAGTAGCGATTCCCATATTGGGATCAGATAAGGGCACCAGGATGGAATTTTATTAGATTATTATTTCCTTGCTCTCCTTTTGACACAGTCAATCTTTCTTGCAGGGTTTACATTAATAAATAATTACCTATGGCAAGAGACAGAGATGCATAAAAAGGCCATACAAGTGCTCTCATACAGCAGGCAGCCTTCTAAGAAACAAAGACGGAATTGAAAAATTTCACTAATCCAAGCCTTGTCATCTACAATGCTGTTGAAATAACACCCTAAAGCACTGTTGAAAGGCACACCAGAGCAGTGCACAAAGCAAGAATCGGTCGACTTCTGGATGATACTGTCTTGACTACGAGGGCATCTCTTTGTAGCAAAGATTAAAGGGAGGGTGCCTTTTCCTGAATGCTGTTGACATACAACGACCATTCACTTTCTTTTTGTGGTCGAGAATGTATTATTAATGTGCACTACTTTAAAGAACGTGCTAAATTCCTCCTGCATTTAGCACTTACAAAACATACAGCAGGGGAAAAAAATGCCAGTGGTTTTTACGGGCTAAACAATAACAAAGTGCCTCCAGGATTCATTTTAATGAGAAATACCAGCATTGCACTGCTGAAGTCTTGAGATGGGCAATGCACACCAGCAGATTAATTATCATTTTGGAGGCAGGAACTATGTGGATTTTATAACACTGCTTGTAGAAAATAAATATTCTGTTAATCACTGCAAGAGATGCATTTCCTCAAAGGTACCATTGACCTATAAATGTATGTGCCACATACATTTAGAAGGAATAGGAAATGAAAGAGCCCTTCTTCTCTCCCCTCATCAAAACTACAAGCTAGGAGATTTTCTTCCCTTAGAGCTAGCAGTGGCTTTTTGATTTCTATTTTGGGTCGGTTTGGGTTTTTTTTAGGTTGAGATTAGTGTAAGTTTTTCTGAGCTTAACAGAGACTTCAGCAGGCGTGCAATGTGACACCCACCAGTCCTGCGTGTGTCTGCGGGACAGATTTATCACCGTTGGCATGCCATGTAAACGACAGCTTCAATCCCTGCCAGAGCAGTCATTGACTTTCATGAAGGCTTTATGGATTGCCGAGTCCAGGGGCGTCTCCCGATATCTTTTCCAAACTTCTGCGTGACATTTGCAAGGCAAAGCCCTCTCTTTGCCCTCACTCAGAAACTCTCTGCTGGAGGAGGCACTTCCCTGCCTCCAGCCAACCCAGTTGGCAGCTGACGCTCTAATGGCTACAGACTTCAAAATGGGAGATGATAAGAGATGGGAATTTTAACAATGTGGTGACTTGATTCATAACATCACTGAACATATTTGATAACTACAGCCTAATTTCTGGTTGTAATTCAGAGGAGGACTGCATTGTTTTACAAGATAAATGTATTAATCCCTATTCTTCTGTGGTGGGTATCTAGGAGATTAACTACATTGCTGAATGTGTGAATTTGCCTGTGACCAAAACCTGACATGAATACAAACTATATGAATGATTTCTAAGACTCTTTTGTTAGGGAATAATCTCCAGACAGATGTCCACGAGATCTGAACAGTCAATCCCATGCTGTATCATTTATTTGGAATTTGTACCCCAAATAAAACTGACTTTCCTACAACTTGATTAATTCCTAACTTCTGCATATTTTAGCGATTTCAAAGTTATAGCCTTCGCTGATTCACAGTGTTTGGAGGGCTTGGGCCTTTGGAAACTACACACACATGATGAAATAGGTTTGGTACAGTCCTTTGAACGAGACAGTTTGTTTAAAGTAATGCTTTGATAGCTTTCTCCCAGAAAGCAGCTCTTGTGAAGTGGAAACATTTTCCATGTACCAGTCACAAGAGTGCAGAAATGTACATTCTCTTACTGTTTCAAGTCCTGCCAACGCTACTGGTCTTACTCTCCCACCAAAACCTTTATCTTGGCCCCAAGCTGGGACAGTCTCACTGGCATGATCCAGCTGTACACAGGTAGGGAGAGCCACGCTGCTTGGCCCTGGTCAAGCTGAGGATCTGATGCCTGGAACCTTAGTGTGGGCACTGCAAGGTCCCGGGTGAGTGATATGTACATGCACATATCCTGGAGCTGCTGGCACCAAGAAGTTCCCTCTACCTTGCTGTCATTGCTTTGTGATCCACCTATTAAAGTCAATTAACTAATATTAATACAAATAACAGTTGGACTTCTTGTGCTGCAGTGTGCACACTGAGCAAATGCTTTCAACTTCCTGGTATTATATACAAGGTGACAACGTCTGTTTTTTCCTGGGACTAGCAATATATGGTGCTACTGAAGAGTCATTAATTCCATTTCAAATTATATTTTGCAACTTCTACATTTTTCATGTATGCAGACCGATTCTGGCTCCTCTGAACAGATTAGTTACTTATAAATGTTCAGGTAATCCATGCAAATGGATTGCAATAAGGTTGTTTATTATATCTTCCCCCCCCAACTACGGATACATGTTGTGATTTCTCATTTCTGAGCGAGTTTTACAAGCAAATAGAAAAAGTGAAAAACAATAAGTAATGCATATTTAAATTAAATTTTTGGATCCATGTTAAAATTCGTGAAGCTTTTAGAATAAACAAACATCCCCCCAAATTACTTTCAGAGAATGAACTCTGCATTTTTAATTCCAAGATGGATCCCAGGACAGAGTACAGAGAACATTGCATACAGATAAGATCTCCAGAGGAGCTGAAACAGAATCAGAGAATGATATGGGGTTGGAAGGAACCTCTGGAGATCATCTAGTCAAACCTCTCTGCCAAAGCAGGTCCACCTACAGTGGGTTCCATGGCAACGTGTTCAGATAGGTTTTGAATGTCTCCAGAGATGAGACTCCACCACCTCTCCAGGCAGCCAGTTCACAGCTCTGCTATCCTTAAAGTTCCTCCTCATGTTTAGATGGAGCTTCTCATGTTCAAGTTTGTGCCAATTTCCTCTTGTCCTGTCACTGGGCACCCCTGAAGAAAGACTGGCTCCTTCCTCTTGATGCATTTAAGTATTTATAGGTGTTGATAAGATCCCCCCCTCAGCCTTCTCTTCTCCAGACTAAAAAGACCCAGGTCCCTCAACCTTTCCTCATAAGAGAGATGCTCCAGGCCCCTAATCATCATTGTGGTCCTCTGCTGTGTCCTCTCCAGCAGTTCCCTGCGATCTTCCTGAACCGGGGGGCCCAGAACTGGACACAGTACTCCAGATGGGGCCTCACCAGGACTAGAGTAGAGGGGCAGGATAACCTCCCTCAACCTGCTGGTCACACTATTCGTGATGCATCCCAGGATGCCATTGGCTTTCTTGGCCACAAGGACACATTTCTGACTCATGGTCATCCTGTTGTCCACCAGGACTCCCAGGTCTTTTTCCTCAGAGCTGCTCTCCAGCAGGTCAGCCCGCAACGTATACTGGTGCAAGGGGCAGGAAATTATTTCTCCCCAGGTGCAGGACCCTACACTTGCCCTTGCTGAATTTCATTAGGTTCCTCTCTGCCCAATACTCCAGCCTGTCCAGGTCTCACTGTATGGCAGCTCAGCCTTCTGCTGTGTCACCTACCCCTCCCGGTATGGTATTATCGGCAAAATGTTATTGCCTTCCAGTAAAATGAAGGGAACAAAGCCTGCATCCCCAAGGCTCACCCCCTAAATTTCCCCCTCCCTGGCTGGCTCCCTTCGGGGCAGTGCAGGGGAGAGGGCAGAGCTGGGTTGTTGCAGGGACGCTGAGTGCCCCTGTACCCTGAGGTGGGGGCAGCTGCAGCACCTTCCCACCCGCCACTGCCATCATCCTCCCCTCCCCAGCCCTGACTTGGGGCAGCAGCAGCTTGGCTCCCCATCTCTGGCCACCCAGGTGGGAGGAGACAATTTTCTAATGAGTGCTGAGGTCCATGTCTCACCAACACTTGGTTTCCCCTAACCTTTTCCCACTGTTTCTTTATGCCCAATGACAGTCCTACAGAGAGGAGTGGGCTGGGTGAGCAGCAGGGTTTATCTGCTTCTTTATACCTGCATAGGCTCCACTGTTCAGGGGTTGCTAATTTCCTCAAAACAGTTACTGAGCTGCTGCCCACCTTGACAGGGACCTGCAAGTCTGCTGCCAGGCATGGCTGGACCACACAGCCACATGGAGCTGCAGCTAATGAGCAGCTCAGAGCAAGACTTGCCAACACAGAAATATCCTCCTCACCAAGTAGAGCCTGGTATTTAATGCATCCACAGCCCAAGGCACAAAGACAGCATCAAAAACTATATAAGCCTATGGCCTCATGGGCACTGCTGTGGCATGAGGGAGCCCCTGCTCAAATCCCTGCTCTTGAGCAATGACTTGAACCAAAGATCCTGAACACTGGCTGCATGGGGACTGGGTTATTAGTATTTCCTCCTCTTGCGGCTACTTGACTTTGTATAACTAATTTCAAAGTAATGGATTAAAGCCTTAGACATTATTTCCCCATTAGAGGGAAGTGAACTAAATATGCAGCATCCCAGGCCTGTCCCAGAGTAATTGGCCAACAGCAAGCCTCCAGCAGTGGAGAATGCAACAAAGCACAACAGACCTGGCAGTCAGGGTGTCCTCTCCAGACTGGAGGCGGCAGAGGTTCAGGTCCCTTCCCCTGAACGCATGTGATGTTTCATGCACGTGGTCAGAGCGGGAAGGTGTCTCTTTGTAAATACCAAGGAGGAGCAAGGGCCCTGATCTGCCCTGGAATCTCTCCCAGTCTACAGCAGAGTAACTGCTTTCACCACTGAGAATTTCAGCCAGGAATATTAAAAGCTACTCTGTTAGAATGAGGGGAGCTTTAACAATTGTTATTATTAATTTTAGAATGATTAAGCGAGAAGCTGTAAGGCTATCATTTTCTCAGCAGGACCACAAAAGTCTTTCAGCTCTGTGAAATGTTTTACTATGCCCATATGTTTGGCTACAGCTGAGTCCAACCATAGAAGTATGACATCTTTTAATTACATTTTAATGAAAGCTGTAACTAATCCAATAGTTCATTTGTTAGTACCTTGTGAGAGAAGAAAAAGCTCAAGAACAACCTCAAAATTCTATTTTTTTGAGTCTGTGGAGAGAAACAGGATGCTAGTTATGCCAAATTCACATTAAAAGCTTACAGCATTGGATTTTGTTTGCCATTGACCACAAAAAATAATCTCATTTCAACAGGTGTATGCTTTGGTGTATCTCAGTAGTGCTTTTCTCCATTCATCAGCCTTATTAAACACGAAAGGAAGCCAAGAGATGTACAAGGGGCACATGGTCTAGGAGCACATCTAGCTTGAAGGGCAGCCACTGGCTTTCATTGAGCTTTGAATCAGACCTTTACTGAGCCATCTCCTGTTGAGAGGTTTCACAATCCCTTCTTCAACCCAGTGAGCAGGATCATTTCAGCTATTACATACATTGAAAAAATTGGGTTTGAGCCTTCAATAGACATAATTTCCCCATCTCTGAAAACTGACATCTCTTATGTTTGTCATCAATATGCCAACTGTATATCTTGCCTGCCTGTCTGCCCTATAGACAAATACAATAATAATAATATTCATAATTGACACATATTTCTCTAGAACAAGTGATCTGTAATGTATCTCGTGACTTCAGCCTGGGACTTGGAGAGCTCAAGGACAGTCTGGAATTTAATACATCAAGAGTAGGTTCAAAAAAAAAATTCAAGAGAAAAAGCATGCAATTTCAACTACTGGGGAAAAAAAAGTGCTTCAGAAAGGAAATCAAGCATTTGGTGGGCATAGTTTGGCCCCTAGTGGATAGTAATTCTCATTGTCACATTGAATTGGTAGCGTTTGCTTAAGCAAAAGCCAGGAGAGAATAACCCTAGGAATTAAATTACCTCTCAGCTTTGGAGATGAAGCTTGCTTCAAGCCAGACCTGAGATGAATTTGCAGTCTGCTGACAGGACTGGAAACTAAACAATGTTTGCTTCCTCAGCAGGACTGCCAATACGTTTAAAATCCACATGCAGAAGATGAATCCTCTTCTTTCCTTATAAGCTACAAAATATCCGTCTGAATGAAAAGGGGAGTGAATATTTCCTTCTTCTCTTGCTAACTAAGAGGCAAGTAATATGCTTAATTTGCCAAGAAACCACGTCGTTGTACTTCTCATGTTGAGCAGAAGGCCCTGACAAATACACTTGATGGACTCACGTCCAAGGCATCTCCGTGGAATGCTCAATGAAAATTATGCTGTTTGCTTGCGATTATAGACTCCTATTGATTTCCAATTTTCACCAGACTTGCCTAAATCCCTTGGGATCTAAGTATTTGCAGGTCCCCATCAGTCTTGCAGTAAAGAAACAAAAGTGGCAATGTAATTGGTGCAGTGTACCAATGAGACTCTCCCATTCTGCTTTCAATTTAGTCCCTTACTGCAATTTCTTGACAGCAGATTTCTTCTTAGTGTTAATGGCCTCATATAAGGGTCTCAAGCACAAGATTAAACTTTACAAAGAAGTATATGTATTTGGTCTTTCTAAACTTAATAGCCACACTCTTAATATGAATTCTATCTCCAGAATAGACTATGCTACATAACATTGGCTTTGTTTGTTGGCTTTTTTTCACTGGCAATATCAACTGATATTTTGTATGTTCCTGTGCTGCTCAGTCACAATATCTAGCACGCGTTTGATCAAAGCATTTCACATCAGTAAAGCATGCTCATAACGACTGCATATTTGTAGTATTAGAATACGGCACACATAGCCTCAAGTCCTTGCAAGAGTGATATTTGCACACACTACAGTAAAACCATGGTGATGCATATATAATCTGCCTCTGTAGAGTGAAAAGGGAAAGCACATCAGCAGTATTTCTGTTTAGAACAGCTGTTTTAGCACAGAATTAATTCTGGCTCTCCTCTGTAATACCTGTGCTCCAATCTGAAAATTTGAACTGCTAATACAGGGTAGGGATGTTGAAATGTGCTGAAATGATACAGAACAAAGCACTTACACAGGAAAATCAAAGCAGATATATTTTTGTTTTCAAGCAGAAAGTGGCATAATGTTTACTGTTGCTGTAGAGGCTTCCATACATGCAGTAGATAACCTGATGGAACAGCACTGGCTTTATGTGAGGGAAGCAAGCTTGTTGTGTTTAGCATCTGCAATGCAACACTATTTATGATGTGATGACAAGTTCCATCACACAGGGAGAGCCTGATTTCATCAAGGCACAAGGAAATACTCAGTATTTGGAGGCTTAGTGTGTCAGAAACACCTTGGAAAGGCAATACATGCAAAAAATAATGTTTGAAATGTAGTTGTTGTACTTTACGGTTTAACCAGGTAGTATCTGAATCTGGCTACAGCCTAAACAGACTATGTTTGATCAAATCTTCTTTTCCTATAAAACAAACTCATCTGAGCACACACAGGAGAGATGTTCCTTATCTACTAGAGATGGAGGAAACACGGGTACCCTTAGAGCTTGCATGGTTCTCCAACACAGATACTTCCCTCAGTGGACAAGACTTTTAAACAAGCATCAGATTCCTGGGAACAGACAATTATAAACTCTTCAGGAGTGCATTTAATTGTTTGGAAAGACTTAGTACCACCCATTGTGGCCACTCCTACAACTGAAATAAATTTTACCTTCCTAAATATATTTGTCGCAATGAGAATTGTTATCACCATAAGATCAAAAGATGCAAGCAAAACAAGTTTTGTAAGCTGAAGTAATATCTTACAGTAGACACAGGAATGTAGGGAGAAAAACAGTTCAGACATAGACAAGAAATGCTTCAAAGCTTGCTTTCTCTTTGAAACTATGTAAGTATGCCTTCACAAACCTCATCTAGTTTAAGTGTGGCTGAGCACTTGAAAAAAAGCTGATCCAAAATATCAGTGCAAGACTCCTTTAACACAAGATAATGAAAAAAAAACACAACCCAAAATTCAAAATAGTAGGCAAGCTCCTTAAAAAACTCACAAGACAGTCAGTGGGAGAGCACTGCTAGGGGAATACATTATGTTTGTAAAATAAATTTTAATTGAAAAATTACAGGTACAGAAGCCTCATTACAGTCACCTTGAAAAATTATATTGCTAATGACAACCTGATTTATT
>VZTM01039334.1:87237-113018 GCA_013400555.1 Jacana jacana | reverse complement strand
CTCTTTCTGTGAAGAATTCTTTCCTAATGTCCAGCCTATAGCATGAACTTTCTCCCACTGAAGCCCACAAGGATCAAATAAAGACTTAAAGAAACAGGATTTGCACGGAATAAAGAAGTGCCAGGATTTGAACATCATTCTTGGAGACAGATATTTATTTTTTTTTTTAAAGAATAAATAAAATCATTCAGAAAGAATTCTAGATGAAAATACTGGCAGTAAAAGTAATGACATCCTGGGATAATACCTGACATCCTGGACCCTTAAATGGTTAAAAAAAAAGCTCAGATTCAGAGATTCAGTACTTATAGTGGTAGCTGGTATATTTAACTAAGAAAATAATAAGCACAACATGAAAACATGAGGAACATGAATGCTTTTTTTCTAAGTGAAATGAGAAACTCCTTCACTCAAAGCAATAGGAAAAAAAAAAGACATACAGGAATATAACCTCACATAGACTACAGTGTAAAGTCCACTGGGAAAGTAAACAGGACAGTCACAAGAGTCTCACCCTGGGTTCAGTTACATTGAAATGGTTGTAAAAAGACATTCTACTTTCAAGCAAGTGACAAATTAGCAATTTTGAAAAGATCTCGTTTGAATGATTGGCTAGAAATCCTCTGAAAACTATTTTCTTGAAGTCTGTAACTGAAAACTCATCCAATTCAGAAAAACACGCTCAAAGGCTCTGAGTTCAAAGGTGGTTTCCAAAATAGATCAAAAACTTTAAATTCCCAGGTGAAAGCATAATGAAGCTTTCTCGTTGTAAAGAGGAGAATGAAAGATCACAGAAACCAACATGAGTTTAGACATGGCAATATGCTAAGAAAAGTAATAGTTAAGGGCTACACCAAAAACCAGGGCCACATAGCTGTGTATTTGACCTGTCCTCAAAACCAAAGCATCATAGGCACATAGTCTTCACAGAACAGAACACCAATGTATATCTACCATCCTGCTCTCCCCAGGCAGGAAACATCAAAATCACAACAACATATCATACTGATGGACCAAAGATCTTTAGAACAGCAACTGGTTTATAGAAACAAAACATATTCCTTCATAAAACACACAAACAAACAACAAATATCAAACTATCTTGGATTATTTTTTTTTAATAAATAAAAAAGCCCATTACATTCTCCCTGCTATGGCCAAGAACAAGGAAGGCACTTCCAAGTGAGAGTCTTGTAGCAATCCTTGATTTCATCAGGTGACCACTGTTTCAGGAAACACGGGTAGTAGACACAAATGTTATTTTAAAACTAACCCTGTGATCATAACACAGCAAAATCATTAAAGTGCTGCTGCTGTTAAGTGAGGGCAATGTTGTACGTAGCAGATAGACACAGGTTCAAAACTCTTAAAAGGAAAAAACAAGGACTGAATAACCTACCACAACACGCATCACTCCAAATTAGAGATGGCCATAATGCGGCAGTAAAGCCAGAAGCTCACATCTCACATCTCAAATTCAGATAAAAAAAAGTAAATCGCTATGATGAATCAGATAGAGGGGGTAAATGTTCAGGATGGTGATAGAGTGGGACCTGGGCAACAGCACTGCCTGACATTCAAAGAGGGGAAGCCACAGGAGTTCAGATGAAACAAAAGGCTAATGACAGTCAACGGCAGACTGCTTTGTCTGCCATCATTCATCTCTCTCAAAAATACAGAAGAGAAAGAGTTGCTCTTTAAGAAATCCTAGCTACCAGAACAGTCTGTTTGGGCATGACTGTAACTTTATGTTTTGGATCAACTTCATTCATAGCCGTACCTGGAATAAGAACAGAGCATGCTACAGGTACGGTGGCACGTGCCCAAACCTGTCGCACAGCTTGGGGTGTCTCAGGACCATGTACTTCTGTCAGTATGCATGTTCCTGTGCACATTTCCATATTTTGAGCCCATGCAGGATACTAATCTGGAAACGTGTGCCTTCAGGTTCCCACAGCCACCCATTTTCCTCTCAGAAGTATACTTAAGCAGTACTGAATATTTATTTTGAGTGACATACATGGCACAACCCCTTCGGTCAAGAGCACATCCATCCTTGTGCCAAGCATCTGTAATTACAGAACTGTGTCGATTATCCCACAAGGAGCATTTTGAGCCCCGCTGTGGAAAGGCCAGCATTGTTCTTCTCATGTCATGACCTTGCACCACCCACACCGTCATTAGTGGGGGCAGAAAGGTGAGAAGATGAAGGGCTGGCTTCCTCTCACCTGGGGCATAATGAATAAGGCAGGGGGATTCACAGGCTCTCCCAACATACCTGCTGAGCCGGTCCTCCTTTTGAACTGGCACAAGATGCTCAGCCCTTCTTTATAAAGATTATCTCATTGTGTAATTTCTTGAAGCTGAAACCCTGTTTAAAATATACTCAATCGTCTTCAAGGCTCAGCGTATTCAAACTGAGCTACTCTTGTTGCATTAATGTTTGCGTGAAGGGAAAGATGCAGCACTTGTTTGAGAGCGGTAACAGGCAAAGTGCGACAGAATTCCAGGTTATAATTCTAAGCATAACAGTACAGGACACTATCAACTTGAAATCTGATTAAAAAAAAATATCCAATTTAAAGCATTTCTAGGTGTTGTGCCTGACTGAGTTCAAATGAACTCTTAAAAAATCATTTTAGAGTCGTATTTTCCTCTTCTAAAGATGTTTCCCTGCTCTGCTGCCATAGTACACACTCAGGTAAAAAAAAAGAAACTGCTTAGTTATAAGGATGCTATTGTCACTGTACAAAGCACATACATTTTAGGCAGCAGAAAGTAAATACCATCTAATCTCTTTCAATTACAGTTGTCTCAAAGTTTTAACTACAGTGTATTTCAGACAGAAACCAATGTTACATTGTTTATCCAATCTATTACATATAGATACACATGATATAAATACATATACATGTAAGATATATATGTGCATGTATACACATATATATACATATAAATACATAAACACACTAAATTTGCACAGAAAACCAGTATTATAAGGTGTTTGCTGTATGGCCTTGGTGCTATAACATTCACTTCTGGTCGGTAATAACAAAATTCATAGCATTTTAATGTCATTAAAAAAGAATAATTGTATATCCTTACGTGGTCTTACTTATGGCTTAACTTCCAAAACTCAGTGAAATAAATAATTTGCTGTAGGAATCAATTCCTACATTTCCTCTAAATTCTGCTTGCCTATGATAGCCTGTTAAAAAGCCTCAGCAGAAGCATTTCAATAAAGTGAAGTTATATGAATTTGGATTGAGATCTTTATGAAGTATAAAAATGATGTGTATGAGAATTTTATAATTCTAAAAATAGAAGTGAAATTACAGAAATATCTGAAATACAGTAGATCAGTTATTTCCCACCCCTACTATGTTACCAGCAAACATATCTAGTCAGGACCTTCTCTTTATGAAAGGCTTTGCCATAAATGTATCAATTTGATATTTCAGATCTCTCTTATGCAAAGACAACTCCCATGAAATTAACTCCTCTCTGTTCACTGCCGCGTAACGCTGCCGTGACAACTCCAGTAATTGCTTTCATGGAGTAAGCAATACTCAGAAAGCATGAATATTCCTTTGTGAAATTTAGCAATTACACATAACTGGAAGGCTTGCGTCGCATCATCTCCAGTGCCACAGGGATGGGCGTTGCGAACGAACAGTGGCTTGGAAGCGACATGCCACCCCACACCGGCCTGGCAACCTACCCTACCATGTGTGGAGGATGCTGGCAGCCCTGCCTGTAAGGAGAACGTCTCAGTTGCTCAGACTCAAGACTAGCAAGGAGGGCAGGCACAGGACCACTGCAGGTAGATATGGGGCACACAAACGTTATGCATTCCCCGGGGCACTTGTTTGAGGAGGACTATCTGCTGGTGCAGGCTGCACTCAGTCCATCCTGACACACTCCACCCTGGAAACTAAACCACACGTATAGCAACAGGCAGATGCCACAAGACAGTATTATCAGAGGTAAGATGACAATGCCTGCCGTGTATAACGCGTGCAACAGGTGACTTCAGCATCTGCTCTACTTCCCAGATATAAAACAGTGAATATGCATCATTGTATTAAATAAAAGTTTTGAAAGTTTTGGTTTTGATACCTCCAAGCAAAACCAAAAAAAAGGTACTGCCGCCTCCAATGGCTCACCCAATACAGCAATGCCTGCATCATCTCAAAATTAAATATACCTTGATATTTGAACTGCTCAGGCTTCAGAGCCTCAGCCTCTGGCATTTCATAATACTTAGGTAATAAACGAACAATCTTCTTTTATCAAAAAAATAAAGAAGGGGGAGGGGAAGGAACACAGAGGAAATAGTAGCTATGAAATACAATCCACGGTTTCAGACACAGGGTCTCATTAATCTTGCTGATGAATAGGATCTTTATAAAAGGAGACCCTGCAGTTGAGAGAATTGAAAGGAAATAGTATGGAAAGTGAAGCAGTGGTTTCTTTTACAAGTTCTTATGTGTTTTAAATTAAGTGGCTTTTGTGAAGGCAAAAAAAAAAAAATCCAAGTCATTCTTGCTTTACAAGAGAAATGCACGTAGAAGACACTGATGCTCCTTTTGCTGCAAGCCTTTTCTGGCTAAGAGATTAGATGAAGAATACAGCCAAAAAAGGAATGGAAATGCACTGTTCGGCGATTAGTTTATGACATTCTACCCTATATATAGTGCCTATTTGGCAAACCCTCCTGCAGTTCTGTGTTTTTCATTGCAAGTGGATTATATCAGTACTGACATCTTGCAGATGTTAGTAGCTTTGATTTTTTTCCCCCATGTTGCAAATGAGTTGGCATGGAAACAACTCTTTCCTGGCAACATGACATATGATTCAAGGCAAAATGCATTTAACACAGATGAATAGTTCAGGAATATGCCTATAACAAAAAGTCATCTTGAAAGCTGCTTTGCATTTGTTGGTGTTTATGACAACTTTTTCAAGACACTCTCAAAAAAAAAAAAAATCAATTGTTTACCACTAGGTACCAATGACGAATTTCTCACTGCTTGATGCTACATATTCTACTTCAGCCTCAATAGATTTGTTATAATAACAAGAGCAAAATATTAAGCGAAGAAAAACATTTTGAGAGGTTATTTTCCCATCCTTTTAACCGACCTTTGTTATATTGGTGGTTGTATTTAGAGATAGGTATGTTACCCCTGATTTAACCCTGGACCTGCTGGAGGCAGCCAGAGAGGGCTGCTGCTTCCAGGGACCAACCAGACCATTTGTTGCAGGACCAGCACTACTGGAGCACAGCAGTGACTCAGACTCGCCCACCCCAGGTGCTTCCCCTGCCTCTGAGACCCTTTGCCTGAAAGCCAGGGCCTCCCCCGTGCCTGTGGTGACACTGGCAGCTGGGGCAAATTCCTTTAGAGGCAGCAGCAGGAAGAGGGCCCTTCCTGGAGGCTGCTCATGAGGGCATGAGGCAGGACCCCATCCAGTCCCTCCCTGATCACTGTCCTCACCACAACTAGAGGAAACTGGGACGAAGCAGCAAGCTCCCTCCAAGCTTGTCACTGCCAGCTCCAAACTAATCTTGAGCCTTGGAAAAGGTCTGATTATCCTTTTTGTCTTCTAAAGGTAGCCTTGAAAAAACAAGTGGGAGTAACTCTCTTGTTTTGAGCAAGAGCAGAACCCATACTTCCCATGACTAGAGCCCAGGAAGGCAAAGTAAGTGGAGATAGAATGCCATCGGCTGCTCCCTCCAGCAGGGAGGCATCACAGGCTTTACCTTCTAAGTTGAACAGAAAAATCAAAATTTGCTAAGTCTCCATCACAGTCTAATGCCTCCACAGATACCTACATAAGCATGTTAAACACTGTTTGCTCCTGTTATGGAGCATTTGTGACATACTGTGTAACTACATGGTGTAACTACACTGTGTAACTACATCAGCAGTGTGCTGAAATGCAGTTCTCATGCCAAACTATAAAAATGGCTGTGAAGGGCTCCCTGGTTCTCAGTTAACAGCAATTTGGGGTGTTCCTTGTAGTATATGTACATCAGGTGGTGATATATATATTTTTTTTTTTTTAAAAAAAGGTGGCCTTTAAATACCAGCAGGAGGGTTTTAAAAGAGGTAGACAAAGGAACTGAACCTGCAGCGGGGGAGAGGAGGGCTTGCACAGGAAGCCAGAGGAAAGCAAGGTGTAAAAAGCCTCATGGTTTGCAGTCAATGGTGGGCATGCAAACAGACCTTCCAGTGGCTGTCCAAACCTACTCCAAACTTCAAACATTTTGAAATATTATTATTACTGAAGGAGCCTGGCAAGAACTCACCTCAGTGATTTAGAGGAGTCTGCATTCAATAAAATTAGCATTTAAATGAACCCAATTAAGAAATGCTTTAAACTGAGCATGCAAGAAGGGAGTATGGGCGCCTTGTCTATTAGAAAGCTCTGGAGTGCTACAGCATGAAAAGCCAAACCCCTTTGGGGCACTAAAGAGAGGGCAGTAAACACCAGGTTCTGTGGGTCAAATGTGTAGGTAGTTGCATTTTACACTTCATTGTCTCACAAAGGAAAAAATAATAATCTTTTGCCTTACTTGAAAAAAATAAATGAATTGGCAAGGGTGACACATAAGAAGATGGTGAGTGCTGCCTGCTCAATATTTATCTGACTTGCCATTTCTGAGCATTCAGATTAGTTTGCAAAAGACACACAATAAACATAAATGTCTGCCATGTAACAAGCATGTATTGAAGTATATTTTATGTATTTGGCTTCCACTTGGCTTGGAACAACCCAATCATAAGAAATAAGAGCAGACTCCATTTATTTTACTGGTATTTGTATGTAACTTCCCCTAATAAATGCATCTGTTTTGGATGATAAGTTGTCCATTAGAGAAAGCTCAAGTGGGTTTATTTGGTATTGTATCTGTTTTGCTTATGCTGCCGTTAACATGATGTTACATTTACTATTTGAATTTTATTGTTGTTTCAGCCATCAGCTGTGCAGTACAGAAAAAAAATTGCCAGAGTGAGCTTATAATCACAAGTATTTTAATTTATTAAATAAATGACCTAATTGCTTGCCTGAGATCTATTTTTCTTCTTTCTCTTGACCCTATTGAGAGTTAATCAGTTTCTTGGTGCTAATTAGATGTCAGCATTAGTAGCCTGCTAATACATAAGAGATAATGACACCATCGTGCAAGACACAGTGTCCAACACATGACCCTGTTTCCTTAAATTATACCCTAAGGATTCATCTGGAAGCCTAAAGGCTTTGTAGTTTTACAGCAGCAGTTCCTTCTTCTGAATGTGAGTAGTTGAACAAATTTTACACAAGTTGAGAATTCGACACGAGATATACCTTCTCACTGTGCAGGGTTTTGTCAGGAATGCTAGTGACTTTTCTTGTCCCACCTTATAAATTTAGTACGCAGTGTTTGCTCAGTATAAAAACAATGATAAAAAGAAGGCTTAAGTAACATTTCGGTATTTCAATTTTATAGACTAACAAACTACTGGCAGGAAATTAAACTACACGTCTTTCCTTTACGACTCCGTGATCCCACCTGTATGCTCCAGCACACTGGAGGAGCAGTGGAGAGCATTTTGTGCAAACATTTCTTCCGTCTGCAGTGCAAAGATACACCAGCACAGGAAATCCAAGTTTTGCAGAGGCTTCACTTAAGACTGTCTGCAACAGGCTGGAGATGGGATGTTTTCACATGTGTGTGAAAGTTTAAACATGCTTCTGACACGTTTTATCACAGCACAGAGGTGTTAAAAGGGAATTCCTCAGTTACAGCCTTATACAATCATCCAAGCCAAGTGCATATTCTTGGGGTGGGATCTGAAGCTTCCGCATGAATGCTTGAGGTTTCTCAGCCCTCTCCTGTCCCAGCTTTCTGCCCCCACTTTCCCTGATGAACTACATCCTCCCCTCCCTAACAGGTACAATGAACACAGAAAAGCAACAAGGTCACGGATACAACACAGCTAGGAAGTGGTCTTCAAGTACAACAAAAATGTCATTCTGGGTTGCCTGGGACAAAAGCACCACAGGGGCTAGCAAGAAAGCGGAGGCCATAAGGGCTGAGCCCAGAAGCACAGGGAAGAGCAGCTCAACAGCACTGGCAGTGGCACAAGCTCCCGGACCAGTGGCTGCTCAGGAGATCCCAGGCATGCCGAGTCAAGCTTCTCCTCATGTGCAAGATGTGGAAACACTTCAGAGGTTTAGCTGTGAAAGGGTTTGCACACAGACTAGCTGCAGCTCGAGCAACTTTCTGCCAGTAAAAAAAAAAAAAAAAAGCATGCAACAACTTTGTTTTACAGAGACCATGGATCTGGACTGCAGTCAGTGCCAAAGGTCCAGGACAAGGTGTAGGGCATGACCTTCTGTAAAAGGTCCTGTGAGAAGAAGCAGCCTCAAGAAAACTTTGGAGAGACTTTTTTTCAGGTCTTCAATTTTGTAAAACCATGTTTGGAGCTTGCATCCCGGTCCAAGCAGGCAAATCCCTGCCAGTAAGAGCCTGCTATGCTCTGAAGCATCCTTCATCATTCAATGACATTGTCTCGGTTTAAACAGGTTCCTGCATCTCTGCACGTAGACTGAGAAGGAGTAAGAACTTTTGCAACAGAACAGCTACAAACCTTATCCTTTGCTGGAACAAACTTTCCCTGCCCATCCACCCACGGTACTCAGCTTCATTGTGGAAAGCGACTGGTCTTAATCAATCCAATCCTCTGGTGTTCGAGGAAAAAAAATTACCTTACCTACTAGGAAATCCTTTCCAATAGATAATAGGAACTCAAACTTTCTGATATAAGTTCAGTGAATATGCCAGCAAAAATATTTGCCAGTACAGAACTGCTGATCAGAGCTGGAGTGAAAATTAAGTTTCTCAATAAACAAAGATTCTTGAAGTGTTAAAAGTTACCTGTCATCTTACTGCAGCCTTTCAGTATTTCAAGGTGGCCTACAGGAAAGACTTTTTGTCAGGGGCTGTTGAAATAAGACAAGGGGGTAAATTCAGACTAGGCCCAAGGAAGAAATTTTTCTTACAATGAGGATGATGAAACAATGAAACAGGTTGCCCAGAAAGGTGGTAGATGCCCCATTCCCAGAAACATTCAGGGCCGGGTTGGATGGGGCTCTGAGCAACCTGATCTGGCTGAAGATGCCCCTGCTCATTGAAGGGGGGGTTGGACAGGGTGACCCCTTCAAACCCCAAAACACCCCTTCAAACCCAAACTATTATATGATCTTGCAGCTTCATGATGGCAAAATCTAGAGTAGAGTTGGCCTTAAATGTAAATATGTGGAAGCAGGAAGCAGGGTAGGGGAGAGGCAGTGAAACTGCAATCTTTTCATGACTGCTTGCTCGCAAAAAACATGACCAGTTCTGCACCTGAAAGTCACTAAATGCATTTTCTGTTTGATATTTTTAAGTGCTGTTATGCCTGAGAGGTGTTAATGGCTCATCCATTAGTTGTGACCCAGACTTCACAACTTCACCCTGACTTCATTAGAGCAATTGTGGGGGTTAATGCACTCTGCTTTTATCTGGCAGTTAAACCTCTGAGGTTCATTTGTACCAAAGCTGCTGTACAAAGGAAGGGTCTTCTTTGAAGGCCGGTGGCCCTACAGAAAGATCTTTGAACTAGGAACAATTCTTAAGGGGAAGGTTGGAGAAAGAAGGGAAGCCTTGTTTGGTGTGCAGAAAGCAACAGAAACTCTAGAAAGATACAGCACCTGAAAGCGGTCACACATAGCAGGAAAGCAATGACGCCTTACCAGAGTTTCTGCAAGAGATCTTCCAAGAAGTTAGATTTTGCTGTGTGTCACAAAGAAATAGCAAAAAGATACTAGCACTGACTACTACAATGGAGAAGGTACAATGTCAGTCTCAGTGCAGAAAGGCTTGAAGGACTTTAGAATTTATGGGCTAAAATACCTGTAACCACCAGGCACTACACAGCAGGTAGCTTTCAAAATTCAGAGTTAATGGCACTCAAAGCGTGAGACTGGTCAACACATCCACTAGCAGACCAGTAACTTTGTGAGAGTCTGAGCGCTGTAATCCCTACCATCCAGGCAAAGATGCTTTACAACTCACAGCATAGTCCTTGGGGTGCAGAATGCCGAGTTCCCCTACTTCATAAGGTGAATGCCCCAAAACAGGAGGAAAGCAAATAAATTATTGCCTGGCTCACTTTTAGGATCCTACACACAGCCTCTCAGAAACATGCCCCCTGCAACAAACCCTCTACAGCATTAGAGAAACAAAGCTGTGGTTTTAATTACACATATTATAAATGGCTAACGCAGAAGTTACAATTTAAAATATGCCCAGATCTTAGCATCCAGCTCTGTATCAGTTTTCATGGGGCAACATAACAAAATAAGAGAATGTGAAACAGTAATCCAGACCTTCACAACACATCTAGATCCCCAACATACCCTGTGTGTGGATAGATACAGGCATGTATCCCACAGAGACCCAAAGGAAGCCAAGCAGGGAAAGACAAAAATAAGGAAGAAGATTGCATTTATTTTTTTTTTAAACTCTGAACGTATGAAAACACGTACCCTCAAACTAGATTTGCTGTACCTCCTGGAGAAACACATGCAGAATTGTCCATGTGAGAGAAAGCACTTTTGTGAAGAAATATTGCATTGCTGAACACACTATCCCCAAGTGGACAGCATGGAGAGTTCTCACATTTAAAGAAAACAGAATTATAGCTACCCCACAGTCCAACTGTAAGTTCAGTAATTAAAGAAGTTGAAGCACAAAGAAACACAAAGAAGAGGATGAGAAGTGGCAGGCAGGAGTGGAGGTGGCCCTGCTCTGCTGAGAGGAGAGGTAAATGCTGGATGCAGCTTCCAGAGCAGCACCTCGCTGTGCTTGGCCACCAGTCAAGCCCCAGTGAAAGCCGCAGTAAGACAGGCAGGATGTAGCCTCATAAACTGTACCACCCAATTCCTGCTGGTGACTGGTGGGACCCATGGGGGTGGCAGATGGGTTATTCCCTGACTTTGTACCCAGCTCACCAGTGACAGCAAATGGAGCCACACAGCCCTCAGGGCCACATCCACATGTAGATGTGTCTGTGACTGGAGTTTTGCTGTGGCTGAGACGGCATAAGAGAAGGGGCTGTGTGTCACTTCTCAGCCCTGGATCTCCACTCTGCTCGAATCTGATCATACACACACACATCAAGTGGGTTTGTGAGTATAACCAGATCAATTTTTTCTACTAATGTATACAAGAGACTGGTTCATACATTGTAGCAGTGTAAATATTTATACAACTCTCGAAACAATTTAAAGTCTTTAATTCCACTTGCAAGACTAAAACTCTTAGATCATGGCTTAAAGCTGAACATCCCTCCAGAAAGTGAGCAAAAAATCCACATCCTTTTTCTTTGGTGGGTTTAGGGTGGTTTGGGTTTTGGGGGGGATGGTTGTTTTGTTGTTTGGTTTGGGTTTGGTTTGTTTTTTTTTTTTGGGGGGGGGAGGTCTTTTGTCTTTTAAATGAATCCTAGCAACTGTTTCAGGGTTCAATGAAAGGCTGCTCTCCAAAAGGACCTTTGTCCATAGTAACTCAGTGTCCCTTGCTCAAGGAAGCTTTCCTTGAGCCTGGGAGTCATGGTCCAACTCCACACAGCTCACAGACTGCTCCTGGGAACCTTGTACCAGACTCATGCTGCTCTGGTATGCCTGGCAAGAGATTTTCTGTAGCAAAATGTGGGAGGGGGGATTAAGTTTAAAACTGTTCCTGCTTAAGGAGGAAGTTTATAACCATACGTGGAAACTTGCTGTTTGATACAGCTAGCAAGGTGCCCAAAATGCTGTATTACCCCTGAGTACATCATAGTATTCAGGACCATACGTAGGTCTGCTATGAATTATTCTCTGTAAATATCTACTATATTTAACCTAAAGGAAAACCT
Source organism: Jacana jacana (assembly GCA_013400555.1). Classification (NCBI taxonomy): domain Eukaryota; kingdom Metazoa; phylum Chordata; class Aves; order Charadriiformes; family Jacanidae; genus Jacana; species Jacana jacana. The sequence goes on along the minus strand of VZTM01039334.1, from coordinate 101,073 downwards.
GAAATAAGAAAAAGGAGCCAGGCAACATGTTTGCCAGCAGCCATGGGGAAAAAGGAACCAAAAAAAAAAATAATTAACCCAGAGTCAAATAATAATAGATCACTAATTAGCAAGCTCTTGTGCTTGTCTACTGAATAGGTGATAAGTTAACCAATATATGCCTGACCTTTTTAAGTCATATTTCTAGCAAGGAAAGTCATGGCTATTAACTGCCACCAGGGTGCCATGGGATTCATGTTCAGAGGCTTCCTTTTCACTTTGTTGTTGTAGCCTCTCATCTTTTACTGACATTACACACCACTCATCACGATCAGTGTCAGAAGCTATAACAGCATCTGTTGCAGTGGCAGCTACTGCTGGATGAAGAGTCTCCCTCTTTACCTTAAAAAATGTCAATCATTTCTCATTCTCAGCATTCAGACTTGCTCATCAGTTAGTAACAACACTTCCAGCTACACCGAACGTGATTTTTGAATAAACACCGGACTGAGATCATTGAAAATGATTGATAGCTTATAAACTACGCTTTTCAGAAACCAGTAAGGAAGGAAAAAACAACCCACCACCTATCTTTCCCTACTTCTACTGTTTCACTGTCATTTGAAATAGCTTCTACCCGAGGCGGGAAGGGGACAAATTCTTGATTTGTGACATGTGAAGGCCTTATAGGTAGCTTTCCATAGGGCACATTACAGGATCCCCTGTCTCCTTTCTGCTAGTAGCCACACTGGAGATGAAAGAGAGGTATCAGAAGTTAATTAAAGAAAATAACATCATTTAACTATCAGACACCTAAGTACCCCGTTAAGTTTTCCCTCTGGAACAGCTGATAGCTGATATTCATTACTCTCAGCATAACTATACCCTTATAAGCTTTATTTGTTTGCTCTCTGTGGAACATTTCCAACAGCATCAGTCCAAGATGTGTCTGTGTAACTACCAGGTGGGTTGGTGCCCACCTCACACACTGGGACCAAGGAGTGCCCTAGCCCTTTGTCGTGGCCAAGCCTTCCTTGGCTGCTGAGGAGTGACAAGCAGGGACCCAGGGTTGATAAGCTGCATGCATAAGAAAGTTATTTCTAAAATCAAACCAAGTGGAACGGATCAATATGGGCATGAGAGAAAAAGAATCTATAGAAGTGAAAAATGGTGGCAATCTGTTATTTCCAGGGAAATAAAACTTGCCTCTGTGGGAAGGTGCCTATTAGTCTGCACTAGCAGCAGATGTTGTGCTCCATCTTGCAGATTTGCCTGCTGCTCCCATGCCATCATGTTTCCACCGACCAGGGGTGCCAGTAGGGACCACTGTTCCCCCCCAGCCCTTGAGTTCACAAGCACAGCTCAGCTGCACCAGCACTTGCTCCTGCCCAGAGCCAAGGCCCAGCTGTGGTACCAGGGCTCTCTCCTCTTGAGAGAGGAGGATATGAACATATGACTCACAGTTTGGAAAATGAAAAATTGCAAGCAATTAAGCAAGGAGGAAAACTGAAAATATTTACACGTACTCTGCCTCTCACATCTGAGCCTTTAACTCAAAAGTTTAGCATTGTTTTTCCAGGTTTCCTTTCAACTTTCAGCTTTTCAAGAGCTGCTGTCTCACAAACAAGCCTGGAGAGTGACTCACTTTCCTAAAATTTTGTTTAAAGCACAGAGGCTTCATACATCTTCTTTTGCTCTGATATGGGAGTAATCAGGCACTTCCTCAGTGTCTGCCTTCACCTTCCATTAATTAGCAGCTCATCATGGTACCCCGAAGTACAAGTACTAAGTACATGCTGACTCCACCTCACCCTCTGGCAAGGAGGGCACTCACTGCCACAGTGGGAGGATCTTGCTCAGGGCTAGGCAGCAGCCCAGAGGTGAAGAGGAAAGCATCTGATGAGTTTGGAGGAGTCAGGGCTTTTGCAACAAGGTTTCCCACTTGGTGGCACTTATTCTTTTGGTGGCACTTATTGTTTGTGATCGGCAGGACCTAAGTACCCAGCTGAGGCCAAGGCGGACTCGGCATGTGTAAAGCTGGGGGAGTCTGGATGGCCTGGTCTGCCCAACATCCCACAACCCCACTGCCAGCAGTGCAGCTGCACCTGAGAAGTTGCCTTTCCCAGGCAAACCATACCTTGGCAGTAATGTAGCAAAACAGGATAAGAGATCATTTTGCTTGGTCCTGTTTCTGAGATACGTATTTCACAATACGTTTCCTGTAATATTCAATTTTTCCAAAGTTTCCTTTGCTATTTGTGTGCAATGCTCAATGCTTCTTTTCCTTTTCTTTTAATATTGAGCTTGATAAAAATGCTTGGGAGCTCACTATGAAGTATCTCTTACATAATAAAAAGAAAGATGCTTCTTTTTCTTTGTAAAAAAGAGTATAGCCATCTTTCAAAATAGAGAAGGCAAGAAATTTCTAGAAACCATTTCTTACATCAGACTCCATAAGCAAAGCTTATCTCTTACTCCTTTGCAAACACGAGCAGGACCACAGCTTACAAGTACAGAATCAGCTTCACTGGAGCTAGTAAGACCTTCTCTAGCTCCTTATACATTCCTCCCAAGAGCATGATACCAGATAACCCCAGGCTCCCAGACAGGCTTAGATGGTAATGTTTTTTAATGGGAAAGAAAGTGGACACTTCTTACTTATCAAAAGGATATTTTTCTATTTCAACAAAAGCTTTTGAGGAAAAAAAAAACCACAGCAAACCAACAACAACCAACAAACTATACCCATAAGGTTTTTTTTTATCCAGCTAGAAGACTGCTTTACCTTTGGTTTGATAAGCACACATAGCTTAGTACAGTACTTGCATAGCTAAAAACCATCAATATTAACCCCTAGCACAGGTACTTACTCACACCATAGGTAGGTACAGCCACTCCCTTCCAACTCCCTTACTTCAGGAAGAGCTTGTTGAAGGCTACAAAGTCACACCTTAAAAAAAAAAAGAAAAGGTAACCCAAGGATAGATAATAGCAGGGGAGTTAGAAGAAGAGGAAGGCTGGGGTGGGGCACTAGGTCAGGTCTGTGTCAGGAGGTCACTAGCTCAGCTGTCCCAGGTCTGTGTCTTCCTCTGCTCTTCCTACACAGCTGGTTTTTGAAACCTTTCTTCCCTCACCTCCATTTTCATTGTAAGAGGTCATCTAGAACATATCTTACTGAGAGACCGATCACATCAATTGTCTCCTCCTTTATTTTCTTTCCCTCTCCCAAAAGCCTTTGGAAGGTCTCTGGAGAGAGTTGGAGACAGAGCCTCATTGGAGGAGAGCCCCATTTAAGGTTCTCCTCCTCTGCTTTACGATAGTTAGTGCTGACACAATAGGAAGAATTTTAATCCATAAAATGGATCAAAAAATCTCTAAGTCAAAGTCAACAGGTGCTACATAACCTACCGTTATCTTTTGTGAATGTCAGTCCCAGGAAAATCTAGTACAGAAAAGGCTTAGGATTCCCTGGGCCAAAGCTGCAATCATGCTACAATGCAAGGCTGGATTTTACTGATAGGTAGATTCAGTGGGAGTTTCGTATTTTGGAAAAAACATCCTACCTTTGTTAATGCTCCTGCTTTTGAATGACATCTAGATACTCTCTAAAGGGCTATCAAATGTAAGGTAGCCTGAAATCTGTGCAATTTATTAAAGTGTATGGAAATTCCACACTACCACTTTTTCAGTTGTTGGTTGGAAGGAGAAGTTGGACACTAGGACATGTCTTCGGGGCTATGGCCCAAACTCAAAGTGCTTGGACCTTTACATTTGTGATGTAGGGCTACGTCATCTATTGATCTTTATTGAGCTCTTGAAAACATGTATTTAAATGCCCAATTTTTCTTATAGGAGTTGATAAGGTTCAAACTAACCCTCAGCAGCTTGTCTGCTAAATTCACCCATTCTCACAGCTGTAGGTTGTCATGGCTTGTTTGCTGTGCATAATGCTTGGTGTTCTCAGCTGAGCTCGTGACCGTGTGTGCAAATGTGGTGAATATCCCAGTTCCCTAAAGTTTAGCACTGTAATTTTGAAAATGACTGCATGGAGAAGTGCTGCTTATAGTGTATAAATGGCAAGATTGGGGCTGATACAGCCAAGGCTGGCAGAGAGCAACTGTTGTTATTACTACCTGTGATTTGTTGAATCTCTTAACTAAGCAATTTTGAGAGATATGAAAAGTAGTGTTGCGCAAAACAAGTCATAAATTATGAAAATAGTCAAATGTGAGATAATCTTAAAATAAAAATGGAAAGCAAAATCAAAACCAGTGTGGAATAACAATATACTTTGTGAACAAAGAAAAACATGGGTTATTCATTTCTGGGTTGTTTCATTGGTTTGGTTTGGTTTGGTTTTTTTCTTTCTTTCTTTCTTCTTGCTAATACATTATTTTGCATTCCCAGATTCAAAGTTCTGGGATAACATCTCCTCAAATAGAACTGAAGTTTTACTTCACAAAGGTTTTCCTTTGCCTGTTTTGAATTTATGTTTTACTAATATTGCAAAGTATAAAATAAGCCTTTTAGGATAGATTAGACTGCCACAAGAAAAACATATTAAAAGCAAAAAATAAAATTGGCAAAATTAGTCATTTTCAGTGAATCAGCTTTCCAGGTCAAGGATTACTTCCTGAAGAAACACTAGCTGAAGATGCAGCATTATAAATAGTCTTCTCTCAGCCACTTGTACCAGTGGCCGAATAATTCATTTCTTAGTAAGAAATATGATGGTCTATTAGCAGAAATAGAGATTAGGTGCACATTAATCAAACATTTCAGAAACATATAAACAAGCATATAGCATCCAGGAATACCCCATTACCCTATTTCAGAAGATATATATGTAATCAATATTTCAAATACATCTAGTTAGTTTCATATCATTGACTTTTAAGTACTTCCCCCCTCTGTAAAATGGGCAGGGCTTTCAAAATCAGCATCAGTAATTTTCTGAAGTGCTGCTTAACCAAAATAAATATTAGAGCTATGTTTTCTATGCTGTTCAAACAAAATGGGTCAAAGACAAAACCAATGTCATCCCCCACCAACAGATGGAGTCAAAAAGAGTAGCTAACTACTGTTACCAGAGTTCTGTTGTAAGAGCATTGACTTGAAATAGCATTAATTCTTCACCTTTTCCTGTATAAGGAGAGCTTATAAAGCATTGGCTTCTTTCCCCGCCCCCCACTCCCCGCCTTAGATAAGCATTGAAAAAGGTTTAACGTACACTTGGTGGAAACCAGTCTATCAGAGGCAGTAATTTGTTGTTTGTACTGTGCCTGGAAACAGAAGGAGGCATTTGCAAACATCAATCTTTTCTCTGCTGTTTGCATCAAGTAAATATATTTTTATTTGATAGTCATTCGTTGTTTCCACAAAGAGCTCTAGGGAAAGGGAGAGCCCTTGGGCCCACAGTAACATTTACCTGGTACTCTGCCGACAGCCCCTCTTAGTATTCCATGCTTCTTGCAGAAGGAGGACTGGTTTAAGATAGAAGATTAGTTCATCTCCAGATATCAATTAATACAACCCCAGTGGGCTCTGAGCTTCAGTATTTATTATAGTCTCTTCATAAAAAGCCATTTTTCATAGCCCTAAACTCAAATATATATATATTTTTTTTTTGCAAAATCTCACATCAAGAGTGCATCTTTCAAGAAGGGCAGTACAAACAGTACATAGGAAAAAAAATGTCTGCTTTCAAAACCAATACCTCCAAACCATTTCTAATAGCCAACAGTTGAAAATTTAAAGAAAATATCCTATATGGAATTGTCTCGCCAGAGTCACAGGGCTGTTACTTAGTTATTTATTAGGATATATGGAATCAAGGGTTTCATAGCTATGAAAAATATCTGTGAAGAAATCCAGATATTATTTCATGTTGTGGTCTACAAAGCCTGGAGTATGCAGCATTCCTTTCATTAATTCTGTACATTCCCTCAGGCTTACACAACCTATACTTCAATACTTTTATTGTGGTGGCTCTGTGTCAAGAAACACATTTCTGAGTTCAGTCCATGAAACGGCTATAGGCATTTGTATTGGGCTTATACATAGAAGGATGGCCAGGAGCTAGTTTCAATCCAGCCATGGAGGGATTTGACTTCACGCAGCTGTAGAAGGGACAGAGATGAGTCACCTAATTTTCTTGAAGCAAATGTAGATTCCTCTTGACAGTGCTTAGATGTTTCTATGCTCAGAGTTTACCAATGGGCAGCTTGTGTTTGCACAGAAACAGAAAAATAGAGAAGCATCTACTTCAGAAGGGGTGAAACCATTTCAGGTCCTGTAGAGAAAGCAGCATAAGCACTGGGACTTTCCTGTCCTTTCTGGGAGATAAGGGACCCTTTGCTGGTGTGGGCTCACCCAAAAAAGGCTGCAGGACCTGCCACAGAGCTGGCCTCAAAAGATGCCATGTTAAAAACTGGAGTAGGTGGGGTTTTTTCCTGAACATTTTCAAGGTCTTAAGAAGCTATGCATTGGTCTGGGGGCAGGGAAAACTGCACTGAGAGCTAGCAACCATGCATTGTCAGAGAAAAGGAGATTTTCTGGAAAGTCTGCCAGGAAAAGTAGTCAGGACTTTTGTTGGGACTCACACATGTGGACATGCACATGTAACAACCTTTGGACCTTCAGGAAGGACAACCGGAGAAGCAGACAGTCTATCAAAGCATGTCTTAAATGTTTTCAGTTACAAAACCCACCCAAACAAGGGACAGTGGGTTGCTCTAGCATGAAAACGAGGCAGAAGTTCCAAAAGATTATGAAAAGCAGTCTATAGCTGCCGTGGTCCATCGATGCACAGCTGGAGAGATTGTCTTCCGTGGACTTTGCATCAAGCAACACACTCATTGAGTAACAAGGATTTAGCAAACAAGGTTTGTTTTGCTGAGCACTCTGAAAGTAAATTAAAAAAAAAATTAACGTAATGTTTGCCCTTGACCTGAGGCAGCCCCTGTAATGAGCCGGCTCCTTTTGCACTTTTTGCGCACTACCCAGCGATCCCATCTGTATTTCCCTTATTAGCTACTTCCACACAAGCTTGTTGCTTTTGGCACTGCCTTCTTTTACCATCCAAGGCTGCAATTGCCACATTACAAATGGTGTAGGATTTAACATTTAATACACACAGACAGGCACCCTGCTATCAGGGTAAACCTATCTGTGCCTAAAGACCCTGCTTACAGTAACATTCATCTCTTTCTCTACAGATCTGTGAGCTTTCTGAGAAGAAACCAAGGTGACATTGACCTATCAAGGGCTCCATCTGCATGCTGTTTTCCAAAAGTGAGATTCCCTCCTCCCTTGCACATTGAGCAATCATCTGTGTGCCCACAAAGCAGAGGGAAACTTGTACATTGCCACTGGTGGCACCATGGAAAATTTAGTTGGGTAGCATGTCTAGTCGGCATGTGTAGTTGCGGCTAGTGGGCTGGTGTTACAAAGAACCCTTGTCTGACTTGGGTGGAACAGGTAATCTTCTGGGATCAAAGGAGATTTTTGGCCCTTGCAGGTGCAAACAGTTAATGGATGCTGTATTTAGCCTGTGGATGATCTTTACTGCTCACATTAGCTCTGAAAGGGCCAATAAACAAGGGAGAATAATCTGAGACTTTTTGGTTGCTAAGGCAATGAATTAATCAGCATGTATGTGTGCAGCATATTCACATGATCCTGCCAAGGCCTACAGCTTTAGGTGTCCCACTATATTTTTGCCAGCATGAGAGAAGGGAGCAGAGGAATTGGCAGAGAATGAAGTGTCAGTGGTGAGGGCTGTAATAAAAATTTTGGAAGGAGAAAGCAGCACCTACTGCATACACCACATTCATGTATTATGGGATGTTATAGCATGCCAGAAAAATGTGGCTCTTTGCCACCATTCTGTGTAACAGCTTCATTTAGCCTAATTATTGAGTATAAAATCCTCTTGTCCAGTAAGAGGTGATTTCTCCTCCCAGAGTTGTGAATCCAGCCTTAAATGTATTCAGTGCATTTGATCACATTTACAGAACCTGAACAAACTCCACAGCTGACAAGACATTCCTTCACTTAGATCATTAAATTTCTGTCTATCTCAGGAGCTGGGTTCTTTTAAACCCTCTTGGAATAAGATGCAAACCAGCCAAGCAGCACCAACACCATTTCCAAACCCAAGAGCATCAGTGCATGCCCTGGATGGCTGAGGCACAGTTGATGTGCTTCGGTCAACCCGCAGTTCGTAAATATTTTTGATGCTGATCAGGCAGTCCAACTTAATGGTTGCAAATTAAACACTGTGATCCCTTCTGACACATGCAATTAGCCAGGAAAAAAAGAAAAAAGAAAAACCCATACCACAAAACCAAACCAACAACAACAAAAAAACCCAGATGAAAAAGCAATTCAAAAAAGTTGGGTTATTTTAGTTTTGAAGATCAAAGGAAGTGTTTGGATTCTTTGGTTTAGGATGCATTCCTGGCTACCTACTAAACACCAGAGAATGGGGGGCTTTCTTACAGTCCCTTACCACAGGTCAGCAGTTAGCCAAAAACTCCTGTCCCTGACACTTTTCTCCAGGCCATATTCACAGGAGCCCTGTGGGACAGCACTTTGCACCATTCCCTCTCTGAGCTGCTGAGCTTCCTTTTCATTTCTCTTTCTCCCTCTCACGTACCAACATATCGCTGTGCTCACTGAACCTCTAGTTCACATTTTTGAATGATTTTACACATGCAGTTGTTGCAGGTGGTGATAATATATGTCTGCTTTTCCATTCAGAGCTGCTTTTGTTTCCTAAAGAAGCTTACCTGCTCTGCTGTCTGAAATAGGTAACCCTTAGTTAGGGCCCGTACAACTCCACACATTCAGTGAGGTTTAGCCCAACCTGAAACAAAAAGGCACCCATGAGAAGGAAATCTGTGGCCTGACCTGCAGTGTCACACTAGGGAGAGATAGAGCCATGCAAGCTACCACCATAAGCAGCAGCCCGTTATCGTCACATCTGGAGCTCTGAGCCTGGTCCTTACCCCAATTTCAGCCTGGCTTGGTGTGAATGTAAATCTCCTTATCAGTAAAGTGAAGATAATGCTACTACAGCACACCGCACAGTGTAGAAGAATTAAATGGATAAAATTTATAAAGTGTTTTAGATGTCAGACAAAGTATATATAAAAGCTAAACATCCTTATAGAAAGCTCCGATAGCTGAATATCAGAAAACTAATAGGGAGAAAGGCATTACAGACCTTGCAGAGAGACCAGGTCTGATCCCGAGCACTAGTACCTGTGGAAAAATCAATTTAATCCCAGGGAACAGCCTGGGAAGGTAGGTGCAGGCAAGCAGGGGCAGGGGTTGGATACAAGCAGAAATGCCCCTCATCACACTCCCTGCGTTGATCCTGCTCATCCCTGTGTTACCCACGCCAGAAGACCATGTGTCCGGGGAATCTAATTAAAAACCATTTGCAGTTAATTAGTGTCAGGCCTGGCCTGTGGTGGCAGTGCCTGTTGTGGTGCAGGACAGCACCAAGGATGCTGTGTTCAGCAGCCAGCCCTCTCCCTTCTGTCCACAGCAGCATGGATAGGGATGCATGGCCGCTGCCCTCCCTCCACTCACCTTCATCGCCCCCGGCCCTCTCACCACTCACACCCCGGATCCCAGAACATGCAGACAGGAATGAAGGTGTTAATTTGGATAAAATGTAAAATCTGAAAGCCACTGTTGTTGTTATGTTGAAGCAGCGCGGCAGCCAGGCTGTGCCTGATGCATAGCTGAAGCTGTAGCTCTCTCTACAGGCTTCACGTACAGTAGCTGCACAGTCACAGCCAGACCAGCAAAACCCACCCTGGATGGTCACCCATCAGCCAGCCCCACTCTCCACCCTGGCTCAGTGTGTCAGCACCACAATGGGCCTCTGGAGGACACAGCCATCCTGGGGGGAAGGTGGGTGAGTAGGGATGGGGCTGCCTGATGCAAGGGATCTCATCTTTGCTGCAGTGGGGGATGGCTGAGGCCATACAGCTGTGCTCCAGGCACTGTTTAGCTCAGAGGTGGCCAGTGGTACCATGAGCACCAGGGAGCTCTGAGCTGATGGGCTCCAGCACATCCCAAAGTTAGGACCATGTACATGGGCAGACATGCTCCATGGGTCCAGGGCCACCACCTCCAGCATGGAGCTGTGGAGGAGCTCTGTGTCCCACAGGCAACCCAGGGAGGCTTTATAGTCTCCTCCATGCTCTGGGGTGCTGCAGCCATGCGGTGGAGAGGTAACTGCTTCAAACACGCCTCCTGGCACACCAGCGATGGAGGAGCAGGCATGGTGTTTGTAGGAGAGAGAGCAAGAGAGACCACAACCTCAGAGCCACTGGGAGCAGGAAGTAATGTGAAGCAGAAGGTGAAGGGCAACGTTGGATCCAGCCTCAGTCATTAATACTATTGTGGCTGGGGCTTTTGATTCAAGGTTTTTTTTTGCTTTTCCTAATAATTTTGAGATTGGATGATTCCTTAAGGTCATTTCATGCAGTAGATTTATTGGGAATAATACCTGTATATTTAGAGTTAAGAAGGACAAGTATTTTATTTCCTGTTTTATTGCCCCATTATTTATAAAGTTCTCTTCGAATCTTGTGAAGACATTTTTTTCATTTCCCTTCAGAGTTTGTCTTTCTCTTTGGCAAACATTGATTTTTTTTCATGTTTTTTCCAGTGAACCTTGAAATTAAAATGTCTTTTTTTGTTTAATTTCTTTTTTGTACACTGGACTCATTGTCAGCACAGCAAGAGCAAGGTGCTTTGTTAGATTACTGCTGCTTCAAAGCTACTGAAAGGAAGAGTTGACCACATTTTATCGTGTGTAGTTCCTTCATGAGTTGCAATTATTCTCTTTAAAACACAAAGACAATCTCAACTTCTCAGCATTTTAAGAAAGCATTTAAATTTGTTTTGTATTTCAGAATCAATTTTTAACAAATTATATCGCTTTTAAGAATTACAGAATTCTTTGTCCTCTTAGTGGACAAATATCACACTCTGAAATGGCTATATACAAAAATAATAAGGTTTGCAGGCAGAAAGAATATCTTTTATTAGACCAGCTGATATAGTTGGGGGTGAACCCAAAACAAAAAAAAGGAAAAGCTTTCAGACACACAAGCTCCCTGAAAGCATTTCTTTTTTTTTTTTTTTAACTATATCAATTGTTCTAATAAAAAAATATTACCTCTTCCTGTAAACCTCGCCTCTCTCCTACCCTTCTACCAATGCAGCTAGAGCAACACTATTTTCTAGCAGAAAAATAATTGCATTTGTATAGTAAAGAAACCATATTACTATTTTTCCAAGTGTTTTTTTACCCCAAACTACTGTCTGTTCCTTTTCCTACCATACAGATTTTTTTTAAGTATTTTTAGAAAAGAATAATTTTTATGATAATTACTTTGTCATTGTCATTTTATCTGCTGTAGCAGAAGAATTCTCTATTACGCAGTCTTGTCTAAGAATGCTTTTTTCTTTTGCTAAGTAGCCAGGGCACTGTAGGTTATGAAATTAAAGCTTAAATTATAGTAGGGTAAAGTGGTTAGACCCAGGAACACAGATACAATTGTATCTTTGGTCAGCCTGATGTGCCATCAGAAAGTTAGGAAACTCTTCAGAATATTCAGCTAAAATTAAATCCTCCATAAATTAAAAGGATTTGCTTTAGCTTTGTGACCTAGGGTTATATATTATGCTAAGCAAGTACAACAGTCTATGTTCAAAGGCTAAAGAGCAGTAGTAAGCGTTTAAAGCAGCAAGAGTTGTGTTTTTTAAAAAAAAAAAAAGTCTTTAAAAATGGATTGTTCTAGGCTATAATAAACTATGAATTGTAAAAGGTTAATTGACAAAATGATACTCGTCTAACGCCATCTCTCTAATAGCAATCATTGCTGAATCCATAATTCAGGGGTCTTGCTATATTGACAATTACATTTCCTCAAAAAGACTCCAGTTATTTCCTCACTCTGCTTAACCTATGGTAATTAATTATAGATTTACAAGTGGCACACAGGCAGATACCTGTACCTGCAACCACTGTGCTGCTGGTAAGAAAGAAAAAAACTCCAGTCTGCAGCCCGGGGCGGGCCAGGTATCAGTATGAAGATTCATGCCAGGAGTTGACCTTTGCCTCGCTTGCCGTCCGAACCAGAGAGCCAGTGTGGGTGGTGGTAATTGCCCTCATTGCACATCTGGCATTCAAGGAAGGGCAGCCTTGCCTCAAGGTTGCTGCACTTAGGTTCAAATCCCATTCTTGCAGAGCCTCTGACCCGCAAATCTTTTTTTCTCCGACTGTACTTGTTATTCAATGAGATACAGTATGTTAGCAGTGAATAAACCAGAAAGATTTTAAGAATAATAACAAACCCAATCAAATTTCTTCCATGTGGCACATTTTCAGAGCGCCAGACATAACTCCTCATGATCAGAAAGATTCCTTTTGAACTACTATTTTCTTTCGTTGGTTTTTTGGGGGGTTTGTTGTTTGGGTTTTTTTTTTTGATAAAGATATGCCAAATGAAAGCTATTTTGTTTGTTTGCTTGCTTTTTTAAAAAAGCAACACTTCCCCAGGAGGAAGACAAATGGAGTTATCGGTATTGCTGTTTGGCAGAAAGGGTTTTTCCAGGCACTGGCTACGTCAGTGGCTTTTGAGAGCAGAATGAAGCGCCACATGTTCACTTCTATCCATGCCTGCCTCAGTCTGTACCCAAAAAAATGGCACAGACTTGATAAGAAGGGGCTATTATAATGTCTCCTTAATTACAATTCATTACTTATTTTTTAACAGTACAAACTTATCAGCTATAACAAAAGATGTTTAAGAAACAAACCTTGTCAAAATAAATGAATTAAGAGCATTCATCCTTTTCCAGAGTGTGAAGAAGTTTGTAAGGTGATAATGAATTCTGTAATGCATTAGCCACACTTCATAAAATGTGTGTACCACTTACTCTGTAACTTGCTAAAGTTTTGTCATTCTCACTGAATCTCCAGTTATGGGCACAAATTAGCAAGATTTGATTGTAATTGGACTTTGAGGAATTCAGCTATTATCTTGCCAAATGCAGGATGTTTTCTCTGTGCAGAAGCCTGTTAAAGCTGCATGAAATCCATATGAAATCCATAGGCGTGCTACCGTTGGGCTTTGCTGTATTACTTGGCAGAGCCTTGTGCTGGAGAAGGTGCAGAACATCTGCTTGCCAGGATGCTGCTATGGCTTGGACTGTCCCTGTGCATTGGCAGGTGAGTCCTGTCCTGGGAGCCAGGGTTAAACCTGCTCCCAAGTCAACATAAGCTCTCCCCAGGAGTGCAACAAAAGCAGGGCCAGGCAATGATTTGGGCTCTGCTGCCAATGACAATCTGTGGTACGCTTTCCCAAAACATTGCTTGCTTTCTTCTTTCTACGTATCAGACATCTTCCACTGTGCCAGGAAATTCAGTCCAGGCATGACTGAGTGTAGCTCCAGCACTATTACCAAGTCCACCCGTACACACAATGATTTTTGATGCAGCTCTCTCTGTGCTTTAATCCCTTTATGACTGGGCACCAGCATAACCTTGCCATCCTTCTAGGAGCCCAGCCCTGCAGCTCATTGACTTTGTTTTCAGAGCTGCCTCAACGTCTGCCTAACGATCCATCTCACATCCATGATTTTGCCCCCTCACAATCACATCCATGACTGTTCCCCTGAAGGAAGAGAGCCACACAACTGATGAATGGCATTTCTGCTTCCCTGCAGAGAATATTTCCCAGACAGCCTGCAGACCTTGAGCTGCTCTCCTATCTTCCTATTCCATGATTCTAAAACATCTATCCAATTTGTTTCCATCCTGGTGTA
>VZTM01039334.1:1512-52225 GCA_013400555.1 Jacana jacana | reverse complement strand
TTATTTTGAAATGTTTAAAAATGTATGGAAATCCAATCCTGTCTGGTGTTGCCTCAAAGAAATCAAACTCTGAACAACAAAAATATCTTCTTCTAAAAAGGATTGTGGAGCAGATAAACAATCCAGGGGGCAACGAGGACACTGAGAAGGAAGCAGCAGATTATCTCACAAAATACAAGACGGAGGGAAGGAGAAGAGGGGGGTGGGGGAGAGGCAAAAGGGAGGACAGAAGAGAAGCAAATCTAGAAATCAGCCTGTAAGAGCAGAAACCAATGCTGAATCTCACTGCGTCATCTCCCTTGGCCTGGAAGACAGCAGGGTCACAGGCTACAAGCTTACAGGGATATGGTGGCAGGGATGTGGTGGCTGTGACGTGGCAGCTCTACGGGAGCCCTGTAGTCACACCGCTCCTGGGGCAGGGGCCAGTCCCTCCTGCAAAGTGCCAACCACGTTCCTGTTGTCCCATAAATTACTAGTAACAACAAAGGTGCCCAATGTGCCAACCACGTTCCTGTTGTCCCATAAATTACTAGTAACAACAAAGGTGCCCAATGTGCCAACCACGTTCCTGTTGTCCCATAACAAAAAAAATTTGGCTGCATTTAAAGCAGGCAGGTGCCCAACTCAGGAAAGGGTCATAAATGCCTCAGGAACCCAAAAATCCAAACCATTATCTTTTAGCACAAATGGTTTTAGAAGGGTGTGGGGAAGTTGCATTCGCCACGGTGTGTGAACTACACATTTAGCAGCATCTGAGGATGCAGCACCCTCAAAGGATGGAGCAGCCAAAGATGGAGGAAACCCGGCGAAGCCTCTTTTTAAAGTAGAACAGCAGAATGGCCATTTTGGGGTGCTCATTTCAACCAAACAAGGCTGTCAGCAACTGGTAAATAATTGAATCGACAATCCCCCACAAAAATGGGCTCTGAGGCATCAGGGAGGAAGATGACCAGGGCAGCAGGCAAAACACAGACAGCCAGGCTGGGGCTACGGTCATCTGAAGAAGCCCACAGAAGGAAAACCTCTTTCAGGAGAAGGGTTCTGGCTTGTCAAGCACAGAATCAATGACAAAGAAACAGCAATTAGCATGATTTTAAATATTCCTCTAAAATACGCTATAAATCGTTTTGCCCTTGGGAGAGCCAGAACAAAAGACAAGCATAAAACTGCAGGCAAAATGCAAAAGGCTCCATCTCACTGTGCAGGCAGATGGAGTTATTTAGTAAATCCTCTACAGTCTTCTCTGGGCTATAAGGAGAGGAGAAAGAAAAGCCGCCCAAAGTTTCAGTCAATATTTACCTCTTGGGTTAATAAATTGTGATCCTGACCTCAGCAAAAGTCAATATCTTCTGATTATTATACACAGGCACCTTTTTATTTTTCCTCACTCATAGTATAATGAGTCACCCGTTTCCACTGGCAACTTCGCTTTAATTTTGAATGTCTGAATTGAACAATCATTTATACTCCAAAGGCATAAGACAAAATTACTATAAACTGGAGCTGTAAAATGTGGACTTAGGTTGCTGTTTCCAGTGAATAAGCAAGCTTGGGCGGGGGGCAGAAGGGATCAAGGATTAAGCACAAAAAATAGCCATTTTAAATCCTCTTTTAAATACCTCTGAGTGACAAGGAGCAGAGAGAGGAAAACCCTGAACTGTGCTATTAAATACAATAAGACTGCAAATGTGGGAGGAAAGAAAAGACAATCTGGCCCAACTACTGAACTTGTTTTAATGGAATATTATTAGCCTTTCTCCCCAAAATAACAAAGAGCAAAGCCAGAAAATATATGCCAAGGGCAACAAGTATAGATTCACACACTTGTGAGCCAAGCCACAAAGGCAGATCTGAATGAAAGTCACCCCACACTTGCTGCTTCATTAGAGGTGGGCTGGGCCACAGCTAGAGGGAGAAAATTCAGGGTGTTATTCTCATAATTATGTAATGTTTTATATAATACCACAGGTGTGCACTGTGCTCTACTGAAAGAAAATCAAAGCACAGCCTCCCCCAGCAAGATCAAGAACCAGCTAGAATCACAATTTTGCTCTTCAACTTCTCATTTTTCGAACATCCCCCACTGACTATAATAAAAATGTCCTTTGGGCTTACAGGCCTTGTGATGCTGGAAAGATTTTCACCCACACAACCCACTATGCCCATCTCTTTTTAAGAAAAATAAGTTACTTTACCAGTTTAAGTTTGTCTGGCTTGACATTATTCTACTATTAATCCCACTCTGGCAAACAGCAGTGAGAGCAGCACATTTCTAGCTCAAGTGCAATAATTTTTGAACAGTGGAAGATCAGGAAGAGCAAATTGTGATGAAAGCAGTCATGATCTGCTGTCTTTGTGAACACAAATAAACTCCATTTAAGTCATCCTAGAGTACTTCTTCCAAGTGCCACATTAGCTATCTGCATGACACTGCTCTGAAGCTGACATTTTATTGTAAAGAAAAAATAGTTCATTATGACCAAAGCAGGCAATATTGTACTCATGGGAAAAGGAGTACAGAAACACTATCTTCAAACTAGAAAAGAAGTTGTCATTTTCAGATGGGACATTCAGCCCAGTGTTAAGTAGTTCAATAACTATTTTGGTATTATCTGTTACACTGTGCTTAAATTCTGTAGTATTCAAAAAGGTATATCTCATTCAGAAGGAGCAGAATGGGGCTGCGTGAGCTTCATAAAAAGGATGTTATTATAGGTAGATTTTCCCTTCTATTTCACAAATCCAGCTTACAGTTTACTTTCTATAAGCACATTTTAAATGGAGACCAGCAGAAAAAGTCATTTGGGCAGCTTATACGTCAAAAAGAAGGTGATTCTCTAAAATAAAAATACATAACTACAGAATTAAAAAAAATCCCCACCACCACAAAGAAGTCAGAACCCAGAACTGGACAATGCTGAAGCTCAATAGACTAAAGATTCATTTGATATCCTCAGACCTGCTCCTACTAAATTCAGATGTTTTTCACCATTAACTTAGTAGAGATCCTTTATTTCTGTCTAATGACCTGTATCAGCAACCACCACCATTACCACATCGGTACCAACAACTAGACATGCTAATTCATGTGCCATTAAACAGCATGCATATCCATAGAGGAAAGCTGGAAACTGTCTTGTGAGAAGAAATTAATGAAGTTTCAGTAGGTGTGAATAAATCTGTGGGCACTTTGTAGCTACAGAAGATTTTCATCAACAGCCTTTATAATATCTTGGAACTGGCAATTGATTTAAACTTAGCAGAGTCAACAGACGCAAACTGCAATAAGGTGGGCAAAAAATGGTTGGATGTTGTGGTTTCTGAAATATTTTATATGTGGTCTCTGCATATTTTAGCAGACAATCTTGAAGAGAATGGGAAGAATCAGACATAGCGGGACATTCCATTAATCTGCTGACTACAGCTGCAGCCCAAGACATTCTAAGCCAAGCTTCTTCATAGCAACCTTTCCCACCCAAACTCAAATAAAATAATTTATATATTTACTGCGAAATAAAAAATGTGTCTGCTTGTCCATATTAGGTAAGAGTACAAGCTGAACTTGGCATTTATGTCTAGGAGGAAGGCCACTAATGATTCTGCCAACATCAGCATGCCCAGCCAGATGCACTTTTGATACACCATAAGTACCAATGATCACTCACTCTATATTACAGAGAAAAAAGCATCAACGACATTTTTCGTGATTGTAAAACATTTTTTCCACATTTTCACTCTTTCCTATTTCAAGGACAAAAGTCAAAGGACATAAAAGACTGGTCAGCTTTGTGGACAGCTGAGGCCTCCAGGTCACACTTTGATGAGAGAAAAAGGTCTCTTCCAAAGGTCTCTTTCAAGATTCCAAGGCCTGACAAAAGAGTTGATAATTCCCATGATTATATTGTTTTTGAGGTTATGCAGTCAGGAAGAAAACTTCCTCAAGGAGGGCAAACTCTATCACCCACCAGGAGAATGAAGAGGAAACTCTGAATTAGTCCTATGCTATCCTCAGTTGCCTCAAGAGAGATAAGGAGAAACATGTCAGGGAAAAGGTCCTGGCCAAAGGCCATGGTGAAGTAATTCGCAGCTCTGGATGCCATTGCAAGGAATGCCACCAAAGTGGAAGAAGCAACTGAAACAAAGTGCTAGCACCTGAGAGCACCTCACCAGGGAGCAGAGCAGACAATTTTTGGACAGCGTGATTAATCCTCTCTGCCTCTGGCAGAAGAAATGTTCACTCTTGCCACAAACAGTGCCACGTTGCTGGCAGAGCTGTGCCCGGCACCACACAGGACTCCACCACCCAGCTTTGAGAAGCCTTCATCTGCACTGGGACCAGGCCATGCAATGTCTCCAAGATCAGGACTGCAGGCTGAATTTCACAACAAGCCAGTGCAAAGAGCAGAATGTTTGATGCATTTTTTTGAAGCCTGTGCTACTAAAGAGATTCAGTGAGTCTCCTAAATTAGTACAAGCTCCTGAATCCTAGAGAAATACAAGAGGGTCTTGTGAAGGAGGCAGATGGTTTCTGCAACAGAAAACAAATTATTTTTTGTTAGAGAATTTTGGAGATACTGAAGGATGATTTCTACTGGCAGTGAAGATACTAGCAAAGATGAATGTTATAAAATAATAATTCAACAGTTATTTCTTCACAGTTGCTCTCACTATGGGATGTATGTGATTTTAATTAATAAGCTTAATATCTTTAGCTGGATGAATTTCTCTTTTCCTCTGTGCTCTGTCTCCTCTTTATTTTTCCAGGCAATAACCTGAAATATAAAGCACTGACCAAAGCATAATGGAATGGACTAAAATGTAAGAATCATAAAAATACTTGCTTACAATACAAGGCGTGAATTAATATTAGCAAGTGTTTGAAAGCACTGAAAGAACATTTGCAGTCTCCACCTTTATGATCAAGTAAATCTTTGCTTTATGCAGAAAATAATATTCAATAAAGAATACAATCTATATCTTGAATTATATAAAAATCACAACACTTCTTTTTTGTGCTCCTCTAAAATTCAATAAATAGTTCAATAGATCTTCTTTATTCCTTTCACCCTTCTGGGGAAAAAATGATTCTCAGGCAAAGAGCTTGCAGGCCAAATTTCAATCTGAAAATAATCTTTATAGCTGAGTTATAAAACAATGAGAATAACGGTTTATGATGTGAAAGTTGATGCAGGCTTTACTGCTTTGGCATGATTGGTGAAGCTGTATTAAAAATAAATAAATTTGAAAAAACAACCCCCCCAAAAACTGGCATGCTTTATCCTTTGACTAAATAATAGAAGCGATATGTTATCATGACCATATAAATCTAAAGCCTTAAACTACTCCACCCTTATTATCTCTTCCAAAAGAAAAATGTTTATAATAATACCTATATTGACTTTTGCTTTTTGTTCAATAACAAGATTTACTGCCCCACTCTTCAGTCAATTGTAACCTCTTTGGGTCAACAAATCTCGATACTGATCTCAATAGAAGTCAATACCTGCTTATTACTTACCTCCGTATTTAGACGCCTATCACAAATTCTTATGGGCATCCCCTTGACAAGAAGAAATGGATACCTTCTGTTTAGTTTCTATACGAAATAGGCTTATGTGCTTTTCTCACAGTCATTTTTAAAGCCACGAGGTGATGCTGTATTTTAGGAAAACAATATTATACAATAATTACTGGAACTAGGAATTAACGTTGTTTAGCTTCTCTATGTTGTTTCCTTAAACATTCACAGACCAACCTTCTTGTAATTCCTGGTTTTGTCCCACATAAAATGCAGTTAAACAATCTGATATTTTTTTCTTCACTAATTGAGCAAGACACATAGCTGTAAAAATTAAAAAGCTACTTGCAAGTAGTAATACGCAAACTAACATCCCAGAAGTTCAGCAGAGGAACTTAACAATCACCTTTTCAGTTGCATTTGTATAAGGCTAGAATAAAAAATGAGCTTTGAAATTCACTGTCACACCTGAATTTGTATATGAATCAATTCTGTATTTACAAAGAGTCAATCTTCAGATAATCTATTTGGTATGTAAAGTGTCAAACAATTGCTATGAGAGGATAATCAAACCACAATTTGTGTCTTATATGTAAACAGATTAAATGGATATTTATTTACCATACAATCCAAAAGCTTGTATAAGAGCCTTATCATAGAGTTGGATAATGAAAAATGTATTTTAAAATACTGTCTCACTGCACTTGGTTTTGAAAACTGGATTATTTACATCACGCATGTGTTCAGAATGGAAACCAAGTAAATACTGGTATAGGAGTCTGGAGCACATGGGAAGGAAATGTCAACAGGTTGCAGAAGTTATTTTCAAAAGTGCCTGTAGAAGTATCTGAAGCACCTGCAAAAAGCGTCACTGTACTGATCTTCTCTAGTTGTACATGGAATATAATATTGGTGGTGTCAAACCGAGCAGACAATGGATGGAGCAATTACCCTAACCTGGAATATTATTATTTTTGTTATCTTGTCTTAAAATCTTCATTTCAGAACATCACAAATGGCAGTCAGAGTATTTGTACTTCTGGCAATGGAAGGCTGAAAGGAAAATAATGACCAGGGAAAGTGTATATTCAAAATGCAAACATAAAATCAATTTCTAATTCTTTCTTTTTAGCCTAGCCAGTGTAATTCACATAAAAAATGTTTAAGGCCTGCTTAACATTCCACATTGCCAGCACTGTCCCATAACATCTGCATTGTCTCAGGTAACATGAGGCTATAGAGTCCGCCAAAACTACTTTCTTACGATTGTCAGTTAAGTCCTGGAGTCTGAAAAACTTCTGAAGTGAAAATTTAGATGTGGCTTGTGAGCAGGAGATCCCACCCTCCACTTATTGACATCAGGCTTGCATATACCACAGAGCATAAAAGTACTGTGATGCATGAGAATCATGTCTGGACTTACCCAAGAAATGCTTTTGACTAACAAGGTGAGCCAATTCAGAATTAAATAGTTTTTCAGGCTAAACAAAATCAATATTATTTATAGGATGTAATAGTAGGCCTAAAAACATTTCTAGCTTTTTAAAAATAGATAAAGCTATATTGATTTACAAAATGTAAGGCATTAGGCTGCTCAGATACACAGAACTGTCATGTAAAAGATCTAGGTCGAGAAACACCAATAAAACTACCATTCATCTAATTAGTGGAAGAGCACAGTGAAAGGTCAAGCAAGGTTAAAGCGCTCTGTCTAGTGTCTGATATTCCTGCAGGATGACAAGTTATTCTTTATGACCAGCATTAATGATCATCTCCAATAGCTCGGTGAAGGCTGTGTGCTCTCTGGTCAGAGGGGCTACAGCAGGGAGGCACCGAGAACCTCCTGCCTCCATCACACCCTGTCCCCAGCCACAGCTGATGCTCTGCTGAGCCCAGTCTAATGGCAATGCCATCATTTACACCCTCATAGCAAGAGAACTGGTTCTATATGATGTTTTGATCAAAATGCACATGGATACATAACTAGAAGAGAAGGTAAGCCCAGCTTCCTCACCCCATCGCTTCTGCTGTGGATCTCTGTGAAGAGGAGTGCAAGTGTGCTGCTGAAGGGCAGATGTGGTGGGATGCAGCCAGGAGGATAAATGAGAAAGTATATGACCCAGGGCTGCTTCATGGGAGCTCTCCATGCATACCAAGCGATACAGCAAAGATCCATCATAACAGGGAGAAAATGCTAAATTAAACTACAGTAGCTTCCATAGAAAAGAAGAATCCAGGCTTTGGTTTCTGTTCTGGCAAATAGTGAGGATTATATTTATTGAACCTGACTGTGATGCATTTCCTTCACAAGAACTGATAATAGCAAAACCATCTCCAAATTAAAAGATTAGTGCATTTTTATGTGATACTGATTAAAGTGGGTGGACTTTGGATACCACTATACAAAGGACGACAGTTATCGACATGGATGAAGTGCTAGTAGAAACACAGCAGAAATTCAACAAAGATCAAGTGCCTGAGTAAGGGAAAGAGAAGGAAAGAGGAAGAGATGAGAAAACATTTCTTGAGGGCAAAAATAAGGTTAAAGGATGATCATTAACGTGCTACTGACACTCCACAGTTATAATGAGGACCGTGCAAATGAATACATAATAAAGAATAATAATAATAGTTGGGTAGCACCAGCTAGATGGGAAGAGGCAGAGGACAATGGGAAGATCAGTCTAATAACAGAGACAGTCTGCCCTGACTGTGGCAAAGGCCTTGGAAGATGCTCAGAGGGAGGAAATCTCCATGGAGATTCATGAAAGCTGTTCCTTATTATTATTTTGCAGAGGTATTTCTGCCCCTGAACAAGCCCCGAGGCCCATTCAGATTTCTTGAAGGTCCTAGAGGATGAAACCTAACTTTGAAATTGGAAGAGCATAAGCAGTGCTTTGCAGTCTTCTGAAGGAGGAGGTGAGCTATCTACAGGTCTATCTGTGGAGAGGCTCAGCAGCGCTGCTACTGCACCACAGTCCCAGCTCTGACAATCCACCTTTCCCAAGAATCTCCTGTGCATTTTAAAATATCATTTACATTTCAACACATCGTGTTTCAGATTTTGGTTTCAAAGTATCTTCTTATTAGATTATTGGCCAAACACAGGATTCTGGATCAGTGTATTTATGGAGCAGAGAGGAACAGAATGACGAGGGGTGGGGAAGATAACCGAAATGCTTGGTTTTACTCCATACTAACATACGCATCTCTTATTTTCTGAAACGGTAATTAGTAAGGATATAAACCATTGTCACTACTCGCAAAACCTGAGCTGCCTCAGTCACTAATTTCTATAGCTGCATTAACAGGATTGATTACAGCTAGCATTTGACTTGATTATATTTTAACTGAAAATGTTCAGATGTATTCAAGATTTTCTACTATCAGCCTTTCAGATGACAAGAGATGATGAGGCTGCTGGAGCTACCAATTCAGCCAACTTTTAAGTGGAGTTTTGACTGTGAGGGCTATCGTTACAGGAACCTCTTGAGTTCCAGCACATATTTCACTGGCAGAAAGTAAAAAGTACTATTTTGTTATGTATTCCGTTCAAGTTTCTCACTTTGAAATTGTTAGGACTGTCATTCTTGGCCAGGTTTAAATTGAAATTTTTATCACAACATTCCTGGCATGGTATTGCAAGTTACTTGCTTGTGAGTAGCTATCAGCTGGCAAAAATTTAAAAGGAGGTTGGCTGTTTAAAATTATATGCCAAGAGCTATACAAAAACAACAAAATAACCAAAATGAGCCAAAGGCAGCAAAGATTCTTAAAAAAAAAATCTTTTCAGAGAAAGGAAACTTATACATGCAAAGGAGTCATAAATCACACATCCTCATTTAATATCTGATCATCAAAAAGCTAATAATTAAAACTGGGAAGGTTAGGTTGGTCAAGTTTTACAGCTGAGCACACTCCCTGTGCATGCTCAAATCAACACTTATGAGATTAATTTATAAACTCTTCAAATTCCGAATCTCCACGGTTTATGCTCTCTGTGCATTGTTTGCATATTGCAGTTTTATACCATTAAAGCACTACCTATGAAGGGATTTTTTTCATATTCAGCACATTAAAGATACAGAACAATTCATAGATACCGTACTGTGTTTATGCCTGAGATAGCAGGTAAAGTGTCTCTCATTCTGATTATCTGTGAAGCAAACATAGGAACGTGGATGTTTTGGGAGAGAGTGCACCCTTGGTGAAATTAATTCCCCAATGGTTTTATTAAAGTCTGCAAATTGCATTATTTTCCCATCATATTTGAAATATTGCACTTCCTTAATGCTTGCTCTAACCCATGACATGCCATCTTCCCTGGGGTGTCTAGACATGGTGTCTTAGATTTATGTGTATGATCTCAGTGTGTTACAACATCACTCCTGACTAATGCATTATTACAATACTTACATATATTCCCAAGTGTCACTGTATTGATTAGAAAATCACCAATCTGCATATGCACACCATCTGTGCTTCAGAGAAGCAAAACATGCAGGATAACGTTTGCCTTACTCAAAGGGAAATTCAGATGCTACTGAAAGAACAAATGGGAACCCTTTTTGATGTTTTGTTTTGTAAAATAAGAAAGAAAATTAATACTGTTTCTGCAAAACAACAGTCCATGCCTCCGACTGTTTAAAACGGAAGCCCTTTTCTCTCTACACAGCAAGGAGGTTTACTTTCAGTTATAGCATGCAAACAATCTGCCTTTTTAGAGATACCAGATACTACGGGAAGGGAGCATACTGCTGCAATGAATTTTAAAAATCTCAGCTCAGATGCAAGAATAGGGGACTTTGCAGCAGAAGGGGCCATAGTCAGCAGCAAGTCCTTTCTCAGCTGAATGCTGCAAGAGTGGTTGTAAAAGATGAATGAGGCCCTTGCTCACTAGGGTGAAATGCTTTTAAAGGACAAGAATCTGCTTATCTTTGATTGATTGCTCAGTCTGATACTTTCCTTTATAAAGTTTATTGACTACAAGCCCATAAATCAAAGAAAAACAAATCACAGGTTCAATTTTGGGGGCATTGACATCCTGCCATCTTGCAGCAATAGCTTAGAAGTCACAGGGCAGGGAAGAGGAGGGATGAGGGAGACTCACAGAGACAAAAGCATCTGTTTCAGGTAAACCAGTACTTCAAATGTTTGTAAATTATTTCTCATTTGTGCCCTGTAGCATTTTTAAGTCAAGAGAAAAATGCAGGCAACCAAGCTACCCAGATTATTTAAGTACTTAAATGCAGCATTTGCAATTAGCAGATACACTTTCATAGTGCTTCTGCGTGTGTCTGATTCTGCGAGACTGCAGTCACATTCCCACACATCTCTCACTCTCTGTGAGGATGTTATATTTGCAATTGCAGCTATCAAAGCAAGAATGAGTCCTTTCAGGGGGATTTGAGGGTTTAGGAAGCTCGGGATTTCTACACTGAAACATCCCATACAGCTGCATGTAAGGAAGGCACTAGCCATAGATCTTGCTCATATGGGGCATACGGGATAATATGACAGCACGATAATACAGATTAATTTGTGCTGTTGACCTTGACACACTGTTCTATTGTGTCTTCTTTTAAAGTCAACACCAGGGTCACTAGAACATCTGGTGTTTAACAAAAAAATCCCATTCTGAACTGCTAAATGTGTTGAAACAAATGGTACTGTACTATCATTACACAGTGCAACCTCTCTGCTAGGGGTCTAATTTCAAGGCTACCCTGACTGAACTACATTATTATTAGTGGTGTTATAATTCACGTCTTGCCACAGTACACAAAACACCTAATTATCAAAAGTAGCCTTTTAAAAGCTGGATTGTGTTCCATGTAACTGGGACTGTCGTGTTCTTTTCCTTTTATCTTTGGAGACATCTGGAAGGGCTCAGCCCGCACACTGCTGAACCTCCTGGCCTCGACCCAGCAGAGCACTTTAGCATGCACATGTATTTATCCACAAAAGTAGCCCCCTATATTTTAGCAGGACACGCTTTTATGTTACGCACACACTAGACTACCTCGCTGAACATATCAACTGGGTTCACCACATCAGGTAGAAATTGCTCAGTGCTCAGTATCGAGTCCTCCACATCTTACTCCCTGTTATTTCCAGCTTGTGCTCAAGTCTAACCTAGTGCTCGGCACTGGGAAAAGCTGATGCAGCCATTTAGGAGGATACTGAAGATCAGGGAGATGACCGGTTGCAAAGAGTAAGCAGCTTTGTTTCACAGGTGTTTAATATGCAAAAGAAAAACCAAAGGATGATGCCTCTGCCCTAGAAGATATCCCAGCACCTTACCACCCCTCTGACACCATTGCTGTCCCGACACCTCTCTCCCACCTTTCTACTAGCTCTGTTCCCCAGCAGAGATTCTCCATGTAACCAAACACAAAGGTAGTCTCTGTAGGATCCTAAGCAATCTCACAAAGTTTCCACAGTGTGGACTACTGGTTTCCAGTGGTCTGATGGCCTTAACCTGACCTGAGGCGGATCGCAATGTCTATTAGCATTTCAGCTTTCCCAATTAGTAGGAAGGCATTTCCCTCAAGCTGAGCTCTTCCAATGGCATTGTGTTTGTGTCATGAGTCATGGTGGGCTGATTCTCCTCTGCTTCACAAATCTGTCAGTCATTTATGCCACAGCAAAGCTAGTATGAAATGTTACTACTCCACCTTTTTGCACTATTTGCCCTCACTCTGCAAGCACAGGCAGGAAGAAATTAGCCCTGAGAAATACATCAGTGGCTGAGTCCTACATATCAACCTTTTTTTTATAGGGTTGGAAATATACTCACAATAAGGAGGATGGAAAATTACCACAGGTATCTATGAACTAAAACTTATGACTCTCAAAGTCTGAGAAGGGACCAGTACCTCCAGCTGCTGAGAGGAGGGAACACTGCTAAGATCCACACGCAGATGTATTTACAAAGATGAAGGGATGACCATGTGGAGCCAAGCAAAAAAGGGGGGACAGGAAGAGGCTTGAAGTCATTCGGCACAGGAAAGAAACAGCCCAGAAAATGCCTTTGACTCACAGGAGGCGGTGGCTGTTATGCTGTGACTTGGACCAAGGTGAAGTAATTTCCAGATTTAAATGTGATTTCTGCCACATTGTCCTAGCTGATCTCCACGAGAAGTTTGTATACGGTTACTGAAAAGAAGAAAATAGAGAAAAAGTCTGAGACATCTGAATGAGAAGACAGCACTGAGCAGTCGCCACAGACCTAATCTCATTAACTCCTCCTAAGATTTCAGCTGTCAGTCTGTAGTTGACAGCTAGTGGAGAACTGAGTGCAACGAGACATCTTTTAAACATTATTTTTTCAAGCCATCTTCCTGATCTTTTATACTTGTTTGTTCTGCAGTTTCTTAGAAGTTACAACTGCTGAAGGAAGTAGAGAAAATCCAGAAGGAAAAAAAAAAGTAACCTGCTCTCCTATGCAGCTTCATGCCGCTGGGTCAGTGATTAACAAAGACAAGGTCCTACTGCAGGGAAGCTAAATGGAGTTCATTATGGACATGAAAGTTAGCAGGGCCAAAAAGGTGAGACTATAGGAAAGGGGATGAAATAAGAGCCTAACAAGTGTGGATTTTACTTCCTCAGTGCAATAAGGATAGCTTTTAACTACCAGGTACTCTAAAAAAATATGTATCTGGATAATAGTGCCTTGAAGATAGGTACTGTCCTATATACTATACCATACTCTTGTACAGACTCAAAGGAAAAAAAGTCAAAATGTATGATAAAATTCTGTCTTGAGCTGCAACAGGTAATCATTGTCTTCCAGACTGGAAATTTGTTTTTACACTTATTCCTGGAAAAAGTAGGAAAACACAAAGATAGTTGAATAGCATTTAATTGGATTAGAATGATGTTATTAAACCTGGATGGAGACATCTACCTCAAAACCCCACAGAACTATGAGTTTGTCACCAGTGCTCATTGCCTGAGTGCCTTGGGAATGCTAGAGCTTCCTGGGGGTGCTCACTAGCAGCAGACTTCCTGGAGAAGACTACAGGCAGCTTGCTCCTAAATGCACCGACTGAGCCTGAAACTACAGCCAGCAGACACGAAGATATGAGAGGCTTTTCTTGGCCCTGAAGTCCGCAAGAGATAGCCTGCGTCTCACTTGCAGGTAATTTTTGCCCACACTGCAGTGCCAGGTACCTGGGCAACACAGATGGGGTAAACTCTTACAGTGCGTCATATTTTCTTCCCAAAATTGACAGTGAGTAATCACTCTTCCAGGAATACTTCTGGTTTAGGTAACTTCCACTTTGATTTTACGTTGGCA
Organism: Jacana jacana; assembly: GCA_013400555.1. Lineage (NCBI taxonomy): Eukaryota > Metazoa > Chordata > Aves > Charadriiformes > Jacanidae > Jacana > Jacana jacana. The sequence goes on along the minus strand of VZTM01039334.1, from coordinate 38,405 downwards.
TCACCTCATGTTTTTGTCATTTGTTAGAGAACCTGAAATTTGCTGCTACAGCTGCCAGTGTCCCATATTACCAAAGAGTCCTGGTGGTTTTATCACAACGCTCCCGGGGTGATTGATGTTTGTGTAGGTGCCAGTCAATTGGTGACCATTAGGCACTGGCCACTGTAGAAATTGCTTAGAAGTGGAATTCACCTGCAAAAGGTGTATATGGTGGTGAGACTAGAAAATCAAGTACTTTTCAAAATAACTTATTTGATTAGCCTACAATGAATGGACCCAAAGGAGTTAAGAGAAGTAGCAAACTAAAGCCTCAATGAAGCTTCAGTCTACAAGAGATCAAAGGCTCCTTTGTAGGCAAATACCTTTGTCAGAACACATATGCAGTAACATCAACATGTAAAGAAGTGTTTTCAGGGCAACTAGAGGATGAAACGTGACTTGAGGTCCCTAATTCCAGGGTTGCTTGACACCTAGGAAAACTGGGAAGAAAAAGTAGAGTGCATAAGTAGCTGGCAAATAGTAATATGTTACTTGGGTCCTGTAAGAAACAACTTCAAAGAGTTCCGTACAGATTAGTACTCTCAATAATTTTAACCATATATAGTATACTAACAATGTCATTTTCTTCATTTCCTTTGTTGCCAATATTTTAGTGTTACGTAAATTATTCTTCTGAACACATAATCATAGTTACACTTTTCTGGGCAAGGGGACTCCATACCTTTTATGAGACACCATTTAGGAGATGATCTGTTGTCTAAGCAACCCATCAAATAAGCAGGAAGAATCAGGTGCTAGCATAGATTAATGCGGTGTTAACCTGCTTGTTAATGGAAGTGAAATCAACAAATAACATATCCTAAAAGGAGAAGCTGACCCCCTTTGCAGTGTTGTGCAAAGCAAACATCAAAATAAAGCAAGAGGATGGACACAAAGAGCTACTTACCATCAGCATCCCTGAACAACTGCAGTCTCGGCAAATAAGACAGGGATGAAACAATGGAAGTCCGAGTATACCAGGCAAGAAGAAAAAGGAACCAATGAACAAAAATATAAACTTTCAGTAATCATTAGCACAAGAGTTTTGACGAAACTACCTGAGATCCTACAGCCATGTTGTTCTTCAGAAGATGAAGGGCAGTTTGAAATAGGGCTCTGTGTGGGTGAAAATCAGGCTTGTAGTAGCAAAAAACCACCCCCAAAATAATAGATAATAGCAAAAAACCTACCATACTGGCACATGATGATAATTATATTGGTAAACCATGTAAGATCTTGAAAATATCATACTTTTAACTTTGTTCCCGCTGTTACATGTTCTCAGACTTGAAGAGAAAATAAAGAACCTAATTTGTTATTTTGCTCAGATAGCAACGGTTATAAAAATAGATTAACTGTCAGTATCGTGAATTAATATCACAAAAGTACCGAGGCTCAAATAACAGGCTTAGGCCATAAGCAAAGAAACAAGAACACAAAGCTAATGCTTTGACCTGGGAAAGGATAGCCACATCACTACTGCGGAAAAACGCTTACATTAAGTGATATTTGTGTTTAATAATTCTGTGTGCTTTTAAAGTCTGTATTTTGTTTTGTTCTACACACAGAGGCAGCTTTTCATGTTAAAGCATAACGCACTAGCTACAAAAGCTGACGCTCAAGTTAGAAATCTGCAGCTTTTAGTTCATGCTTTCAGTCTTTTTTTCACCCCCCCTCCTTTTTTTTAAGAACCGCTGAACATCTAAATGATAACATGTTTCAAGTAGCTGCTCCTTCCCTGGAGTTGAACAAAATTGAAAAGATCAAAGTTAGTGCAATCTTGTTCAAAGGTGAAGAGGTGAAATCTTATGTGTGCTGGAGGATCAGAGCAAATAGAAATGTACAATGCTTAGTGTGCGACACCTGAAGCCCAGTTTCATCAAGGTACCTCATTTTCATCTGAATTCAGAATGTATCTCATTTTATGGTAAAATAAGGAACAGCACAGGATTACCTTGGTTGCAAAGAAAAGAAGCCCTTGCCCAACACTGAAAAGTAAACATCAGTAGAAGGTGAAAATGGTCAACTTTTTTTTAGAATGACAAAATTCACCACATTAAATTGTATATTTCTCCTTTAAGTAGCATTTATATAATTGAGTAAGATGAAGCCATTACACCCACGATGTTTCAAGTATCATAATGCTGTTGATAGTTGAAGAGTTTCTTGAAAAAAACGCTGTGTTATGAAGGGGGCTGCAGAGAGGGACATCTAAAAAGGGTATGTTTTTTTCCATAAAATCTTCATGTGACAGATGTGCCCTGACATAATGTATCACGATGAAATACAGCTGCCAAAAAAGAACTTCAAATGATGCCCTTTTTCTGGAGAGAGAAAAAAAAAAGTGATAAGAAAATAGGTACCTTTTCAGCAAAAGCTTTTAAAGCTTTAAAAGCACGGCAACCAGTAAAAAGGTTCTCAGGTAAAGGCTTCTTTACTCAATTTTGTCTAAGTACCTAGAAGCTAAATGGGGGGAAAGGGTATGGAAAATAATGCCCCAGCTTCTGTGAGAACTGGAGACATCCTGAATACAAGACATTGTGGCACAGAAAGACAAGAGGGTTTTAATGTCTTTGTCCTGCCATGGCATTTCCAAACACGTGGGAAGATCCATTTCTAAATTATTTGGAATTGTGCTACATTACACTAATAATGCTGATCTGAGAGTATTTTAGCATAAACCTGGATTTAAACAGGGCACAGCGGTGACAAGCATGCAAACACTCAGAAGCTGAATAGAGATCTACACTTCAGTTTTCCCCTTTTGAGTATGTTGAGGTTTTTTTACATATTTTCCTGCCTTTAGGGCTGTTGCTGTAGGGCTCTCAAATTCCAACTTGTACTTCACTGCCTAAAAGCAATAAGTATGATTGTATACCTTGTCTATTATGGGTCAAACCTTGACCTAAAAATCAGGTCTTCTCAGGAATACTAGAGAAGACTTGTGTATACAGCCTTCCTAGAAACAATCTCACACAGCCACTTGCCAAAGCCCATTTCTTGAGGATTCACACAGTGCATCCACACCCAAATTCCCACTTTTGTTTTCTTTCAACCCTGACAGACAATCTGCTAAAAACAGTGTTTAGTCTTCCAGTGGCAGCTCCAGAAAACATACTGCTGGAAGTAGAGCATGTGGAGATGCTGGGGTCTGCAAGCCAGACATGAACTGGGGTTCAGGGACAGGGTAGAGATAAAGTTAACAAGACATCCAAAGAAGAGAGATACAAAGATTAAGAAAGCAAATGCAGAAAGTGGCTATAACCAGCATAATACATGTGCACAATTAGCCTGGGTGCAACTGAATCTTTCACCAAACTACTACCTTATACTAGGTCAGAATTTATGTCGTTCAAACTTCAGGACCATCTGGATTGTCAATTGGCACATATTTTTACTAGTTTTCCTCTTGGCTACATAAAAATCCAACTCCAGCTATCACAAAGTACAATCCAAAATGCACATAAGCAGGTCCCAAAGGGGTGACACAATCTTCTGGTTCACACATGTTAACACAGGACTTCAAGTAGTGAAATCGAGCTTTCATCATTTCCTCTTTATCTGCATTTCAGGTCACCATCTCTTATTTTCCCTTTGGGGTACAAAAAGAACTGATCTATTGTCCTACACCCATGGCCGGCCTCCTGCGATTAATCTGAGCAGATAACCGTGAAAGTGCTGTAGGTAGACGAAACCTCTCGACGGCAGGGAATCTCTATGCGCTTCATAAGAAATGTTAGATTGACATAAAATATCTAGGGATCTGTCACGTTGTGCAGCACGGAGTGGCTGACTTGCAAACAGAGGTTGTGCTGACTGTGTGTCTTCACGCTTGAGTTTGCTCTTGCATTTTGGTCAGTCATATTTGCTGCTTTGCAAGGGGTGACCTGGTGACCTGCTGGGACTTCGGGCTGCTTTCTGATGCCCCCAGCAAATCTCCTAAGCTCCCTTACACACCAATGTTTTACATAAATCATGAACAATGTGTTGTAAGCATAAAGATGGCTTTTAGTCACTGAAGACAACACCAACAGTGTTGTGTTTTGAGGCATGGCTTCTCGTTTCTGTCGTGATGTCCCATTCGTCTGCGCAAGAGAAAACACACAGCCAGTCACTGTACTGGTACCGGTGACAGTCTCGCAAGGTGGGGTAATAGGTCAGATGTAGCATACTGTTATTGTTCCTTTCTGTATTTGTATTTGTTATGGACTATAAATCCTGATGATCCCATGAAGAGTTGTGACCATGAATCCCAATTGGCTGAGCAGTGCTATTTCATGGTGGGGCGAGTCCAGCGGTAACGAATTCAGTCAACATAATGATTTCGGTTTCACTGCACTGCTCTGCTTCCTGGGAACCTGCAGAAGATGAGTGACTGTGTCACGATCATAAATTCAGACACATACAATGCTGAAATTTCTTACAGAGCTTTAGGTCCCTGTGAAACAGCAGAATGCTAAATATGGTGATCATATTTGCTATTTGGCAAAAATAGTAATTAACCAGGAAAAGTTAATAAAAATATATTCCCCAAAATTATGCCACAGAAAAAAGGGTGTTTTCTTGTTCATGGTTAAATGAATGCAAAATGCCATGGATTCTTCATCTTTAATACCGAAGGGATTTATAAGCATATTGCATCCATAAAACTTGGTTCATCAGTACAGTATACAGCCCAGATATGCATATTTAATTACTCTGAAAGCAATTTACTTGTACAGATGGTGGTATTAGAAGGTCTTACTTCAATTTAAATTACTTCTATTCAAAAAATAATGTTATTTTGCTATGAATCCTGAGTGAAGGATTCACTCTTATTACAGATGAAGAATACTTGACAGTTGCAATCAACCTGTGACTAATCTAATACTTCCTCAATAAACATTTTGTTTCAAATTTTACAAACCAGAGCATCCCCTTTGCGGGAGGCTGACCTTGTAGCATTCCACATCCAAACCTGATCACTGTGAGGAACCCCAACGTGCTTTTAGGGTAAGGAAATAAAAAGCCACAGAAGATTTTGTTGGACATCCCTGAGACTTCCTAAGGCAAAGAAGCACTGCAAAATTGCTTGCATCTTTCTGTAGATTAAGTGAGGATTAAAGCAAAAGGGTGCATTTCAGGAAAATACCTGCCAGGCATAAGATTTCAGTGACTCTGTGCACATGTGGGGAGTTTGGGACAAGCTGTAATGGGAAAGAATTCAAAATATTCTGTCCTGGCTGTGGGCAGCAAGCTCTCCCAGCAGCACAGGCAGCAGGGCTGTGCTGGATGCCCACTCTACCACCATCCCCCGGCTCGCTCCAGTCAAATAACAGCAATTTCCAGGAGCGAGTACGCAGCAGAGGCAGCAAAAACTGGCAGTGTATTGCATTAGCTCTTACACCCTTCCTGGGAAAACATGACTGCTTCTTCAAGCGAGATTGTTTTCTTGTACAGCGCCGTAAAAGGTCTACATGTGTTTGTTAGACTTTCTTCAGCGAGCATCCGTCTTTATTAAAGCGCTGGCTATCTCAGAGGTGGCTGCTGTGGTTGCTATGGCAAGCATTCATGTTTTATTGAAGATTAAATGGCTGCGACCCCCATAAAGGGTTCCCAAGTGGCCCTAAAATGTGCTCTGCCTTCCCCTTCTGCCACTTCTCTCCCCAGGACAAAACAATTTTTTGACAGTTGATCTGATTTTGGGCACCTACCTGGAATAAGGGGGTTTGTAACTTTAACCTTGTGGCCTGGATTTAATATAAAGCCCAAACCTCTGCGGACTTGATTCAGAGAGCTGGAAAGCACCTGAAACTCCCAGAGACTTCTATCAGAGATGGAGGTGTTGGGGGAGCTGCACCTCTGAGTCATTGTAAGACCACTAGCGGCATACACCTTTGTCAAATCAAAATTGAGGTGGGGGTGGAAAATCTTATTACACTGGCTAGACCAGCAATGAAGGACCAATGAAGGACTGGCTGGACCATGTATGAAGGTCTGTACAGCCCAAGCTGGGTCTCACAGCCTGGAGTGCAGATATTTCACCCAGAGAGGGAAACCTGGGTGACAGAGTAGAGAAAAGCGACAGGACATGTCACACCATTAGTAAGTCTGCTCCTGCTACAGCAAAGGAGTCGTGATGCTCTGGCTGTGGCTGAAATTCGATTTCTAGGCTGCTTTTCTTTTTAATCATCCTAATTAAGAGAAAACTTTACTTCCTTTGGCTTTCATGCCTTTACACTTACACGGAATTCCAATAGCACCTTTCCCAGGAAATTTAAGCACTTTCACTGAGTTTAAAAAGGATCAAGGTCCCTTCTTTTCAATTTTGAACTTTTTTTCCTTTTTTTTCAGCTACTCAATGTTCATATTATCATACCTTGCTCTCTGATCTCCAGCCAACCGAGTTGCACAGAGCTGTGCCCATGGCCACCCCTTTCATGGCTCTGCAAGGGTCAATTGTAGCATATTGGTGCTCCTGAGCTCCTCACGCCTAACCCTTCAGCAATGTTTTGCATTTGCCACCAGCTGTTCTCTCTCCAAGGGAATGGGATCCCTGATTCCCTCATCCCTTGGAGACAGGGTAAGCCCACAAACTCCCTAACAGCGCTCCCCTTCCCACTGCTCCAACCACACTGGTGCACTGGCTTTTAACCTTCAAAGACCCATGACAACCATACAAAAAAAAGAGAGGCTCAGCATAGGATCAAAATGTGCCTGGTTAGCAGACTGCTGCCTGGGGTCCAATACAGGTGGTGGGGAATGAGTCAGGGAGGGCGAGTGTGGCACTGGTCTGCAGCGGAAGGATGGGTGGGGAGGTGGAGGGATGCAAGTAACAATCCTGTAGAATAGGGATGAGAGAAGGCCAGTAGGTCAGTCAGGGATTTGGAGAAGAGAGGGGGTAAATAGATGCAAACTGTTGGATGGCTCTAGCTGAGCTGTTCTCAATTTCAAAATTTCCCTTTTTAAGTATGCCACTTCAAAGCATCGAAATTCAAGGCTACAGTTTGTGTTTCGTAATGCAGAGTCAAAAGCCCAAAACAGAAGAAGAATCTTAACAGTTCCATCCCTTATTTTCATACAAATTCACACACACAAGTTCATACATGTATCAAGCCAGCCTTAAGCACAAGATCCACAAAATAAACCTTTAGACATCGATAAATCAAGCAACAATGCCACAAGAATATCATAGCATCACTAAAAATGTCACCACAGTTAACAAGCCTGCTTGCTTCAACAAAAAATATTGGTGAATAATCATCCATCAGTTAGCACGTTAAAAAAAGCCATGCCTGGTGTTCCTTGCCTAAAAAATCATGGGATTGGAAACACTGTTTTCTTGCCAGTTTATTTTCATTTCTGGAAGAAAAAACAACCAAGGGAAACATGGAGAGAAGAATAAGTAACAAGAAGCAGTATGAGGGGAAAAAATCCTTCATAATTATGCTGGTGCCTCTGCCTTGCTCACTCTCAGATTCCTCTCCTGTACCATACTGTGCCAAACCACTCACACGCAGGGCATCCTCCAGATGAATCAGCACAGTGGCACACAGACTCAAACATACATTAGAGGCACAGAGGAGATGTTTGATATTGTATTTATGAGAACAAATCAGAGACAAGAGCTGGGTGGAGGGTTTTTTTTGGAGGAGGAGGAGGAAGAGTAAGGGAAATAAGACGACATGTCAGCTTAGGAGGAAAAAAAAAATCATCTTTTTAAAATTCATATTAATCGCAGTCTCTGTTCAGCCTCATCCTCTAAGTGATAAATTAAAACAGCACACATGAAGTCTGTAGATTTTTTTCTTTATCTGTCACTCAGAAAACACAATCCCTGTACTAATCAGGGCTCTCATGTCCATCATAACACTCCAGAGCAGGAAGGGAGGCTGCACTGCGGCGTGGAGTGCTGGTTGCAGCACCTGTAGCCATCAGGCAAGTGTGGCCAAGCACCATGATCCCATACAAGCAGACACACAACTTCTCCCTAACACAAGAAAGACTCCTTTTTGGGCAATTTCACTATAGCAATTCCTTACTTCACTTTGCTAATGCAAACCAGACTGATAATACCCACAGGCAGTCAGGTGTGACTACAAGCCACCACTACCTCCTAGCTGCCAGGTGACTTCACTGAAACAGGCCAGAAAAGACTTAATTTTTTTCAAAACTAGGTGTGATGAAGCCCAAACATTTTTTTTTCAAAACTAAGTTGATGAAACCCTCATAATAGTTCTTGAGGTTTTTCCACAAATAAACATGCACTCAACAAGCAGTGACAGTGAAAAGACTTCTAGAAAGAGGCAAAAGAGAGAGAGAAGACAAAGAGCTGAAAGGTTCCAGTTCTAACCCTGAGTAGGTATTTCATCTACTGCATGTTCATCTCCTTCTCACAATAGTTTTCAGCATAAAAGTATGCTATAAAGGTATGCTGTACCTGTGAGAAGAGAATATCAGCATAAACTTGACCATGCCCTGTATCTTTAAAAAAGCAGAAATAATACCCAGTCCAAGGCAGAGCCTTGTACTTGGCTTGCTCCTGTCTGCAAAGTCTCTCCTGTAAACCTCTTTTTCTATTTTTCTTATTTTCTTTTTTCCTTTCCAAACCAGGAAAACCAGGTATGACTTAATTAATCAAGCAAGTGTTAAACCTAATGTCAGCCAAGGAGAAAGACAGAAGCTGAGGAGAGGCAGACAAGACGCTGTAGTATGTCTCCTGAGGAAAAAATAATACTACTTCTGAAACTGAACTGTAGATTATACAAGATCATCATAAAGAATGAAGATTTTTATGTTTCAAATATTTCATTGGTAAAACAGTTTAGCCAATAGGTCTTCGGGCATATTAATATTAATATTTGCATATATATTGTTGTGTACATGAGTGACAGAAGTGTTTATGCTCTAACAGGGGGGAAAGGATGGTGAGGAGAGCTCCAGAGGTGGAATGACTATCTCCTGTCTGTCCTTTGTAGCTCTTGTTTCCCAGCCTACACCTTTGCAGCAACTGAGAAGTTGAAAACAAAACTGGAGCCTCCTGCTAAGGTAAAGGGTATATGAAATGCAAACACTTCCCATTCTAGACTCTGAAGAACATGACTAATGTTCTAACATGACACTAACACGACACTTCCCTTACATAGGAAAAATCTACCAGTGCTCCAAATGCACATTTTCCCTAATTAAGGTTGGCCAAAGGCTTGAGAGGTTGGCTGTGCCATTTCAGAGGCTTAGAGGATTAGATGGACTTAAACACGGATAATGAAACAGAACTGACTCCAGCATCAGACCCACAACTGAGTGGAAGACCTTTAGAAAGCCATAGAGTTTTAACAGGTAATGTACCAGCCTTAATAGGAATTTAGGAATTCTGAGCAATGTGCAAGTTACTTAAGTTTTAATTTTCCTGGTTTTAGTCTCAATTATTTGGTCTCTTTATATGTATTTTTGTCACACCTGTGGCCATGCTACAGGTCTGCAGGTAGCAGGCATCTTCACTATGCCTGGGTACTTATGTATCCAAGTATTTGATGAATTAATAGACTGACCTGGTTCTCATTGTATAAAACACATTTCCCAGACCTCAGATCATTCCTTCAATTTTTTTGAACCTACTTGATTTTTTCACCATCCATTCACTGGACAGAATACTCTAGGAAAAGGCTCACCAAGAAAATGCAGGGAGGTCATTCCAATTCCTTGCTGTTAGTTTGTCACACTTCTTAATAAAGATTCGAGTATGTTCTGTCAAACCTCCTCAGAGGAACAAAATTCTTTCTGTTTTGGTTTGGTTTGGTTTTAACTAAAAAAATACCGCTCAAATTCCAGCCCTGTTGGTAATATGAAAATGAATCATTACATAAAAGACTTTTTTTCCCTTTGTGCTGCTTGAACAAGTAAAAGTGCTTACAGCAAGAGAGAGATGCAAACTTCAGGGCGAGTGGATGAATGAATGATTCAGAGAATGGACATGCAGGGGTATGTACCTGGGGATGCATTTTCTGTGCATAGATGGACTTTTTGAATATCAGAGTACTATGGACAAACTATGCAAGTCCTCGAGTATTCCCCTAAACAAACTTTGCAAACTTAAACTGCAGTAAATGATGGGGTTTGCAAAATCAGAAAGTAATCAGTAATGGTAACTAGGATTGGGTTTCTATTTGTATTCAACAGACCCAAATTTTTACAAAAAAGAATAAGCTGTTGTTTTATTAGATTATTCATTGCTCCTCTATTTATATTACAGATGACAGGAGGAGATATTGCTTTTAGGTGATATAAATACATAAATTAAATGGGGTATTGTATATAGCTCCATACACAACACGTCTCTGTGACAGTCACTATTTTTCTTGTAGAAAATGTCCATAAAATGCCTAGCTTAAGACTGCATTAGCTCATCAAAAACTAAAAATGGGGCAGAAAGCAAAAACTTCCATTAACTCTATGAAATTAGAAGGGAGAAGGCTATCCCATTAGTATTAAAATTACATAGATCAGGAAAAAAAATATTCAAGAATTAGCAGTGCACATTTTTAAATATGCCAGATGCATGGAAATTGTAAGTGCTTTTACAAGTAACAGCGAGGGAAAGGTGTTGCTTTCAGATTTGGAAATGCCTACTACAGCCTAACCTCTTTGTTGATGCATTTGCAGCTTTGCAACATCCATTTCTAAATGAATTACCTTATGGAGGAAACCAAAAGGCAGAAAACTAAAGAAATAGGGGTCAAATTCCTCCTGTGAGATCTACCTTGTAAAATTATCCAGAATGTAATAATACCATGTTATTGACTTAAGCACAGTTCCCTGTGACATGCTGTAGCTGACCTGTAATTTTTATCCTACATGTTGCCAGCACTATTAAAATGACACTTGTGAATGTAAATTAAGCTCACAAAGGGGACAGATTGTATGATTCTGGTTTCTCTCAGATGCCTGTAGGCTATCACAGGTTCCATATGTGAAGTAATTATGTTCACTGAAGGAAAGAATAAATGCTGTCAAATTGTGTACTGAGAGAGAAAGCAGCTATTATATTGCAGTAGTCACTGGAGCATTGCCTTAGAAAGTGGAAAGATGTATAAGAAAATAATAATAAAAAAGAAAAACTGGAGCAGAGCTATATTAAATATAACCTTTAAATGAGTAGCTGCTTTTGAATATATATTACACAAAGTTAACATTTCACAAATAAAAGCATTTCAACTCTTTAATCATACTTTCCTCCTCACATCTAGAGTGCACAGGGCAAAATATTTATCTGAAGGGAAAAGGGCAGATGGGGCATCCTTCAGTTTTCTGTGTTTCCCCAGTGACAAGACACCTCCACAGCCCCAGAAGATGCTGTCTCCACCTTCTCCCCTACCACAAGCCTCCTCCAGAAAGATCTGTGTGGCAGCCAACCTCCTTCCCCAGCAGGTGGAGGTGCCCCAGCCCTGCCTTCCCCATCCTGTCCATACCCTACGGCCAGTTCCAAACCAACAAGTCCTGCAGGCCCTGAGTAAAGTCTATAAAGCTGGGCAAGGGCACTGCTGAAGACTGAAGGAAGGTAAGCTGTCCCTCTGCCGCTGCTGGGGAGCAGCAACCCCACACTGCCCCAGCGCCAGGCTGCAGCTGCATCGTGGAAGGTGTGGCTTTAATCCTGGAAGTCAACAGAGCTGCTAAAAGGAAAGGCAACACTTCCATCACCTCCATAGCTGCAGCGTGGTCCTGCTCTCCTGCGCCTGGAGGGGGTGAGCCTATATTTAGCCAGCAAGGTCATCAGCTAGGGAAGTGGCACTTTTAAAACCTTTCACTTGGAGGGAGCCAAGGATACCAGAAGCAGAGGAACATATATTTTGTCTAAGTGCTTGTGTGGTTTCAGATTTTCATGCAGAAATGAGGCAAAGAGAGAAAGGAAGTCTGGATGCTTTGGTAATAACCCTGAAAAACACAAACAGGAGGGCACGTTTTCTGACAGGGTGTAAGCATAGATATAGAGCTCATGAAAAAGCCCATAGCACTGAAAAACAGAAGGCTTAATATTTTCGTGTGTTTTTACTGTTTACTAGAGCAGCATCTCTGGGCTGGGCATTATGGAGCTTCCCATCTTGATGTAAAGGGGAAGTTTCCACAGTGCCCCATTAGTGCCAGTTCAGAATCTCTTCAACCTCAGCCTTAATAGGTTGCAAAATTAACCAAGGGTGAGCAAGTTTCCAACAGAGCTGCACTCTAAGCCTTCCAGCTGCCTGTGCTGCTGTTACCTGCAGATGTGTTGCTAACCTGACCAAGCAGGAGCACATGCTTGGGCCAGGACTGGTTGTTGAGAAGCGCAGAGAGAGAAGGCTGGCTGGAGAGGTGGCCCGATGCATTTATCAGCTACAGAGCACTGAACTCCTTGTGTGGCCCAGATCCTTGTCTGTGGTCTGAGCTCTGTGCCCATCTAATACCCAGAAGCTAACATGGACAGGAGAGCAAATCCTTCAGACTGTTCTAAGATGTGAAGGCAGCTCTCGGTGAACCAAAGCAACTGCTGAAGCAGAGGCAATGCTGGGAAGCTCCCATTCCTCCTCCTTCTCCCAACGCCATGACCAGCTGCCAGGTGACGCTGTGTGGAAGCAGCCACACTAGGTCTGCAGGAACCTTCTCCAAGTAGATAGCTTTTCTGACTGGTACCATGGAGTAATTTAGGTAATTAACTTGCATCCAAGGATCCAACCTGAATCTGGACAAACACGGTTTACAAGCAGAGTGTTGTTCTGCTTCAGCCAACATCTGTCCCTGGAGTTCATGCTCATGAGAGCACCAAATCCTTTTGTCCGTGTTAGCAGTAACAAAGAGATTAGGCACTGGCACTAGGCATGTCCCATCAAAGCCAAAGCTTGTAGAAAACCATTCTGTTTGCATACTGTTACATTTCTGGTTTTGTGAAAACAGAAACTATGACCTTTTTTTGAGGTTTCTTTGGATAAAAAAAAACCTGCCAGCCAGCTTTTAGAATCTCTCCATGAAAGCCATTTTACCAACTGCCCATTGCAATTGGCAGATTTGTTCAGCACAAAGAAGTACGTATTGCACTGAACACCAGGAAATTTTCCTTCATCATTTCTGGGCACATGGACTGTATTTCTGCTACTGAAGAAAAGGGCCCCCAGGCTGCACCTGGCACCAGGGCCATCAGGCACAGCACAGCTCACATTTATTTACCTAAACCCTCTGTCTATGTTAAAGTAAGACAATTATATCTGAATTGACCATCAGAAACAGGGCCTGGCACACACTATCCCTGCTCATCCTCCCAATGCCCAAGTACAGGGTAACAGCCTGCTGCAGCCCCGCTGTATGTCAGCCTTGACTGAAAGCGCTCCCAAATCACTTTGGTTTCTCCACACTTGGCACTGAAGAAAGCAAAAGATCAGCCCCATATCCTGGTTTGGGTCATTGTTTTTCCACCTCCGCTCCTAAGGTAAGTGCAAATAGCAACTGGATTCCAGCAGGGATGCATGGGGTATATGGTCCCCATTCCCCTCCCACTGCAGTCCCACTCATTCCCCAGCCACCTGCCCTGCCCATGCCAACACCTTCTTCTGCAGCACCAAGCCCTGGCAGTGAATTCCCATCAAGTATTCTCAGCAAAAATGACTGATCACCTCTTTGTTCAAGGCTGACCTGATAACTGTGAGGAACTGAGAGGACTTTGAGTGCAGCACAGAGTGGCGTCAGGGTGCAGACACAAACGCAGAGCAAATTCCATCCCATGCCACATCCCTTGCAGCTCATACTGGCTCCTGCAGGCTTTAGAAGTGATTGTGGCTAGCTGCTTTTTAATTGCTATGCCTTTCCATCGGTGGGTAGGTGGCTAAGAGACAAGAGGCAAACCTAGCCAAGCAAGCACAGTTCAAGCACTGGGCCAGGCAAGAGCTAGCTGCACAGGGCTGTGAGGAGAAATCCTCTTCTGGGCCCTGCAGCCATGGCCCTCATGGCCGTCAGTCACCGTGGAGAGCAGAGGAGCAGTGTGGGGCATAGACCCCTCGCCTGGCTGGTGCTGCTGGCCTGTAGCATCCCTTCACAACCCCCCTCCTCCTCTTCCTTAGGAAGCATGCACTCTGCTAGAGAGTCCTTCCCAGGCAAGCTTTTTGAGGGTAGGGGTGCTTGTGTGTAAATGACTGCATTGCACTGTGCAGACTATTAGTACCCATTGGCCACGGACAGGCAGGCAGTTAGAAGGACAGACAGCCTGTTTTCAATTAAACATGGCAGCAGTTGTACAACACACTTCTTTAAATACAAGATCAAAATCAACTACCACTTCCTAAGCAGCTCAAAACTATTAAACAACTGTTTGCCGGGTAGCTCATGTCATACGTGGGAGGCTGAAATGTAATGTAGAAATGAGAGGGATTTTTCTAGTTGGCAGCATTGACAGCAAGTATAATGTATGACTCTTTTGGATGCAGCGTGGCAGAAGCAGGGTGAGGATCATCCAGCGCTATTCGCTACAGAAATTGTTACACAGAAAAAAGAGAAGGCAGAACCAAAGACCTCAGGATTGTGGCAGGAGGGAGGGAGAAAGGGAGGGGGAAAGAGAAGAAAAGACGTGGTTTGCTCTTGCAGTTTTAATAAAGATTTGTGGGGCAATGTTGTGTAAAGGTAATACAGCGGGATCTTTAATAATAATGACTAGAACCAACTCTCCATGTTAACTGACCTTTAAATATTATTGTCCTTTTCAGTTTACCAAAAAGACATTTACTTCATGAAAGATGTTATTCAACTCTGTTTAAAGATCCAGTAGGCTAAAATATGCTAAACTGACATTTAGAATTATCTCATAACACTTTTTTATGATAACTCATATTATTTCCATGTGATTTGAATATGAGATTTTAATATTTTTTTTTTAAATGTATTTTGAAACCATTTCAAATAATAGGCAGATATTGCCTGGACATTCAGGTTATCTGTAATGATATTAGGGCCTTTCTCAACAGCTGAGTAATTACTTCCTTATTACGCTCAAGGCAAGTTGAAATCACGTGCCCTGCTCAAGATTTAAACCTACATCGCACAGGCAAAGGAAGCATTCAGACTGACATTTTACATACCTAACTGCATTTTTTATAATAAGGAGAGCATCCGTGGTATATTGCCTGGATAATCTGTGAAATGAAGACAACTGGGAGTACCAAAAAAAAAATATAAAAATCCATTGTGTCAGGGGGAGAAAGGCAGTGGGACTTGAGTAAAGGTAGATGCATTGATTCCGCTTCCATTCAATCATCTCCCAGGGCCCCTTTTAAACATGGCCATGCACGAGCAGGCCACTGTTTCATTGGTAACCATGTGTGTTAGCATGCTGGAGACCCAGCTGCTGCCCCAGGAGCTGAGTGTACAACATCCCACCCTGATGTCCTACTCTTCATCCTGGACCACACAGCAGACACAGCAGCCCAGCATTCCTCCCCCTCACATCCATATCTCTTGTCTTCCTCTCTGGCCCTTCACAGAGCCATGATCACGACTTCCCTACACCACTGACACAGCTCCAGCTCCTACCAAATACTCCATGAACATCACAAGCCATACTTGAGAAAACAAGAAACAAACATTTCTCATTCCTTCTTGCTCCTGTCCTCCATAAGAAGGAGGAGAGAGGTTCAAGTTCTGGTGCTCCTAAACTGGGCAGAAAGGAGGGGTCATCCAGCAACAGCAAAGGCAAAGCCATCCTTCATTTTTAAAATTCTGCATTTTCTTACTCTGCAGCTTCACTTCCCACCCCAGAGACCTGCTTGTCCCTGGCTATGGCACATTATAGCTCAGCTACCCTCACCACCTGGTGGGAAAAGGGACCTTTTCCCTGGGCATCCTTCAGCACCAAGAGGACAGGAAATCAGAGGGTTTTGATGATGTGCCAAGAACGTGGATAAGTGAAGACAAGGTAAAGTAATGCACAATAATAAACCCCACCCAGCAATCCACTTCAGCACTTCGTATTTTAGTCTTTCATAATGAAAGAGAAAGGAATGGTCATTTATGTGACAAAACACTGTTAAATGATTAAAAGCAGCACACATGATCAGCAAAGACCTGAAGCAGAAGCTACAAAGAAAACCAACCTCTTGTGAAAATTTTAGTATTCTGTGTTTTCAGCAAAGATAGAAGTGACAAATTAAGTAATAAGAGGAAGAAGGCTAATTTCTTAAATGAAATCTGTAATATTTTCTAAAAACAAATGCAAATTACAACATGCTCATAGTACGTGGTTTTGTTCAGGTCAGCTCTTATTTCATCCACAGTATTTTTAATGTTAGTAATCTAAGGCAGACAAACCTAATTTTTAATTGGATATTACAAAAACAATTGAAACGGCAGCAAAATATATGCAGAATCTAAACCGAAGGCTTCAATAAAATGCCTGAGATAACCGCAGCATATCTGACTGGTGTATAGCTCTACTGTGGAAATACACATCATTTATCAGTTTTGCATCTTCCAATGAATTTTTTTAAATCTTTTCTGATTTCAACATTTGCTTAGTGAGATCTGGTAAAACCTAGGTCAGATGTTATATACTTGACAACAGAAATAACTATGTTAGAAATTCACAGCCATAAGAAAACTGCAAAGTAAATAGATTATATCCAGGCAACAGCAGAAGGTAAGTTTGTATTTCAGTTACTGTGGATTGCATAAGTTGGTAAATGTTTTCTGGCAAGTGTCCTTCAAATTCCACAAATGATGCACCCATTTTATGACATTATTTTATTTTCTATTATATTTGTTTATATCTCTTCAGTGAAACCATATTGTTATTAAGGACATCGTTATAATAGAAAATTGCACTGGCTTTTAAAACCCTGTTCTATTTTATGTGTATATAAATAGGAACATTATGATCATGCGAGATTCCCGTTTGTCCTTGCTATACTCTTGACACTGCTGTAAATGCAAGCAGAGCACCAAGCCCTTACCAGGGATTAAAACATGGCCCCGTTGATTAGCTGCACAGACATCTTTTTTCACTTTTAGCACACAAAATCTAGCCCTGTTGGTTATGTACTCGAAGAAGTGCAAACACTGCATTTCTCTTTACTTTTGACCACCAAGCTGGGTCTCGGTGCATCTGTATGTGTATAGTATGGTGATAGCAAATCACTCAACATCCACTAGAGGAGTGATTTTTGAAGATATTCAGGTGGCCAGTCCCAGGTGTCTGCTGGGGAAAGGCAGGGCATGCTGTCACTCTTGGGTGAGTTTCTGAAGAGAGGGCTCCCTTGTGCAATTATTTCTGAAAGCGCAATGCAGAATCCCACCGTGGGCATTGAAGAGCCTGCTGAGGGACAGGAGGAGCCCAGATTTTCACCTGCAAAGGCAGCCAAGCCTGCAGCCCTCTAACCCAGAGCTCAGGAATAGCCGGCAGGGTTGAGGATGGGCACAAGGACCAAGCTAGGTATGAGTGATGGGGCCAGATGTGGTGCAGTAAGGGGCACTGCTGCGCTAGTGTCTGCATGCCCAAAAGGAGACTGGGATGCCCTGTGTCCTGCCAGTGGAGTGCCACATGCCCTGGCCACACGCATGCAGCACCGTGATGCTCTGACTACACCCTGAAACCGAGATAGGAGGCTTATTTGTTAGGCATAACAAAAACATTTCAAAAATTAGAAGCAAGGCTTCTAATGACAGTAATTAATGTTGCAGCTGCTGAGAAGTTCAACAAGTTTGGGTGACTTCATGTCACCCGATGACCAATTAAAAGTTGTGAATTTTGACAGCAATTCTTTTTCTCTCTTTTTTTTCTTTTTTCATTTTTTTTTTTTCCTTCTGGATAATATGGAATTTAATTTCAGTGTCTTGAAATGTTTTGCAGAGTACAGTTGTGTCACTTTCTCACTGCTGTAACACCCTGTAGTTCAGGGAATGCAAGGGCGTGTGATTACAGGGCAGTTCCCAATCGGATACACCATGTAATCAAGGCTGATGTATAGTGCTACACTCTGAGAAAACCCAGAAGAGCTTGGTCTAAAAAGTTCTCTGAATCAGGGTAATTACAATATTAATCACAATCCATTGAACTAAAGTGGAATTAAATACAAATTTTCTGTTTATATAGTAAGAACTGAATGACATTAAGTTAGCAACAGCCATTTTGGTCTGGTTTAACTGCCTAACATCTGGAGAACATTATTAGAGAGTCATCAGCCATTTGGCCAGTGCCCAATATGGAAGCAGTTTTACCCTCTTTTCTCTAAACATTGACACAGCCTTGCCGAGACACTTGTGTGTCTCTTTTCTCCTCTTGAAACATTCTCCTAAGTAGTTTCAATATTGTAGAATTTAGATGGGATAAGCCACTTGTTTCTGTTTAGAAAGCAAACAAAATTGGATCAAAATAAGAGGCCAATTTTAAACATTTAATTTAAACAAAGATAGCGCTGCTTATGAGAGGCCATGGTAAAAGCAGTTGTTCCAGCTATTTAAACAAAATAATTACAAAGCATTTCACAACACAGAGGAAACGGATTACTAGAAAGTTGAGAACTGTATACCCTAGTTCCTGTGTAAAAACCTACACGTAACCTATCACTGCTTACTACCAAATTTACATGAAGTGTAATACGGTCTTTATTACAGTTGCTGTGCTTGAAAAGAACCTCTTTACTTATGAAAAAATCCTTTTTTTCTTTTTTTTTTTTTTCCTAGAGTAATGAAAAAACACAGTTGTCAGCATAATATCCTGACATTCAGGATGCCAGCCTGTCTCTACTGGAGTCAGACGTGAAAATAAATAGATATTAAACTGTCAGTCAATGAAATTACAAAGTCAAGAGCAGCTCTAGCTGCGATCCTGTGTGCTCTGTTTGATGGACACAGGTGTTTAAGTGTTATGAAATCCAGCAGAGCCTCAGAGTGAATAATGTACCTTCCAGCAGTCCTGCCTTAGCCAAAAGAGCGGCAATGAGCTTCCCTCTCACCCTGAGGCCCCCAAGCAATCGATGCGCCCTAAGACAGGGGCCAGAAAGGCCTTCTAGGTTTATCAGCTCTAAAACCCGAGAAGTCTTAAAGCCTGCGTTATGGCATATGTTGAGGAATCAGAGCTACACTTCTCTGAAACTGTGAAGGTTAGTCCCACTGGCTTTGCATACAAATCTAAGGCAGATGCCCAAAATCCACATCACTTATTTATTATTCATAAGGCACTTAAAGTCAATCATCTGTCACTAATAAACATTAACACTATTAAAAATTAATGATCATCCTACAGCATGCTGAGACAGATTCTTCTTTCTTTTTGATGAGTATTGGAGCAAAGTACATCCCTTTCATTTACTGACTCTGAAAGTGTTTATGCTTTGTATAATGCTGCTACTTCAGCTCCTCCTCCAAACACCAATGACCCCCTTCTCTTGGGATGCCAAGAAATGATCAGTCTCGTGAGAAGAGCTTGAAAGGATGGATTTAGGTACTAATATGTATCTGCAGAGAAGAAAAATAAGTCACAGACTCAAGGTTATCACACATCACAAGCCATTGTGAATACAAGTCTTTTTGTCTCCTTTTTTGCTCTCTGCTAAATAGTACAATGTCTGTGATTGGGGACGCATGTCCCTGTGCTTTCTGCTGTGCAGGAGGGTCCTGGCACACGTACTGTACCACAAGTGGACAGCGAGGCTGGAAATAACAACTCTGACAAGACTACCTGAGAGTCTCATAAGCTGGAACAAGAAAAGGCTTCCTGAAGAGTAACTCAAAAAGGTAACTTCTCCAAAGGTCCACATAGTGTCGCAGGGCACTTTCTTCTCTTAGTAGGTGGGAGGCAAAGCCCACTGCTAGAGATAAAGAAACAGCTTGCACCTTAACCCTCAAAAGGACATTCCCTCTAAAAGTGAAAATCATCCTAGACTCTTTATCCTTTGTGTTCATATTTTCAAATACAAATCTTGGGGAATACATTTTCCCCCTTGCCTTTATCACATCTCTGCCTTGCAGAGGCAGGACTCATAATTCAGAGCTGTTTTCTAACACACACACATAAAAGTTCCCTATTTTGGCAATTACTTGGAGTGCTTTAAGTATATTACAAATAACTGCTTGATACACAATTGATTCTGTTAAAACACAGATAAATAAATATAACTAAACCTTCATTATAGACCAGTTTAGTACTAGAAGAAAAGAGCCACTATGATTCAAATCATAAGAATCATCATATCATCAAACTAACCTAAATATCTTTGATTTTATATTAAATCTCCAGAAACAAGCTAAACTTAATGTCTCAGTGCTAATGATATAGTGGGTAAACTTGCCAAGATGGGAGACATATTAATCTTCCTCCTGCAATTTATATTCTACTATTTCAGCGTCAAATCATTTTTCATAGAAAAACACTGACTGTTAAGAAATAGAAAAATCTGTAAGTGGAATTAAGTGACTGCAATCACCCTGTTTTCCATCCTTACTCATGTTTCACATGAAATAACTAATGAGGACTTGCAAATAGCAGCTCTCAGAGCAAGAAATGTACAGACCAACTGGAAAAACATGCTGCCACAGGACCACACTCAGGCTGCTGAGGGCTGGGGAGAGTTTGTGTTACATACCTGCTACCTTTGTATTGGCTGTTGCCATTACAAATGAAACTTCAGGTCATTAGAAGAAATGCTGTAATTCAAAACTAGTTCTGCATTTCAGGGTACAGCAAGTCAAGAAATAGTAAGAACTCCCTGCCATGTCTTCAGCAAGACCTAAAGAAAAAGTTTTTCAGATAGCACAGAGCATTGGGGACCAGTTCAGTGGCTGACACACAATTTGGATGCGTGCATATCGCCCAGCTTTCTGTAGAGCTACACAGCAGTGGGCAGCTCCACAAGTCACAACAAGGGAACCATGACCTGATCCTGGAGTCACACACATACACACCAATAAGCCCCACAGAAACCATAATGAAACTGTTTTGAATGGAAGGGACACAACTTTCTAAATTTCAGGCTGAAGACTATTCTGAACAATACTTTTTGGTCATACCACCTTGTCCTGCTGCCCATTCTCCACTGCCAATAGACTTCCTAATTTTTCTCATTTTTAGTTTAGAATTCATGCACTGTCAAGCCAAGTTAGTCTTAAAAGGAGAGTGGGAATTACAGTCAAGAAAGAGATATATTAAAGCATCCTTATTCAAACATAAAAATGCAATGAAAACGTTAACCAGCTTTCCCTAAGGTGAAGGTGTTTATTGCTAAGTTTTTGCAGCACAATTACATTCAAACAGACAAAAGCTGGCTTAAAATAAACCATTTATTTTTCTGAATCTACATAGGAGAAATGGAAAAACACCTTGAAAATAAGCTGCCTCATATGAAGTACTTACCCTAAAAGCTTTTCTATTAAAGCATTAGATCTTTAAGAATAATTTTGAGAAAATCAGGCAGCTAAAATACAGCGCCCTATTTTTCCCTCTTAAATACGAATACCTTGCACTGACTTTCTGCACTGGGTAAATCTGGAATTTATATTCAGTTCGAAAACAAAACCTGATGCTTTTTTACATTATGCTGTGCAAGCCACATTCCCAGAGATTTATTGCAGTTAGCATAGCACTGACACAGCAGCCAGGTGTACGTGGGGTGGTCCGCACTCCTGACTGCCACCCAAGAGCAGGCCCCCAGACCACACAGGCTGGGAACTGCAGGACCTGATAAGTGTTTCATGTGAAGCTGAACTGCATTTCATATGGGGTAATGGCAAGCACGGCAATACCGCCAGCTGAGGAGCTGAACAAGGTGGACACCGAGCCTGTAAGTTTGCCCACTGGCACAGCTCCTTTGCGTCCCAGCCTGCTCTCACTGCAGGGCTTCAGACCCCCAGATAGGGTGTCACAGCTACCCTGGCTGTTCCCCACCCTTCCATTCTTAAGAGAGTCACTAAGGTGCCATCTTCTTCCCACCTGAAAAGACACAGACCCCTTTTTCCTCTCCAGATGAAGGTGAGGCGATGCTGTTCACAGGGCACATCTAGAGACCCATCAGAGGCCATATAGACTATATATAGCCAGGGACCTCGTGGAGGCTCGGCCACATCACCTCCTGCTGTTGAGATCTAAGTTTTTCACAAATGACTCAGTGAAAAACCTAGATCACAACAGCAGGAGGTGATGTGGCCCATACTGGGCCACAAGAAACAGCAATTCTGCAGCACCAGTATTTATAAACACAACTGAGGGCTGCTATCTGTCTCTTTCATACAGTTCCTGGACCACAGACTATGGGCCATCTGCCCATGGTCTATTATCACAATCTGTGAACAATTATAGGCAGGATATTTCATCTTAGAAAATGGCAAAGTTAACAAAAAAAAAAGGCACCGAAAAAAGCCAGAAAACAATAAAAAAGCAAGCAACAGAAGTGCAGTCAGCCATTGCGTGGACCCCCATTTGCCATCCCTTGAACCTAGTAGCACTTTGTTCCCAGACCCACCAGCACATCATCTGCTCCAGAGCAGAGATGATTTCTGCTGCTGCTGAGGCCATAGCGAGTGTCAGCCCTTCCCCTGCAAATGCAAGCACCCGACCCCACTGCCTGAGACCTGAGAGCACCATTACCCTGCACATACCCCGCACACTGTGCAGGAGGCATGAGGGCAGTTACAGTCAACACAGAATCACAGAATCATTTTGGTTGGAAGAAACTTTTAAGATCACCAAGTCCAACCATTACACAAACACTGCAAAGTCCACCACTAAACCACATTCCTCAGTACTACATCTACACGTCTTTTAAATACCTCCAGGGACGATGACTCAACCACTTCCCTGGGCAGCCTGTTCCAATGTTTGACAACCCTTTCAGTGAAGAAATTTTTCCTAGTATCCAATCCTCCTGAGGCGCAACTTTCCTCTTATCCTACCACCTGTTACCAACCCCTGCCTCTCTACAACCTCCTTTCAGGTAGTTAAGAGAGAGAGATAAGCTCTCCCCCTCAGCCTCCTTTTCTCCAGGCTAAATAGCCCCAGTTCCCTCAGCCACTCCTCATAAAATTTGTGTTCTAGATCCTTCACCAGCTTCATTGCTTTTCTTTGGACACACTCCAACCCCTTGATGTCTTTCCCGTAGTGAGGGTTCTAAAACTGAACACAGTATTCGAGGTCCTGCCTCCCCAGGGCCGAGTACAGCAGGACAATAATTTCCTTAGTCCTGCTGGCCGCACTATTTCTAATGCATTCCATAGTACTGCCTTAAATAGATATGTCCCAAGCCCCTTTCACAGTCGGCAGCTGAGCTTACACCAGAACTGCCAGCCTTTCCCCAGTCTTCTGTCTCTGCCAGCTTCATCACCATGCTCCACTCCCTTGTTAGCATGCTGGAGCTGCTGCTGGCTGAAGGCCCTCTACACACCCTAGCCAGTTGCATCCTGTGGGGGCCACACAAGGCTGCAGCAGCAGAGTGCTCCAGAGGCACAGCACAAGTGATGCATGAGACCTCGGCTGGAATAGTGGGGGAGATGAGAAAAACTTACCATTCCTGGCCTTTGGTCTATGATGCTGCTGCAGACAAAGTTGAGGAGATAGTGGCTGTTGCTGGGATGGTTGGGTTGTAGTCACTGAGTGGAGAGTGGTAATGTGTGGTCAGCAAGAGATGTGGTTTGTTGGTGCTGCTTATTCTCCATCTGCAGACCATGGCTGAAGTGAGGGAGCATCCCTCAGCACCCCTGGGATGTCCTCTTTGGTCAGTCAATGGCCAACTCCAGGTGAAAGCTGCCTGGAAATGCCACGCTCCCTTCCACTCATTGGTGGTCAGGGTGAGAACAGGCAGGAGTCCTGCATACTGAATGGCCCAAGGACAGTAGGAGGCAACCAACTACTACCCAGCACTGCCCAGAGCAAGGCAGTGAGATGTGAGGCTGCAGGAAAATTCCAGTTCAGCTAGTGCTGTGGTCCAGGCCGGGACTGGGGACATGCACACCCTGGATGGGAGGTGAGCCTGTAAAGCCCTGACACTGTTGAAATCCTGCTTTCCCCAGGTGTCATGCTTCAGGTGGGAGTTTCCAAGGATGCCCCAGAAGATGCTATGAGACTGGACAGAGTAGCTGTACAGCTGCCAGGAAGGCAGCGTGGGACGGCATTGCTGAGCTGAGCCAGTGCAATCCAGTGCAGAATGCTTGAAGAGCGACAAAAAACTATGCACATGCGAAAACCTGCAACAGTCTTCAGTGCAGTCTGAGTAATTAGCAGTTTCTTACAACAGGGCAATTGTACAGAAAGTAAAAATCCAACTGCCTTAAAACAACAGATACTCTCAATTCATTTCTAATTTATGCATTCTTGTCATATGAAAGCCACTTGCTTAAGCTGCTTTTCTATCTATTTGCAGTCTGTTCAGACACACAATGCTCAGTAGGGGTCTGTCTCCATGATTCATTGGCTCAGATTTCCTATAGAGTTTACATGATGTCTACTAAGCCCCATACAGTTTTGTATCCATTATAACCAGGGACAAGCAAGCAGGGCTCAGGAGGCTGAGCATCCATCTAAGAATAGCTTCCTGTCTTCCAGCTCTCTTCACAACAAATGAACAATGGTTACATTTTACAGGCTAGCACTGCATGGCGAGGGGAAATTATAGGAACTTGTCTGAGTTAAATAAGGGAAGAAGCATTTAGAGTGAAGCTCCTTAAATGAGCAGGTCAATAACTAGTTTACTGAGACCAAGGCACATAGCTAATGAGAGAATAAAGAATTATTCTTGTCAAGAGAAAAAAAGATGCTGCCCTGGTTTTGTGCTAAATAATTACATTCATTGTGTTTAGGACAGCACTGCAAGTGGTCTTTTGCACTAGTAAATTCATTAGCAAAGCTAATAGGCAAACTACTATTGGGGCAAATTTAAACGATTGCAATAGGATGGATGGCAAAGATGGGGAAAGGTAGTATGAGAGCTAAGAGCCAAAGCCAGCTTTAAGTATAATTGAATTTATCTTCTCATCAACTTTAAGGCCTCCTTCTGGGCTTGAAACAAGGAGAGGAAAAGCCATTGAAACAAAAGGATATTTACTTGATTGGATTTGCTGCTAGCTTTTCCAACTTACCAAGCTGTCTAAACTGACCTCTTGACACATGACAACAATTATAAATCTAACAAAAATTAAAACGTTAACTAAATTGCCTCAAAGTTTCCAAATGATAAAGGATCTTAAAAGTGTCAGGAAGCTATCTCCCCAGCAGAAACACCAAAAAGGTAACCAGACTTTGAATTTACCCAGAAATTCACAAAACTCATCTGGGCAACAGGAAGGTATGATGCAGCCTGTCTAGGCGAGGGTCATGGTCACACAAGGACAGAGGAGGAGGGCCAGCAGGAACACCTCTCATTGCTTAGGAGAGTGGCAGCATGTGGCCCCGTGCGAGACGCTGCAGCGTGGTGGTGGTCTTTCCTGGAGAGCAGCAGTGGCAGAGGTCCTTCCTGCATGCTCATGTTTCAGTCCTCCTGTCAGCACAGCCTCATGTTCAACACACCACGAACACACACAGGCCATCAACCCTCACTGGAGCTCTGATTCAGGCTAGCTACATATTTATGCAGACACCACTGCGTTAGGTATGCTTAAGTAAGTTTTTCTTTACAGATACATTTTTAAATAAAGAGGTTAGATTCTGATAAAATCACTGGAGGAGCTGTAGGCATAAGTACCTCTTCTTTAATCATGCCCTGCCTAGACTGTAATCACAGATGCTTCATAGATACAAATGCAGCACATTGAAGTGAGGCTGGAAAATGACTGAAATCAATTTAGTGAGCCTGCGGAGCACAGCAGTAACACGTGTAGGACAGAGCAGAGCTCCAATGGCGCTTACCGCAGTGTCTGGCACTGACCACCATCCTCAGGCAGGGCTACATGCCCCCCACCCACCGCCTGGCAGGGTTGTCTCTGCTGACAAACTGAGTTACAGGGGAAGGGAGACAATTCCTTTTACTGAGTTAAGTACAGGACTTGGCTTTGCTTGGAAAAGCCGGAGGTTTGTTTTTTGGGTTTTTTTGTCTAAACATTTTCCAGCATTTTAAAAGTGAGATTCCAGAATAGGTTTTTTTTCTAAAAATAATTTTACCACTATTAAATGAAAATGTGTTACGATTGTAAAAAATACGTACTGAAAAAAGAGAAGAAAAAAAATCAAATATTTAAGCTTTTTGCCTTGCATATAGGATAAAAATACCATTTTTTTTCTAACTTTGTAAAAACTTACTAAACTGTCTGATTCAGGTTCAGCTGGGTTGGGTTCAGTTTGCCCCGAACCAAAAAGGTGTTACATGTCATATCTGTGTCTAACTGTTATAAATGGACACTCAATATTAGCCAAAGGCATCCAAAAATTAGCTTTTCAGTAACTGAATTTGGGAGAGACAGAAAAGAAGGAACTGCTATGAAGCCCATATCTGAAAGAAAAAAGAGGGGGAAAAATAAACAGAAAAAAATTTTCTTTGCCAAGTGGAAATGGGAATAAATGTTCTTGGCTACTGCTGCAGCCTGAAAAGCCAAAAGGAACCTGAGGCTCTCCAGTAAACCTAGTTTAGAAACTTCCTTGGCTGATCTCTTATTTCCTCTGGCTAGTTGCCTTAGCCAGTCAAGTTAGAAATTCAGGATCTAACTCTCCGTGAGAAATTGGAAAGAGAGATATATCGTATGTCTGAACGAATGCATACAGAGAGGTGTCTTCACCTAAACTAAACACTGGGGAAACCGCTTGCCACGTTTGTTATTTCAGTGAGAGCTGATCCTTTCCCTCTGTCCATCACTGACCACCTCCCCTGACAGCAAGTTCAGATTGCACAGGCTGTGACACAAAAGGCTGCTGGAGATCCCAGAGACACAACACCTCTGTCTACTGCCCAAAGAAAACCAGTGATCATCATCCTTCTCCCACACACCCTCTTTCATGCATCTACAGCCTTCAAAACCAGACTGAAAAGGTGCAAAAAATACTCTGAGGTCTCTAGTGACAAAGCTTCCTTCTTAATGAATTTTTAACTAATCGTTTCCACAGGGAAGAAAAAAAACTGGACGATAACAGTTAAGAGTGTGGGAAGGATGTCAAGAAGTGTTTTACTGAGGACAGACCTAACAAGCACAGTGTGGGGAGAAGTTGGCACCTTGTCCTCTCAAAAGTCAAGATCAGATCTGTTCTTCCTCACTAGATTTTTGCCAGCTCTTAAGTAATACAAACATATTATGCAATCTTTATACTTAGTCTAAAAGTTCTATGATATGGCTGTTCAAGAATTGTTATGGCCAGAAAAGTGGCTATAATAATGTCACCTTGTTCCTGCACTTACCTACTTCCTCAGACATCTGCTCTCTTGTCAATATAAGTCCATTTTACTCATTAATGCTAATGGGAACCAGGAATGCCCATCAGAGAAGACTGACCCCTTAAGCTATACCTATTCTGCCTGTTCACAAAGCAAACTTTTTATCACAATAAGCAAGGGAAAGCCAGCGCAGGTGTGCCACGGTAATATGCATTATACTTTGCCTCATGCTGTGTTACCACCGGTGATGTTTTATTCTCATTCCAGAACCTGTACATTTGCTGAAGGTTAGTGATGAAGTACAGTGCAGGTCACAAACAACTGAGCTTCATTTTCCATAACTAGACACAGCAGCAGGGTCTTAGAAAAAAATTATACTAGCTTGTAAATGGAACAGTTCAATACGGAAGTAACTGATGGGAAATAAACAGAATGCCAAGGCAACTTCTCTGTCACCAGCTATACTGTGCTCTGTTCCTTCCATTTCTTTAAAAATCAAAGCTAGTGGACTGGAATTTATTCAATCTTACCAAAGAAATCAATTTAGAATGTGAAATATACCCTTAAGAAGGGAGAACTGTGTTCTTTCCTGACAAAAGCCTTTTCTACAGGCAGTACGGTGGGACGGTCGAAATACATGCAGCTATGGCTAGGATTTTACAACCACATAGCTGGAAACACGCTACAGTGCCGTTCTTTGACAAAGTCATTTGTGTGGTAACATCTCCTCAAAATAGCAGAACCTAAATGATAAAAATGGCAAAACATCTCCTCATTTCTTCAACTACCTTCCAAGTGCGTAAGTTATTTCTCCAAAAATGATGCTTTCACCCATGTTCTGACCAACAATCGGATCACAACACAATCATTCTTGTTATCTTCTGCAGCTAGTGGTGCTTGAATGCAGCCTCTTCTAGGAACTAAGACTTTATTTTCTGACTTCCTACAGCAAAAAAAGATTCATTCCTTATGGACCCTCATTGACAGGTGAATGCAGTCTCAGTGCTGCATCAGCAGCAAATTTGAGCCTTTAATCAATAGGTTTAGCCATTGAAATCTATGCATAGCTGAGAAGCACTGGCTCCAAACAAAATCATGTTGGGACTGAGGAAACTGGTGAAAAGACTTATTTCTGGGGAGGACAACAGCAGTGGAGCAGGGTCTCAGGGAGGCTGCATCATGTTGCAAACCTTGGAGGTCTGGAAGTGCAGACCAGATGAAGCACTGAGCAACCTGCTCTGGCCTCACAGCTGACCCTGCTTTTAGCAGGAATTCAGACCTAAACCCTCCTGCAGTCCCTTCCCGAATGTGCTGAGACTGTGGGACATAAGGTCTCACTCAAAATTGTACCACCATCTTCACCCAGCCACAAGTCAGAGAAGAGATTCTTACCCTGCTGCTTCCCTGAATGCATGGCATTTTGTTACACCCACTGACCTTGTGTGAATCTATTCACAGAATCATAGAATCATTCAGGTTGGAAGTGACCCTTGGGATCATCGAGTCCAACCATCTGCCCTACTCTACAAAGTTCTCCCTTCCGACATATCCCTCAACACCACATCTAATTGACTCTTAAAGACAGTCAGGGATGGTGATTCTGCCACTTCCCTGGGCAGCTGATTCCAGTGCCTGACCACTCTTCCTGTGAAGAATTTTTTCATAATGTTCAGACTAACCTACCCTGCTGCAGCTTGGAGCCTCTTGTTCTATCATTATTTACTCGTGAGAAGAGACCAGCACCAACCTCTCTACAATGTCATTTCAGGTAGTTGTAGAGAACAATGACGTCTCCCCTCAGCCTCTTCTGCAAATTAGTCCAGCTCCTTCAATCGCTCTTCATAAGAATTATACCCCAGGCCCTTCCCCAGCTTCGTTGCCCTCCTCTGTACTCAATCCAGCACCTTGATATCTCTCTTGTGTTGAGGTGCCCAGAACTGGACACAATACTCAAGGTGTGGCCTCACCAGTGCTGAGTACAGGGGGACAATCCCCTCCCTACTTCTGCTGGTCATACTATTTGTAATACAAGCCAGAATGCCCATTGGCCTTCTTGGCCACCTGGGCACACTGCTGGCTCATATTCAGCCACCTGTCAACCAGAATCCCCAGGTCCCTTTCTGCCAGGCAGCTCTCTGGCCACACTTCCCCAAGCCTGTAGCGCTGCATGGGGTTGTTGTGGCCCAAGTGCAGGACCTGGCACTTGGCCTTGTTGAAGCCCATGCCATTAACATTGGCCCATCGATCCAATCTATCCAAGTCCCTCCCGACCCAATAAGGCTTCCATGCCCCCATGCAGATCAACACTCCCACCTAACCTAGTGTCTGATAGTACACTCTATATCATTGTTGAGATCATCAATAAAGACAATAAACAGAAATGGTCCCAACACTGAGCCCTGAGGAACACCACTTGTGACCGGCCGCCAGCTGGATTTAACTCCATTGAGCACCACTCTTTGGGATCGTCCTTCCAGCCAGTGCTCAATCCAGCAGATCGTACGCTCATCCAGGCCATGAGCAGCCAGCTTTTCCATGAGAATTTGGTGGGGGACAGTGTCAAATGCTTTCCAAAAGTCCAGGTATACAATATCCCCTGTCTTCCCCTCATCCAACAATCGGGTCATCTTATCATAGAAGGAGATCAGGTTTGTCAGGCAGGACCTGCCTTTCATAAACCCATGCTGACTAGGCCTGATCCCCTGGCTGTTCATTACATGATTAGTGATGACACTCAAGATGATCTGCTCCATAACCTTCCCTGGTATTGATGTTCAGACTGACAGGTGTATAGTTTCCTGGATCCTCCCTTTTGCCCTTCTTGCAGATGGGCATTAGATTTGCTACCCTCCAGTCCATCAGGACCTACCACGACTTAGGAAAAATAATGGAAGGTGGCTTGGCAAGCACGTTGGCCAACTCTTTCAGCACTCTTGGGTGTAACTTATCCAGTCCCATAGCCTTGTGTGCATCCAGGTGGTGCAGCAGCGTTTTGACCTATCACACGAAACCCCATATATTTCTTCATTACTTTTCATAGTTGTCCCTTCTTAGGAGCCTGTAGACTTTTCAGCAGTACAAAGCTAGAGGCCTTAGAGAGCATCATTGGTCTTTCTTGGCAGTTTGTCAGAATAGAGAGTACTCTGAAGTGAATACCAAGACACCTCTGATCTTCATTTCCAGTCACTCAAATTAGTAGTGTTCTGTGTTCACCTCTATTTACACCCTCTAACTTCTTGATATCTACAGTTGAGTGAAATTGTCCAAAACTTCTCCCTGAGTTACAAGTGCAGATTTAGTTCACTGGCTGCTAATGAGGCACCTTCCTGCATTAATTCTGCATAAAATTTGGTATTTGCTGTAAAACACTCCTCCCCACTGCTTTTTGTTGATTGAATAAGGATCTGACAAGCTATTGATAACAGCCATGAGGAAATGCTCTGTGCTCTCTTGATCTTATAAAGTTAAATTAGTCATAGTAAGTGGTCAAAACATGGCCCAGCATGAGAAAGAAACCCTGATCAGTCAAATCATACCAGTAATGATCTTTGAGATCAGCATGGAGCTGGACTTAAGCTTCAAACAAGTCTGAGCAAACTGTCAGGTAGCACCAGTACCCAGATACACCACAGCACTGCTATCACTCACCTGCTGTCCCCTACCTGCTGTTTCCAGTTTCTGAAAGCACCTTGTGAATGGACAGGAAGCATGGTTTGTCATGGTATGGCATGGCAACCAGCGTGCTGGTTTATGGCATACACTGGGAAACTGGGGCTGTTTAGTCTGGAGAAAAGGAGGCTGAGGGGAGTCCTTATCCCTCTCTACAACTAGCTGAAAGGAGGTTGTAGAGAGGCTGGGGTTGGTAACAGGTGATAGGAAAAGAGGAAAGTTGTGCCTCAGGAGGATTGGATACTAGGAAAAATTTCTTCACTGAAAGGGTTGTCAAGCATTGGAACAGGCTGCCCAGGGAAGTGGTTGAGTTGCCATCCCTAGAGGGATATAAAGGATGTGTAGATGTAGTGCTGAAGGACATAGTTTAGTGGTAATTTGACAGTCCTAGGTTAATGGTTGGACTTGACGATCTTAAAGATCTCTTCCAACCAAAACGATTCTATGATTCTATGCATTTTATGGTGCCTCCAGCTTAAGTTCTGCCACATGAGGCTTGAGGAGGCCCCGGGCAACCTGGTCTAGTTGGGGGTGTTCGTGCTGACTGCGGGGAGGTTGGACTAGATGACCCTAGAGGTCCCTTCTGGCCTGGACCATTTTATGTTTCTATGTAGCCAATGGAAAATAAACTGAGCAGCTCCCACAGACATGTCTCAGTTGATTCATCTATTTTGGAAGGGGAGGAGGCAGAACTGTAACTATATATTTTCAGATGTGAAGAATGTGACTATGGGGTCAGAGGAGGGTTAGGACCTAGGAAAGGAGCTCTCACTCCTGCATGTGAAAAGACCAAACTACAGGTCAGCTTTGTGCTATTGCAAGTCTATGGGAAGAGCAAAACACAGCAAATGAAATTTGACATAACAGTCCTACGTTGGTGATGGAAAAGCTGGCTAGCACAATCAATCCTCAAACAATATTAATGGCAGTCCATAGCAGACAGCTTTATCAGAGGGGAAAATATTGGAAATTTGAGAAAGAACATCATCTAACTGCCTACCTGAAACTGAAAATTTAGCGTTCTTTCCAAGAGAAAAAATTCTGAGGTTAATTAGGTGATCATTGAACAGTGCATTGAAAGTTTCTAATGTGAAACATGATTTTATAAAGAAGTATATGGCACATCTCCACCTTGCCACACTGATAAAAAATGAAAGAGAGTACAGTACATACCACCAAATGGACGATGACTTCATATAACTTGTTCTGAAAGAAGGCAGCCTGTTGTTTACTGCATTTATCGACAATCTGTGAAACTAGACCAGAAATCAGTCTAATTACCAGAGTGCCAGTTGTGCTTGTTAACACCAGCTTTGTGACCAAATGTTATTCCACAGTTGTCACATCACAAGAAGGTTTCATTACTAACATAATAGTGAACAAGATCACATGCCTGGCTATTGATTGATCTGCCACACAAAGGAAGGACATTGTTGTCTCTATTATAACCAGTTACATCTTTGTCTGCCTGCATAATATGCACAGGAATGTATCATGAGCAGTTGCTGCAGTGTTTCCTAATTTCTGCCTGTTAGCCCATTAACAGCCCATTAGGATTTGCAGACTTTGCTACCAGAGAAGAAATGACCTTGTCATAATTCTGTCTTGTACAATCTTCAAAAAACTGTTTTCATCAGCCTTCCTGCAATAGATCCTACCAGGACTGGGACTTACTCAACATTTGCTTTATAAATATATCATTTCTGCCAAATCAAAAGATATTTTAATTCTTTCCAGACGCAATTAGGAAGCACCGCAGGAACAGTAGAAATATTCATCATTACTGCAGTTGAATGGCCCTGAAAGAACTATGTCTTAGACCAGAGAAATATTCTGATAACAAGCACCTCAGACAAAATGAACTAACGTTGACCCTCAGACCATCAAGATATTGCTTTCCGTTCACTGACCAGTCGTAAATGCAAACAACCGCTTTAAGGCCTGTTGTTAATATTAAAAGTGAACAGTCTTGTTTATTTTTCTGTGAACTCAATAAATATTATAATATAAAACTGGATTTGTTTATCATTGTGAGACTACAGAAAAACAAGCATGCCTCATCATCTTATCTGATGATGAATGATTTATCAGGCAGAACGTGAATCTGCTTCTGAGTCTATTTTCCTGTTTATGCTTGTTGAACAGATACAATTTAATGAAGAATATAAAGTACTTAAAAATCTGTCTACCATTAATAGTTTAATTAAACTGACATGTACTTCAAAAACAGAGAGACGGAAAACATTAATTTTGGTTATAAAGGGCATGGCATTATTAAAGTGCAATTAAAAACAACATTCACTTACAATTAATAGCTAAAAAAATTTAATTATTTAACATTTGATTGTCAGTTCTGGCTAACTTAACCACCCCATGGTAGGTATGTTCTTTGGTCCTCTTGTAAAGTATATTACATAGCTGCCACCATCACACTGCAAAGACCCAAGCACAAGCTAGTATCTCCTGAGCAATATCTCACTGTAAATCCCCTGACAAACACCATGCTGTGCTAATATCCCCTGGTCTCTCCCGTGTCCTTGAGATGTCAGTTCCCCAAAGGAACCCTCCCTGACCTCTCTTCTGGGGCAGATAAAAGCCTTGGCTGAGTCTTTTGCAGGGTCCAGGGGCTGACTGATGAGCTGGTTCCTGGATCATATTTCCGCAGTAAAAGCACTAATTTGGGTCCCTTGGACATGCTCAAGTACCTGTTTTCAGCCTAAGCTTCATGTCTCTTTACAGCTCGCTCTCTCCATCAAACTTGATTGAAATTGGTCGACTGGCTCAGCAGTTATCTGAGAGAAGACACTGGAAAACAGAAGCAAAGAAAAACAGCTCAACCACACAGGTCCCATTTCACTTGGAAACAGGACAAAAATACTCTCCTGCCAAATTCAAAGTTAAAACCTGAAGAGGCAAAATGAGAGTCTGCCAAAGAATCATTGTAGGACTGCTTTCCAGAAGCATGGGTCCTTCCTGAACAAAGCTGCAATGAAAATTTCCTTGAAATTCAGCCTATTTTTTTTTAAGAACATAGCTACAAACATATTTAGAAATTTCATCAGAATTTCAGGGTCTGAAGAAAATCCAAAATTATAACACTGGACTAGTCTGAAAAGAGGAATTATGTTCCATAGGATACTGCAATACTTTCAGAGCTATATTGAGAAGAAAAGTCACTTTTGGTTTAATATTTCAAAAAGCAAAGAGACACTTATTCCTCAGTAGCCAGGAATGCTACTGCAGAGCCATCTATTTGTGGTTGGAGCAACCATGTCTAGATTATGCCATTAGCCAGTACACCAGCCACTAGGGAGCTGGCTGTCCCAAAATACATGCAAGAGGAACTTTGGTTTCAATGATTTTCTTTTGGAAAACTATTTTGTTAAAAAATTCTCAAGAAACATTGCTCTAATTATAATTAAAGAAACCCAGATGCTACAG
The DNA here is from genome assembly GCA_013400555.1 of Jacana jacana. NCBI lineage: Eukaryota > Metazoa > Chordata > Aves > Charadriiformes > Jacanidae > Jacana > Jacana jacana. The sequence goes on along the minus strand of VZTM01039334.1, from coordinate 3,990 downwards.
TTCTCTCCAATAGGCAGAATGCCATGGCAAGTTCAGCCATAGCTCTCAGCAGGACTATGCAGATCTTGGAAGTTTGCTCTTAAAAGAGCATTGTGGGAATAATATCCTACTAAGGAAGCACAAAGTTCTTGAACACAGCCTGGAACAAAAGTTGTTTCAGGACTACTATAAATATGGTTTATTGATTTCCTTAGTACTTGAGGTGTTTGGAGAAGTTGCAACCTCTCTCAAAACCCATAAGATACAGTCCTCTACTATCTCCCCAGGAGGAAAGAAGTGAAAAACCAGGGGAGGGGGAACAACCCAACAGCATAGTGGAATTGTTCACAAAAGCTATCTTTCTTGCCTTTTTACCAAACCAGAGGGTGCCATAACCCTGGCCATACCACCTGAAGGGTGCTGACTGAATTCTTAAGTCTAGGAGGAGAAGCCCTTCTGTCCATACTGCAGGTAGCTGAGCCAAGCTAGAGCCTCCGTGATTAGAGAGAGGAGTGCACTGAGCCTGGGTCTGCCTTGCAAGGACAACTTTCACACCTGGGACTTAGACCAGGGCTCCAGACCTTTATGTCATGCTGAATGTGCAGCAGAGGACAGCACCTGGGCTTCTACATGTAGACATATGCTAGAAAACTACATGAGGAAAAATGGTTCTATTTGTGGTTTCATAAAGAGTGTTTCAATGACAAAATATTTGCTACAGTACATCTGTAAATAATATATATAAAAACTGAGAATAAAAGTAATCAGTACAAAGCAATGTATTCCTGTACTTAAATTTCTCCATAGAGAAAATTTAAATTTCTCTTAATTTAAATCTCTGTTAAATTTAACACTTAAATTTCTTGGTGGAGAATTTTAAAAGAAGACGGAAATGGTAAAGGGTGGGAGTAAGTAGGACTCATTAAGAAAATATAACATAAACAGTGTCTATCTTTACCTTTTTTCCTCTAAAGAGTATTATAATAATAGATTTATTTTCAGTGTAGTCATTGAGCCTGCCACCATCACATAAAAACACCTGCACTGACACAACTTAGTCTTTGAATTTACATAAGTTATCCCCAAAAGAGTAAATATATTCATAAATGGGCAGAGCTAAAATGTTTCAGCCCACCAGAAGAAACAGTTATGAGAACAGATGGTCATTTGAAGATCTTGTGAGGAATACAACAACTGCACTTGTTGAGGAGTATTCACTGGAGAGACACCAGATACTCTCTGGTATCACCCTAAAGTTACAAACGGATTTTGCACTGGGCCAAGCAGGGAATGGTAGCTTGTAAGACTTTCAAGGGTTTTGGTTCAGCAGTCTCTAACCAAATTAAAACCTTGTTCACACTCTTGTCAAGATCTGTAACTGAGATCAGTCTACAGTCCTCTATAGATCACCAGAGTAGGTTGAACAGAGGATAAAGTCTGGAAACACATTTGAAAGTAAACCAAGAGATATGGACAGCCTATACACCATTGGATCTAAGCTAGAAGTAAAATTACTTGTGCTTGAGCTAAGCTCCTTTGCTTGCATGAGAACTTCTACGAAATTGCTAGCCACACCAGTAATCATATGTTTGCACATATAGAACAAAACACCAGGCAATTACTGAGCTTTCTTTTCTTCGTGGTTTATTCACTGTTATGTGACCAATACAGCCTAGAAAGTCAGACATCTTATGAAATACTGTATTAATTGACCACGAGTTTCAATCTTTTCTTTAAGGAAAGAATATTGCCTATCATTTTGTTTTTGTAAATATATCTCTCTCTCAAATCTTACCTATTAAGAATAGGTTTTCAGATTTTTTTCTTACAAGTCTACAGATCTTCAGTAATATATCTTAAACTGCCATTTATGATATTACTTTCATCTCTATTTCTTTTTTTAAACAGTGCTAAATCACATTAAAATACTATGATCTTATAATTAAGACACCAGCAAAGCATGTCTGAATCATTCCCTGACATAAAACCTTTAAGAAAAAAGCTCCCAAAGTGTGAGGTTGTCTAGGTGGTTTTGCAAGCAAAATCAAAGCGTTGAATGTAGATTTTGTTATTATTGTGTTTAAATTAAGCTTGAAATGGCATGCAACTGAAATAAAAATCAGAAGCAGAGCAGGGTATTGTTTGGTTTCCGAATATTAAATGCAATCAAAAGGTAATAGTACTTATAGATTTTTCATATATAAACAGATTTATGGAACTGATAAAAACCATTTGCTCACTGAGCTTCAAAAATCTGGATGGTTTCCTTCTGTGAATAATCAAATAAATTAACTCAGGCAGCTTCTTTGGTTCAGTGCCACAGATACACAGGATTTGTATTTAAATGGCTACTGTTGGTTAGAAGGCATACTTCTCAAAAACAAAGTACCTTTACCTTATATGTCAGTTAAGATAATGAGACAAAAGAGAGTGTAAAAAATAAACACCATTCCCCATGTTCACAGCTGATAAAAGCAGCACACCAGCAAGTTTCGCTTT
>VZTM01039333.1:12632-34468 GCA_013400555.1 Jacana jacana | reverse complement strand
ATCACCTTGCAGGCAGTTGTCTTGAGTTCAGAATGCTCCTCTGCAACAGGATAACCCTGTCTCAGAATATAAAGGGGAAGATTATTCAGTACCTTAGTCTAGAACTCAGAACTGAAATGTTGGCTTGTGTGATCAGAATACTTGACCACATAATTTTGTCTCGTATCCTGATTCTAAAATTGCTGTTTCTGAAATGTTCACCTTGAATAAAGTACACGCAGCTTTCTAGTACTTAACTTTCTTGAAGGGTTGCTGTAGCCCTGCCAGATATGTTAATCATTGGTTGCCAGAAGTGTAATATATCTGGGATTGTAATTAAAAAGACTCTGCTCTTAGAAACACCTTGGAGGCACCCTAACTTGACACGCTTTCACATTCTCAAGCTGTGTTCAAAATGCCTTAACCTCCTGTTTTCTGCCTACTTCAATGGGCTAATTCACTACAATTACTGTCTCAAAAGTTTTATTGTGCTTGTTTCTGTTACCAGAAGCATGTTGCAAATTTGGGTCTCGTTTGTATCGTGAAGGCTCCTTAGACTTCCAGTCTGTTACCTGAGAGAGTGACATCAGAGCGAAAGAGAAATGGCATCCAGCAATCATTACTTCATGGTTCTGTGCGATATGTTGACTGTATTCCTAAATGCCCTCAGAGAGGGTTTCATTGAATGAAGAGCGTGATTAAATTATTTACAAGGAATTTTCCTCTATCCTGTAGGACATTGAAGATCTGGATCACTATGATATGAAGGAGGAAGAACCAGTTGACGGGAAGAAATCTGAGGATGAAGGCATTGAAAAAGAGAACCTTGCAATCCTAGAAAAAATCAGAAAAAATCAAAGGCAAGATCACTTAAATGTGAGTTAATGATTTATGTTTCTTCTTTGCAATACTTCTGGCTTCAAAATAGAAATTATTTTCAGCAAATAAAACCTCTGCTATGCATGTAGACATAAATTAACATACCTGTCTTCTGGTCGTATATAGGACAAATATCTCAAGTTATGGGACCTAAATAGCTCTTTTTGGAGAAGTTTGAATAGGCCAGGTAAGATTCCAAGGTCATTTAGTAAGTGGACTTATCTTTCATCAGAATCTTCGGCACAAAAATTTAGCTGTCCATGTGCCACAGAGGCACAAAATCTAGCATTCTCCCAGGCTGAGAGTGCTTGAAGTATTGTAATTTGATCAGACTGGGTTGGGGTATTCTTGGTGTTTTGGACAAAGAAGCATCTTTTAACTTTTTGCTAGAGTCAACTCTTAATATAAATCCAGGTTTCACAATTGTTAATGATATCTAACTTGTCTGATTTCCAGAGGTGTCGATCTGGTTGTCTCTCTGTCTCTTGCTTGATGTCTTTGTTATGAGCAGTAGTCCTCGCAGAATCAACAGAAAGCATCCAGCTTTTAAGCTTGACTTCTGTTATTGAGCTCTTACCTTAACATATAAAGCCATATATAAAACTGACTGCGTTAGAAGTCATGCGTGGCTTAACATATTTAGTAAACCCAGGAATTTGTGCTTTAAATCCATTTTATGAATATGTTCTCCAGAGGCTTAGAAATGTTTTGTCACAAGTGCCAGGTTCCAGAGAAGCTTCTACTTCTCAGAGTTTCATGTAGGAAGGAATTATGATGTCATACAACCTTAATTTTATTTAGTTGAGCTTCCAAAGAAATCAAAACTTGTTTCACAGAAACTTCAAATGTGTAATGCGTGAAATTCAATACTTCTGTTCGTGACCAATGTCAACCGAAGGTAAAGGTTCTAAAATTTTCATAAGTCACCTGAATAGAAAGAAGGTGCTTAAATTGGTGCCCTCTACTGTGTGAGCTCATGCGTTTTTATATGCTTTTTGGCAAGTCAGCAGACATGTAGATCGTGTCCGGACAGAAGATGTGCTTATGTCTCATTAAGCTAATAGTTAAGGATATGGGCAATATTTAGATACTGGGGAGGGACCTGTACGCATTTATGGAAGGAGTAAGATTTAACATTGGTATGTAGGGAACACCTGGGGTTTTGTCCAAAGAACCAGCTTTCTTCTAGTTCATGATGTTTCCAGGAAATATTTTGTAAAGCCTAAATTGCACTTAAAAATGATACTGGATTCAAGAAAATTGGTGGTGTAAACTTCTTTTGGTTCGTAGCAAGATCTATGTACACTAGAAGTGTTCAGCACTAGCCAAGTATTTGGTGCAGTGCTGATAGATCTAGTTATCATAAGAATCTAGGGAAAAGGCTCCTTTTAGTTAGCAGAATCTTGACCACTTTTTGTCACAAATTACTGGTCCTAAATAATTATCTACTTTAGAAGAGAAACTTCTTCCTCTTAGTGACTGACACTTCAACATGGAAAAGAGTTTCAGTTTATAGCCATCTGCTTTGAGCAGGAGATAAGAGAAATGCCTCTTTCAGAGTTTTTCAACTACAAGTCTTCTGCTCCTGTCCCAGTGCTGTTCAATGTTCAAAACCTGCCTGGACGTGTTCCTGTGTGACCTGATCTATGTGTTCCTGTTCCGGCAGGGGGATTGGACTAGATGATCTTTCAAGGTCCTTTCCAATCCCTGATATTCTGTGATTCTGTGATTTGAGTGCAAACCTGTCAAAAATACCTTAGATTTAATGTTCTGCCAAAACAGGCAGTGCGAGAGAGCAGGCTAGAAAAGACTGCTCTTTGATTTGTGTATGGAATCAATGGGTACATATAAGGTAGTCTGAAGGAAAGTGTACTGTAGTGATCACCCCTTAACAATACGAAAAAACATCAAACCCACAAGCAAAACCTGATGAGCATTTCAGTATTTAAAAGCTGGTAAACATAAGGTGGCAAACTGTTTTTGCTATATTGTCAGGTCTGGTAAACTTGACTAACCATAGACACAATGGCCACTTAATGGGTTTTGTTTAAACATAAGTGTTGGTTCAGAGTTTGAGAAAATGCCTATTGGATTCTGTGTATTCTGTATTTATAACTCAGACCTCTAATGGTAAGGACTCTTCAAGTGTTAAATAAAATAAATCCTCTCGCAGCCGGAAGGGTGTGTTCTGCTTTACCATCCTCTAAAAATACGGTAGAACTGAAAACAGGTTTTTGTAGTGTCAGCATTCTTCCTTGGTGTGGAAAGCCTCTTAAAATGCCCATTCGCCTTTTGCTATCTGCTCTTTCCTCCTTGGCAAATATTGCCTTTCCTTTTGCTTTTCCTCTCCACATCTAGCAGAGCCAGAAGGAGGGCTGCACTGTGTGTGTGTGTGCCACCAGCAGATCCAGCTTACGTAAGGGCTGGTTCTCCTGCCAAGGCACTCGCGCTGATGCTGCTGCATAAACAAGGTCAGCTGAGTACAGGGAACAGGGTATTCAGCTGCTGCTGAGGAACCCTGGCACTTTTGTGGGTCACCAGAAATAGCTGTGCTGCTTAAATCATTTCTCAAAGGACTCATGAGGACTTACTCTTAAGTGCTTGAGAACCGAAAACTGTAGCTACACTACTGACCTAGGAGGGAGCTAACCTAGTAGCATTTAAATGTCCCTTCAAGGCTGACGAAATGTGGGGCTCTTATAAAACATGTTAAACCTGCTCTAAGATAGCAGGAGTTTGCTCAGTATCCTACATCAAATAAAATGTAAATCTGTACAGCCCTTCACAGTGAGTTTTCTTAAAGAACAGTATGAGTTTCGCAAATGTAAGTATAGTTGCTAAACAGTCTGGTTTTCACACAAACTACACAGCTCTGCTGATGTACTTTGGTTCCCCAGCAAAGTAAAACCAAGCCATGCCTAAATTTACATGCTGGGTGGAAGTGGGGACCTGAAGCCTGGTGGAGGGCTTTGATTAGTGCCCAAGGGAACCAGAAGACTTCTCAGTTGCTTTACAGGTTCTGTAGCTCACATCCACGTGTCACCCTCTTTCGGCTGTTATGTGGTTTTTCTACAGGAAAGGTGTGCATGCAGTCCCATTCATGCATATAGTTAACTGGTTAAAGACGTTTTTCTTCCTCTTGGGACTTACGGGAGTTTTTAGGGTTTGTGTTTTATACAAGTTAAAAATATGTATCTGTTTTCTATACTGCTTCTCTTCCTTGGTGGTATCCCTAACTCTCTGCTTGACGGCATCAGTAAATAAACTTAAATTTGGCTTGTGCTACAACATGTAACTTGGAGCAAGAATTAATCCTCCTCTTACCATTGTAATAACTTTAAAGAACCAATTGCTTACTGGGAATAAAAAAAGTCTTTGAACTGGAATCATTAACTTCAAATATTTAACAGCTTGCTGCTGCTTGCATTTCAGAGGTCTCTCCCTACGTAGTCATTTTAGAGATTAATGCTTTTCTTATTTAGGTAATGCTATTAGCTTTTTCCATTTCCTACTGAGGAGTTTATGCACTTTCCTTTAGAAGTCTCAAATGTCTCCACTTTCATCTTCTGATTTTGTGAAGTCAAAGGTATCATTTCTGCTTTCAGTCTAATCCTTGCAGGAAGAATGCATCTACTTTAGCTTCCAGGAATGAATGGGCTTCTGCACAAATACTAAGCAAGTTCAGTGACAGCGGAGCAAACTTGTTATTCTTTAGCTCTTTTGGGGTTAGTTAAGATTTTATTATCTTGGAGGGGCTTCCTTTTTGTGTTTTTTGTTTTAGTAGGCAATTTCTTGTCTTGTGGCCAAGTTATCTGAAATACACTGTGGATGAGGCGATTTACTGTACTGTGTTGGTGTCCGACTGTTTTTCCGATCAGTTAAACAGACAGCCTGGTCTCTGGATTTAAAACTGCAGTGAACTGTACCTCCTACCTCAGATAACTTGTCTAAGGAGTGTACTGTGGTTGAGTTTTGAGGGAAGGAGGGGAAAAGGAGCAAAGGTGAGGCTGCAAAACCCTGTATCTCGGGAGACTCAGTGTAGCAGTCAGCTGGGGCAGTGGCATGTGCTCTGCTCATTTCTGCATGGTTTTGTGGCCTGCTTACTTGCAAATGCAGTTCTGAAGTCCTAGTTTTCTTAGAGGTTGCTTAACTCTTCCAGAAAGTGTTTTACTCAAGTTTATACATTCACAGGAAAATGCTACTAAGGATAGAAACACTTCTGTACTCACTCAGACCAGTTCCATATTTCTGACAGTGCCTAGGGGGTCGAGTTTGAGACCAGGACAAGCTTGTAGTGATGCATCTCACGAATACTTTTAACGTCTAACAGCTTTGCCTTTGGGAATTCCTGTACCAAGTGTTTCTGTTATTTGCAGCTCTCAGCAAATAGCATGTTGCCTGCATAAAAGGTTACGTCTGGTAGCAGGGATTTCTCGGGTTTACCTGCATTCTGGAGAATCACAAGTACGCTTGTACAACGTGACTATAGTGAGTTATTGAGAGTTAAAGTTTTTAATTTTACTGCCTTTATAGTCAAAACTGAACTTGCTTCTCTACTATATCACGCAATGGTGTGACACAAGGAGTGTTCTTCTAAACAGCACTTCAACAGTAGCTACAGACACTAAAAGTGACACCAGAATGAATATTTTGTTTCAAAGTGGTTTGGTGTTAAGGTTACCATCAGATAGACCAGTTAATCTCTGCAGGCTTCCTCTTTGACTTCCTCCAAGGATAGATCAGAGTGTGTTCAGTTCAGTTCTGCTGAGCTGAACTCCTTAAGTTAAGCTTACTAACATCTTTCTCTTGATCACAGATTACTGGTTTGCAGTTTATCGACTCTTTAGACTAGCAAGTCTAGCTATATTTAATAATACTATGGGCAGCCCAACTAGGAACTCCTAGGAAAAAAGGGTGAAAGCCACTTATAGACAAAGTGACAAAGTTTACTGAGGCTAGTTTACGCACACTAAAATGAACCTTTTTTTTTAAAACCACTTCATTTTTTCAGCAGTTATAACGGCACTTATGAGAATATGGGGGTGTTAAGTTTTGTTTTTTAAATTACTACAGTACAGGAGACATTTAATTTTCATATGCAAAGTTGAGCTTCCAACAGTATATACAGAAATTCAGTAGGTTAATTTGATGGAAATAAAGATGCAAAGAGGAAACTAATTTTCCACGGGATGTCTTTGGGAATCTTAGCTTTTTTAATTGCTTGTATCTAGAGGTTGATAATCTGTGAAAAATGTGCAAAAATTCCCTCCCTAATACAGCACATGAGGCAGAATGTTGTACAGCTCTGTACAGAAGAAAGCCAAAACTTTGATGGTTCTCTATAACATTTCTTTCCTCCGTACTCAGCACATGGGTGAGTCTCAACCTTAACGCTCCTAGACCAGGTCTGAAAAAGCACAGCAGATTTACAGACAATGGTGATTAGCGCTGCATTACTTTGAGTGTAACTCTTCCTTTTTCAGCTCATCACCAAAGAGTGGGTATAAATATTAGTGAACTGCAAATGTATATCTACCAGTTCTTTTTTCCATAAAACTTGATTTGCTTGCTCTTGAAGAGAAATCCCTTCTTTGTCTGATACTGCTCTATGGACAGGGGCTTTAGTAAACTGGTAGATTACTTGACTGGAGCCCTGTCTCTGTGTGGCTTTTGTGTAATCAGATAAAAGGAGTTGCCTTTTATTTGCATGTTTAATTAGAAATTTCATTCTTCATACTGGTCTGTTAAGAAACTAATCTGCATAATTAAATCCAGTGGAATATGAAAATGAATAGCCTAAATTAAGAGTAGTCTGCGCAATATCGTGTGAAGCTAAGCATGTTGTATGATGCTCCTGAACAGAGAAAACAAAGGAGTCTGTGGAGGCTTTAGCATCAAGTAACTGTTACTGGTATTTAACCTTCTTAAGAAATAATTTGATCCAACAATTCAGACCTTGTAGAGTATGTATCACTGTTGACTTCAGGCAAACAGGGATGATGTTTCCAGTATTAGACAGTGGTCATAGCTGCTTCAGATTCCTCCAGAAATACTTCTCTGGCACTTTGGTCCAAAAAGAATCTGTTTGTACATGCTTGTAGCGTCTGAAAGGAAGCTGAAGAAACAAATCTCATCAAGTTTCTAGATGGAGCAGAAAACAAGTCTCAGAATATAATGATTCAGTCCTTCATATAGAGAGGCTGAACTTAAATTTATTCNAATATGTAAACAGGGTAATTGTGTAACATCTAACATTTAACATCAAAATCTTTCCTGCTGGCTTTGGCATTGAATTGGAGGGAATAATCTATGTACTCTTACTTATTATGTTCTTAAACAAGCATGTTAATTTTTTAAGAGGAAAAAGTCCTGTCCTCACTTTATAGTTCAGAAAATCCAGGCAAAAGCTACTGCCAATGGGACCGTGTGCAGCAGATACCCAGGGCAGCAGTTGTTGAAGTGAGCAGACATCAGTTACTTGGTCCTGGTGTGTTCATTAGTTCATCAGTAACTGTGGTTTTTAGAGCTAGTCTTATTTCCGTATGCATGGCACTTAAAGGTCTCCTTTCCCCTTTTTTTTTTTTCTTTTCCTTTTTTGCTTTAGTACTATATCTCAGGCTGAAATATTGGGTTCAGAAATTGTAAGCTAAGCTTTCTATCACTTTTTGATGCTGAGTAATATGGAACTGAGCTCTAAAAGAACAGAAGAGGTTCCTGCCCTTGTTGCATAAACCACAAGAACTGTGACAAATCACAACAAAATGTTTGATATTTTTAAGATTTACTTACCTTAGTTTTCCTCTGTGTAGGTGTTGACTGATTTTTATTTTTGTTTCTCTCTATTGCAAATAATGTGGCTTTTGTTCTGCATTTTCTAAATATGTTGTTTGGTCTTACTTCATCCAGGAGCTGGTGTTCTATGTGTTCTATTCCAACCTCTGTACCTTTTTTCATAACCAAATAAAATTATACTTCTGAGAAAATTATACTTCTTATGTGCAGAAGCTTGTTCTTAGGATTGGTCTTACACTTACACTCCAGTGCATAAAAGCAGAAGGTAAAAGGAAACATTTCCCTATTAGAAACGTACTTTGAATCCATCTTGGAAATCAACATGCCAAAGGGATGAAACTCCTTTACAGAATAATGTCAGTTGTTGCACCTTGATTAAAAGTTTGTGCCATATAGCAGCATATATTACTGTACTGCTTTAAAGGGAATGTCTTGTTTCTTTTAAGTGGTTTTTTGCTTGCTAGAATATGTAACTTCAAAAATCTAATCCTTATACAGAAATTAGTATATTCTTACTACCTCCTATTTAGTCTAACTTTGTAATGGAAATAAGTTTTTGATGTAAATACTACTTTTCACTTATTTGGAGTCTTTTTGTTTGTTTCAGGGTGCAGTCTCTGGGTCAGTTCAGGCTTCAGATCGACTTATGAAAGAACTCAGGGATATATATAGATCACAGAGTTATAAAACAGGTAAAATGCTTCAGATTTTGCTTCTTAAATATACTTTAAAATTCTCTTGGCAAATACTTTCTGCTAATCGTCCTGTGTTTTGTTATCAGATGTATTTATATACGTGTTGTGTAGGTGTATATGTGTGCGCATATATATAAAAATAAATACATAGATACATTATATATAATGTCATATTTGTGGAGACGAAGGAAGTCAGGATATATAACCTCTAACACCTTCTCTCTTTTTGTTACATGGCTTTATATAAGAATTAACAGGATTGGTGTAACTGTGAGAATGCTCTTGGGGTGGATGACTACAAAGAACAACTCAAGATTACTCCCTGTGGGACTTCTTAAGTTTTCAGAATGCTCTGTCCAGGTAGTTAGGGCAAAAACTTTGGCCACTGCCAGTGGGTAGAACTGCTCACAGGAATATGCTTGACGCAGAGAGACTTCTGTTCAACAGCAAAAGTTTTGTTATTTTACAGGGTTTTAGCCTTAATTACACTAGCATTACTATTAGAATTTTGTGGTGGTGTTCATCTGATTCTGAGCTCCATATATTCCTTGGAATAAGGTTAGAAATGGCAATTGAAATCAAACTTGCCTTTTAAATTTGGTGGGATAACAAACACTGTTTAGCTTTAGGTAGGTAGGTGGTCAGCTGCTCTATTTGCTTTGTATGAGGGTTGTATCTAAACTAGTTCAGCAAGGGAATTGCTATATTGAATTGTCTGAGTGTTACCATACAAGCAGTAGAAATCACATAGATTTCAGGCAGGTTGTGTTCCTGTCAGTCAGCTGTGTAGACAGCTCCATCACTGTAACCAGGTGTGAGAACCTGGTGCATGACAGATGGGAACAGGAGGAATGCCTAATTAGAAAGGCAGTCTGAATTTTAATCCTCTATCTTTGACACTTTTGAACTTCTCCTAGTTTATTTCTAGTGGGCTGGAATCTCACTTGGTGATTGTAGCATTTTAATTTGTGTTTAAAAGGACAGAGTTGAAGAGCCATGAGGCTCCTGTTCTGAAATGCCATATTTACCTTTAAGGTAAAGATTTTTATGTGCTGAAGTACTGTGGTGAAATATCTGAAGTATAAATTTGATTAGGTAACCTAGCATTGATCTAATGTAGCCTTTTAGGGTTTATGGCAACTGAGTGCTTCCAGTATGCCCTAATCACCACCTATCTGGTAAAGACTGGATTAGTGGGTCTAAGGAACAGCCTAGAAATAAATCTGCATTAGGTCATGGGATGCTTTACTGCCCTGGTATGATTGTCAGGGTTTGTTTTTGTGGTTAGGACAAAGATGGGGTATAACAAATCTACTGGACTATGTGCTGTGTAGTGCCTACTCACATAGTGGTACTGCTGGAGGCGCAACCAGAGCCCCTGGTGCAGATGTGGTTTGAGGTAAGGATTTGAGTTGCTTAATGCCATTTCTTGGCNGGATTAATAACAAGTCCTAACTGCTTGTGAAAGACTGAGCTCCTGATGTAGGAAAGCATACTCTAAATGATGAAGAAAAGTAAATCATGCTAAACTGTGAAGAAAGTCGAGATACAAAAGGGTGCCTAGAGTAACTTATTAGCTTATGACTCGGAAATATGTAGAAGGACTACAACTGGATGCCTAGTGTCAATCTCTAAAATATGTTAATGAAGTAAGATGTCACGTGGAGGTTGACATAAAACTTACGTTGAAATGCTGTCCTACTGATGCATTAAATTTTGCCAGTAATTGATGCTGTTCATTACAAAACTTATTGAGATTCATTCCTTATGGATTCATTTAGTCTTAGGACTTGAGTGAATTTAAATAAGTTCCTCTCCTTTGCACAAAACTCCTGCTTTTATAGCCTTATTCTGTCTTTTGTTGTTAGATAATTGTCACCGTGTGAGCAAGGGTATGGTTGATAATTGACTTCTTGATCTTCGTTCTGAGTACTTGCTCCATGGTCCTTTTTTTCCCTTAATTCCATTTCTTACTTTTAACCCACTTAAGTTCCCATTGGGAAACTTAAAGGTTCTGGTAACTGTTGCAAGGTGTTTAGCACCACTTTCATTTTTTTGCAATAGAAACCAGAAAATCTAAGGCTGCTTTTCAGTCACATAAGGATCACTTTAGTGTATTTGAGGCTACATGTTTTCAGGATTGACAATAGGGCAACACTGGGACTTGTGAAGTGAGTAGTACTTGCATTAACAGGCCTTCATTTTTTTTTCTTTTAAACTGTTTGGTTTTGTTTTTTAAAAAGGACTAAGAAACATTGTCAGGACTTCTATTATGGTTGTATATTCAAGGTAGTACACATTTTAGTACTAAAGTTCCTTTGCTGTCAATAGGAAGGTTGCTTATCTACCTAGAAAATCTGGGTGAAAAACTACCCTTAAAAACAAACAAAAACATTTTATGAGCTAACAGAAGCAAAAAATACTCCAGCAAATTAAGATATTCAGCTAGAAATCAGACTGGGTTTCATTGACCTCTTTTAATAATAGGAGTCACAAGTCCTTCAGACTAAGGTGATCTCATTTCCAAATACAAAGTGTGAGATTTGGTTAGTTCTAATGGAAGAATTCACAAAGCTCATAATGTAATTTGGGGCGGTAGGGGAGGAATAAAGGATTTGGGGATATTAAATGCAATCTTTTGTGTTCACATCTTTGGCAGTTGTTGTTTGTATGTAATGACTTCAACTCACTGCTTTTACCTAAAGACCCAAATGGGATTTACTTCTAGTTGTAATAAAGTTGCTGTAAGTAAGACTTTGCCTCTATTTTGGAAGGGATTTGTTTTCTTTTAATCTCTTAATTTTTTGTTTGCCTCGTGGTTCTGTGTGCTTGCTTTTACTTTATCACCTCTATGCATGGCCTCCTAAAGGAATAAGACAAAACAACCTGTGTTTAAGTGAGGGGAATCTACCCTGATTCTCTTCCCTACCTAAAGGAAGTCTCAGAAACTGGTACTAATCAGAAATTGTTGACAATAACTTTTTTCTTAATACTTAAATTAAGGAAAAAAAGCATATGAGCTGGTTCCAAATAACACCTTTTTCCCATTATAAAAACAAAGAAAACCCCCTTCAACTTTGGATAGTGTTGTTAAGAAGCTTGTGTTTCAAGACAGCGAGCAATCCTGATACTGCTGCTGTTCATGAGGACCTAGAGATAATATTCAGCTCAAAGTCTGGGTGCTTGAAAGGTTGATTGAGTAGCTTGCTGTTCTGTTAAGGTGCATTCTTGTCAGTCCTGAACTGCACTCATCTCTCTTCAGAGAACCCTTTTAGAGAGTCTAGTTTAGGTATAGTACAACTCTTAAGGTCAGGAAAAGTTACTCCTTTGGGGACATTAGCAAAACACATGGACCTTGGTCACCCATGGAGCTGAAGGACCGGTACCTGAATTCTGGGTAAGAGCAGGACTTTTGGGATGGCGGAAGGAATGCCGGAATAGGGCTAAAAGCTTGGTGAATAAATAAGCTGATGAAAGGTCTCTTGTGATCTCCTGTTATATAGGATATTGTCAGAATCCTTACTAGAACTTGTTCTGTTGGCTTTAACAGGTGTTTTATACTCGTGCTAGGTGCCAAAGCCCTAATACTGAGAGGTTACTTCTTACAGTCTCCACTCCCTTTCAGATGTAAATGGAAAAAATAGTCTGTATGCAATGGTGGAACAGATTAACCATTAATGGGAGTTGACAGTGAGCAGAGTTCTGAATGTCAACTCTTTTGTTGTTGCATCAGCCCAGTCCAAATTGAAATTCTTACAGTGTCTGACTTATTCTGAGGGCAATCCAGAAAATGGTGTTCTTGGATCTGGGAAATTGGAAAAAGGCCGTAATAGCTCCTTCTGTTCATCCTCGAACAGAAAATTGTGGTGCCTCTGAGCTAGCTGCTGATTAAAAGGGACACAGAGTACAGTGAGTAATTTTTCAGACCTACTTTGTTGTTCTAGACTTAGAAAAATTTGGAATCATGCTCTTAACTGCAGTACCCACTTGTTTATGGCACAGCAGTAAGGAGAAAAAAGCATGGCTTCTTTACTTTGTTTACAGAGTTTGGCTTCTTTACCTTGTTTACTGAGTTATGAAATGCTTTACAAATAGAGGTGTCTGGGCAGCTTGAAATGTCATCTGTACTCCAAGTACTAATGCTTCAAATATTCAGCTGCAAGATAATGTATTCTAGAATCATAAAACTTGGAAATGAATACTCCTCGGAGAGTGTGGTGACTGTAGTCTATTGGTTGTACAGGCTTCAGAAATCCTAGGCAGATTTCTGGTTTGCATATGTCTTCCAAATAATTACATCAGCAACAGATACGCTGCTAAATATTAGACCAAGTAGAAAGTTTAATCATAGCTGTTGCACGTATATGCATGGATAGTGTGTGGAGGAAAAGATTAGACTTTTGAACATCACTGATACCATTATCTAAATCTTGTCTGACGGTTAAAGACTTAGTACTGTTCCCTGGGCTGCTTGTGAACTTCTGCAGAGAGGAAGCTTGAATGTACAAGAAAATGGCAGAGATCCTTCCCTTTGAGTGAAATGCACAACTCTTGTTTAATGTGCTTAAAACCAAATGAACCACTGAAAATGGCTAGCTGCCTCCATAGACGGGTATTCTTCTGATCCATTGTTGTGGTTTAGCCTCAGATGGCAACGGAGAACCACGTGGCAGCCGCTAGCTCTTGAGCCTTCCACAGTCAGGAGGGCAAAATCAGAAGAAAAAGGCAAAACTCATGGGTTGGGACAAAGGCAGTTTAACAGAACAACAAAACAGTAACAAAAACATTGATAAAGTATAAAAACATGATAACAATGCCGACTGCTCACTAACTGCACCCGGGACCGTCCCCGACCGCACGCTGCACACCCCCCGACTTCATGTTCCCCTCCCCAGCCAGCTCCCCACTACCCCTTGGGCACGGCTCACCTGGGATGGGGATACCTGTGCCCTGCTAGGAGAATTAACCCCTGTCCCTCCTGGAACTAGGACATCCATCTTTTTGACTGGTTTGCCAGTACTGATGAGAACCTGTGAAATACAACGCTGCGTGTGTTAGGTGTTTTAAAAGTATGTTGGTCATGTACTGGGTATAAAATCTACTGAGCAAGCTGGAGTTTTAGCTGCAGAGAGTTTGAAGGGGAACTGGGAGGAGGGGAAATGGGTAGTTGTCAGAAAAATGTTTTTATTCACATAGAATTATTTTTATAGAAGTGAAAGAACTTTTTTTCCCCCCATGTATGTGCTTGTAAGTGCTTTTGCTATTGAAGTAAGGATGTGCCTCAGTGCGAGTATATCAGTATCTTACTTCTTCCTTACATTTACTGACAGTATTTGTACTTAAAAGCAAATGTTTTTCTAAATTTTGCCTTGTTAAACTTTTAGTACCTAATTAATTGTAATATTTCTACAGGGATATATTCAGTGGAATTGGTAAATGACAGCTTGTATGAATGGCACGTTAAACTCCTAAAGTAAGTTATTAAGACTTTTCCTTGTTCTGAAGAATCTTATATTATTGCAGCAGAGATTCTTGCTTTTGATAAATGAGGATCTCTAGACAGAGTGTATAAAATAGTGTGTGGTGCCTATAGTTCTGGTATACAAAAATGCATAAGGAGACTGAACTGTGGTAGTTGAGCTGGCAAAAACCCCAACCTTCTTTGTGCAGCCAATACTGTGCGTGTTACCATAACTTCCACCACTGTTTACCTGTCTTTCCAAACTACTCCAAAATACAAACTTTATATTATGGAATTTTGTGTCAGCGTGGTTTCAGTTTAGTTCTGTTCGAATCTAATTTCAAGAAAATGCAACTTCTGCTTTCCCTCAAGACGTAAGAAGGAACAGAACTGTCTTAGTGTCATTGGCTCTTTATTTCTACAACTGACCAGGTACACAGGACTAAAACTTTTAGGTGTAACATAACATACATATCAGAGAGAAAAGAGCCCGTTTGCCTAAAGAACAGTATTGGTACAAGTAATTCTGAACTGGCCTATTACAAGCCAGGCTGGAAATGAAGAGTTTCTAAGCATTGGGAGCTTTTCTTCTGAAAGGGCTTCCCGTTGGTAGGATAGAGACAGGCTGCCCAAATAATTCTGAAATGGGATCTAATAAATACGTGGTTTCACCTCTAACAGAGGATTGGATTTAATAGTCCATCAGAGGCAAAGGCTTGAATTTTATAACTCATCAATCCCTTTAACATCTGCTTTTGGCTTGCCACAGACATTTTTTGACTAGTCTCTTCTAAAAGCTGCTGGGTGTCAGAGCCCCAGGTGGGATTAACTCAGTGTCTGAATTAATGTCTAAGCTGCTTACCACCAGCATTTCGCGACAAACAATTGTTGAAATTCTGCTGAGCCAAAGCTACTGGCTTTAATACTGCTGCTGCTGCCGGTTACTTTTAGCAGCTGATACAGAACTGTGATCACATATTCCATAAAGGATTCACTGTTTACTGAAAGCTAGATCACTACAGTCTTCCTGTTAAAATCTACACACACATACACTTCGGACATTTATTTCTGGTGAACCGTAGTGATTTAAAATTGCCGGTTTCCAATGAGCAGGTTATTTTGTACAATGTTCAAACAATACTTGATAGCATTGGGAGCGTAGTGCAGTGCACCAAGCTTTCTTTCCTGCTGATCTCATGGCAAAGTGTTTACTATGTAAAAAGAGCTTTCTACGGTTCATTTCAAATTAGCTTGTAAACTACAGATACATAAAGGACCTCTTTAAGAGTAATTACTGTTTACAGGTAGTGAAAATATTAACTTCATCCAGGATCTCCTCCCTGCTTCTTTTACAGGGTTGATCCTGACAGCCCACTGCATAGTGATCTTCAGGTCTTAAAAGAAAAAGAAGGTGTAGAATACATTTTACTCAACTTCTCTTTTAAGGTATGTGTCTATGGGAGGAAATGCAGGGCTTGAATTTGTAGTTTACCATAGAAAGTGAACTGAATAGACCCTCAGCTGTTACTTGGGTAAAGATGGAGCTGTAGCAAAAAAAAAGGAAGAAAAACTGCAACTTTAAGTTTGATGCTAAAGCTTCCCAAAACCTGCTTTTAGCCAGTACTGTGCAAAAGTGATTTCTGCAGAACTGAAAATTTTTCTTGCTTTAAATCTGATTTGACAAATAAGGTTATTGAAATGCTTCCTGGTTAGGAAAACACTGCCACACTATGTTTCTTAACCTATGTTTTGTTATGCTTTTCAGGATAACTTCCCTTTTGATCCTCCCTTTGTGCGAGTGGTATCTCCTGTGCTCACAGGAGGGTAGGTTTGAGTTGTCTTAAAGAAATTTTACTTTGTGGTAAAAACATTACAACTTGAGATTGGTTGATTGGGTTTGACGGAACATCTTGAGTCTATGATGAAGACTTCAAGATACTTCCCCTATTATAGAAGCATGAGCTGCTGTAGACCTTGAATCTGGGGAAGAGCTTGAAGTGTGATGTGTAAGGCTTCCTTCTCAAGCTTTACGAACTAATAGCAGGCAAAGAGCTGGACACGATTCCTTTTTGAATTGCTTAGTGTGTGTCTAGTTTGGGAAGACTCTCTACCTGCCATGGTATTTAAGAGCTGGTCTCTTTGCAGATGGTTAGCATCGTTGTTACTTCTTTGATTCAGAGCAGCGGGGTGTTTGGAGTTGATGCTTTGAAGGGGTCTTGATCCCTGTGTTGCCTTAAACTTGCAGTACAGCCTTTGTTGACTCTCTTTTTTTGTCTCACAACACTAATCTTTGTATGAATATAATAAGGCTATCTGGTTACAATACTGGTTAGAGGCCATTTTGGCTTTCTGTGAACAAAAAACGTAACAAACTAGCCTGCAAAAGTTTAAAGAGCGGTGAACAGTCCATCGTTTTACTAACTGCTGATGTCAAATGTATTTTCTTTCATGTTTCTTTCTAGGTATGTCCTAGGTGGAGGTGCATTATGCATGGAACTTCTTACTAAACAGGTGAACGCAGGCTCTGTTATCTGGATAATAACAAAGCATGCTTTAAAATGAGATGAGTGTCTCCTTGTGAGTTGAAGAACCCCTGTGTAGAATGAACTACATGCTTCATGGGGAATAAACCTTAATTCCACAAGATTTGACTGGCTGATCTTGTGCAAGATCTTTCCTGCCTTTGAAGGCTTGCAAGAGGTCTGAGGAAGAGCCAAGAACCGAGAGCACATCAGCTTTGAATTCTCAGAATTTCTGGTTGGAAGCCAGTGTAAAGAGTGAGCACGTTGTTTTCTTTTCCAGAAGCCTCTGCTACTGCACCAAGTCAGCTCTGGAGAAGCAAGGAATGCAGAAGATTGTAGGCATAGATGACTCTGCTGTAGATGAAGTGATAGGTTTTCTCTTTAAAATAAGTAAAAGAATTAAAGGACTAATTGCAGGCTCTGGCAGAAACTTTGGTGAACCCTGAAAGGTAAAATAATGCCGGAGAGAAGCAAGTATTTTTCATGGGAACAAAATTATCATAGCTCACTCAATGGCTTCATTAGATGGCAGTCTTTTCTGCTTCTTGCAAAAAGAAGTCCTAATTTCTGTTGATGTTGCTGAAAATGTGTAAATGCTATAATAATGGAGCTCTTCTTGTTGCTGTCTTGCTGTGTTCTGGAAATGTCTGATTTAAGATTTTCCTTCTTACAGGTTCTTAGCACTAATACTGTATAATACTTTGCATGTTTTCTCTGGAAAATTTAACTGCAAACAAACAGTTAAAAGTAAAATTGGAGTGCAGGGGAAAGTACCTAAATATCCCAAAGTGTACATTCCAAAATAGATTTGCAAGGCAAGCACAAAAAGCAAGTATATGTTATATAGAAATATTTCCTTCCTCCTGCAGGGCTGGAGCAGTGCCTATTCAATAGAATCAGTCATCATGCAGATCAATGCCACTTTAGTCAAAGGAAAAGCCAGAGTACAGTTTGGAGCCAATAAGGTAAATGCGCTGTGTATATCAGTTATACAACTCACTGTTAGGCTTCCTTTTCTTTGTTGACTTGAATAGAAGATGCTTAATGACATGTCATCGCAAAACACCTTTGTGTTTTGATTTATCTTGCTGTGTGTATGAGTATTTTATTGGCAGTGAACTAAGAGTTTGTTAAGAACTGATGAATGTAGGAGGATGATAAAACCTTGGGGTCGGCAGGGTTTGTAAATACCTGGACTTGTACTGTCCCCTGTTGGCAAGGTAGGGAGGGAAGGAGGATTTGGAATTGGGAACCAGGAGGGTTGGAAATAAGAAGGGATGTAGATGACAGCCTGACTGCCAGGATTGCATACACTGATGTTAGGAAGTTCTCTTCCTTTTGCTGCCCTAAACACTGCAAAGATTTATGAGAGCATGCAAATAGTTCTGAGCTAGTCATTCAGGATGCATTGAAATTGTAATTCAGCTCAAGTGTGGATGCTGGAAACAAACCATAACTTAAAAGACTTCAAAGTACTAATGCTATTTTCAAAGCAGGCTTAAATATTTAAGTCAACAAAACTGTCACTTGGATGCTGGTTTCTAAGTACTGGTTCAGGATAGTGAACTAAGAAAGATGTAAAAATTTATCATCAGATTTCTGTCTAACACGGTGGCTGCTTAGCTGAGCAGGACAGAGTTACAGTGGGGATTGTCCAAACTTGCCGTCCTGGCTGCACTCACTTATGGACTGACCTTGGGTTCCCAACCCTCCAGCAGAGGAGCTTTTCCAGCAGCAGGAGCGTGCAAATTGTGGTCATTATGATGGGGGAGAACTGAGAAAATAAGGGGTATTTGTCTCAAATCTTGTATATTAGAGCCAGGAAAGTTGTAACATTGTGCATGGTTTTCTCTTTGTAAGTCCACTGTGTAGTTTCTGTGTAAAACTGTGAAGTTTTTTTTTTCTCCTTTCAGAATCAGTATAATCTAGCAAGAGCACAACAGTCCTATAAGTCACTAGTACAAATACACGAGAAAAATGGTATGTATACCCTTGTGTCTTTGTTGTTGTCCGCACAGCAGCTTCGGGAGTTGATGTTTGGCTGCGGTAACACTTGTGGTGCCAGTGTCCTAGGTTGGCTTGGAAAGCCCATAAATGGCGCTTCCTTCTTATTTTGCACTAGGAAGACGGTAGTGCTTAAAGTAACTGGACTAACAATCATTGTAACTCTTCCAGCTTCCCTGAGTTCCTACTCTCTTCTGAAAGGTATTTCAATTTCATTTTCAGAGGGTTGGTCCAGTAACTATTGTTACGGTAGCTTTTAAAGTGTCACTTGTTGTTAGTGAAGTTTCTCTTGGAAGTTTGCCTCTTGCTCTGAAAGGCTTTGTTTCAGCCTGGTGTGAAACCTTAGTAGTAGTAATCGTTAAGGAAGAGATAAAGTGGAAAAGACTGGAGCCTCTAAAATACAAAAAGTCCAAGTGAAGTATGTTGGCTGGAAAACCATGATAGAAATGGAAGACACATTTATTTAGGTTTTTACTCTATTTAAAGCCAGTTAATGGTATCTCAGCTGCATGAAAAGTATATTCAGGTGCTTCAAGTAAAATTGCATTCGTTATGCAGGATGAGAAGACAACAAATGCCCTGAGGCCTTAGAAAATTCAAGTGGCCAATACGTCATGTAAAGGCAGTCAGCAGTTAGTGCCCTGGTTTCCTGCTGAGGGAGTTGGTCCCAGTTGCACATCTGTGATGTTGTGTGATGCAGGTCGGGCACAGTCTCCTCTGGGAATTCATGTTGCTGTGAACATAAAAGTGTATTTTGGTGTGACTGCAGTGAGCACCTCAGTTTCCCTACCTCTAAAATTGAACATGATGCCTTCTCTACTACTGGGAGGAAGATCAAAGATAATGACCTTAAAACGCTTTCCAGTTTTATGATATTTTGATCTTGCCATTAACTGAGTCTTTTGCTTTTTTAGTTTGCTACAAAAGCCAGCATGGTTGTCTCTTTGCTTCTAGCTTCTAGCTATGTGCTAGCCTTGACTACGGTGGTTACTGCTGCCTCAGGAGCTGTACACAAAGCATTCACAGCATTTATTGCTGCTGTGAAAGGTGTCTTTAACTTAAAGCTGCTACCTCTTCTCTTGGACAACATAAATAGGCCCTGTACTCACTGTACAGAAAATTAGAGGATGTTTTTATGCTAGTGGCTGGGAGGATTAAGGTTGGAGGTGTGGAGGTGGCTAGAAAAAAAAAAACCATGCAGACTGGATCAGATATGATTCAACTGCTAAACATGCCAAATCTTATCAAGAGGCAGGTTATTCAACTGGTTCTTCTGAGCCCATTCCTACAGCAAGATGTAGGATAAAACTGTTCAAATGCCTGTGCGTGCCTAAATCCCCAGTAGGCAAAATGATGGGATTTATATATGAGTATCCCAGTGTAGTTGTGTTTGTATGTCTGTGCATTGATTGAGTGGCTTGAAGACTTGGGGGTTTTACCTGTATTCCATTTGGCTTTGGTGTGGCAATGTTCTTCCCTTAACACTTCCTCTGGTGATGTTCTGCTTGACTGGCTGAGGAGGGCTGCTGCCACAAACACCCCCACAAGCTTGGAAGCGTTTAATTTTCATGCCCAAATACTGGGTCTGATCCTGGAACATGTCACGTGTTTGTCTCCCGCTGCGGACCAGTAGCATTTAGGGCACTGGGTCTGACTGAGCTGACTTTAAGAGGGAAGGAAGGAGCTAGATTAGGCTTCCATCTCCCACAAACTCAGGGTAAAATGGTAAGATTAGCTTCATGCAGCCATGCCAGTACCTAATGTGCTTCTCTGTTGTCCATAGGCTGGTACACTCCTCCAAAAGAAGATGGCTAACATTGAGGACTGTTGTATACCTGGACCAATGTCAACAAAACAAGCTCTTTTTTATGTTTTCCAACACACAGACTCAAGCTATGAGCGCCCCTATAACAGCCGTACTGAAGACTATTAGCTATTAGATAAGTTAGTGGATAATCCGTCAACTGACACGTAAAGTATAAGTTACAGCCTTACCATTCCGCTCTTTTTAGGTATCTGGATGGAGCAGTTTGGGACTTTACTGTATTTGTTCTGATGGATTAAGCCTGTTTGGGACACGCCCTCCCTTCTCCCTTTTTTTTCCTAATTTTAATTCTTTTTATTTGAAAGCGCAAGCTCCCTCCAGCAGGCTATCGATTTACTAAAGATCGTTCAATAGCAGCGAGTTGTTCACACTTTTTGTGTGTTCCTGACCTTTTGCAAAATGCAGACTGCAGAGACTTGCGTTGTATCGTTTCATTTAAAAGCCAAGAAGTTTAATACACTGTTTAATACTGTTTTAGGAAATGTCAGGTCTTGCAAATCACAGTAGTTTTTCTGGTCTAAAATGCCAGCATTTGTAGTATTTCCAAATTAATGATATAGGAAAAAAGACATGTATTGTAAGTCATTAAACATTTTTCATGGCTGTATGAGAATATGAACTGTTTCTTGGAAAAGATGCTCTTTGTTTAGATTATGTTAATTTTTTCTTTTGGTTTGAATTTTTTTTTTAATTTGTTTTGTTTGGTTTTTGTTGTTGTTGGTTGTGTTTTTTTCTGGATTTTGTTTTGTTTGTTCGTTTGTTTTTTAAGCAGAGCAAGGCTGTGCCAATAAAACCTTGTAACTAGTCACTTCCACTGGGGCATCAGAACTTGCTGGGCTGTTCCTGCTACTTGTTGGCTCAACCTCCTTAAGAAGAGCCACAGTATGAAGCTTGAAGTTATTTAAAATACTAAAAACCTTTTTAGGTGTTCCATTTTATTAACGGGTTGTTGCAATCATTTTATTAACTAATGAACTTAAAAAAAGTGATTGGCACAAATAGAGATGAAAGTCCGTGAATGAAATTTTTTTATATAAAAGCTCTACAATAAAGTACAAGAACATCATCTGATTCAGAGGTTTTAAGAAATGTTGCCATAGTCATGATGGTGGTTTTGTTAGAGACTGATGGGAACCTTTTGTTCTTTGTTAGGAAATGAATCTGGGTCTGTGTAATTACACCGTATTTCATTGCCTTACCTAAATCAATTATCTTTTGGTTGTAGTATTCGTCATCCAGCCTTTGCACCCCTCTGGGGTTGAGCTAAGGGTGTGTACCATGGATTAAGCACTTTTTAAAAGCGCAGAAGCATGTTTTTGTTACGGTTTTTAGTTGACTATCAGATTTGTGCTCCTTTCTCTGTCAGGCACCCACGGCTCCTTGTGCATTTGCTTCTGGATGCAGTTTTTACTCTGGCAGGAGCGAGGGGAGAAGCCTGGCCCCGGCTCCCCAGCTGTTCTGCTTGCCCGGCCCTACTGCTGCGTGCAGCCCTGGCTTTGGTTTGGGTTCCATTTCTCATTGCAGAGTTACTTGGCAATGTACAGTAATTTGTAAACTTGCATCAAGTTTATGAATAAAAAAAATAAAATAAAAATAAAATAATAATAAAAAAAAATAAAAAAACCAACCCAAAACATTTTAAGACGTGCGCTGTGTCCCTCTGGTGCGCGGGGCGGGGG
>VZTM01039333.1:0-12478 GCA_013400555.1 Jacana jacana | reverse complement strand
GGGTGCGCGCGAGCGGCCTGAGGGGGCCGGGGCGGGAGTGGCCCCGCCGCGGGTTCCTCTCTGCCCCGCGGAGCCGCCCCGCAGCTGCCGCTTCTCCCCTCTCCCCGCAGAAGGTGCAGGTGTTGCCGCAGACCGTGCTGTACATCGCGGACGCGGAGACGTTCAGCGGGCATGAAGAGTGTCACGAGCGAAAGAAAGGTAAGAACCGGGCCTTAAACCTGCCCTGAGCTGTGCCGGGGGAGCCGGGTCGGCGCTGAGAGAGAATCCTCTCAGCTTGAATTTCGGGGAAGAATAACACTTCGGTAAAAAAAACCCACGAGACCCTGTAGACTTATATTCGTGGTGCAAAGCAGCTTACAGATGCGTAATTTTACATAGGCGAGTACCTGCCGGCAGAAGGAACTGATCCTGTTCCCTGTACTCACACTCCCCTGCTCATACCGATTGGCTGGTGGTGCCCATTGGACCGATGGGATGTGACTGACTGTAGGGGTTGTTCCAGTAGCACTAGGATCAGCTAGTTTTCACTAATCTCTGTGGGGCTTTTCTCTCTTCTTTTTTAACAGCCAGGAAAAGAAACAGTAAAGAAACAGCACTTGCACTTGAAAAATTGTTGCCGAAACGATGTCAGGTTCTCGGACTGGTCACTCCAGGGGTTGTAGGTAGGAGGAAAACGTGATTTTGTGAGAGATTGGCTTGAAGGCATCCAGTGTATTGCACATCTGTTTCTGTTTATCACAGTTTTGTATGCTTTTGGAAGCATAGTCCTGCAGACTGATGGAGAGTTTGCACAGCGATTATCATGTGCTGCTCCCGCTGTGTTCAGTGCTGGTTTAAATTTTAAGGAGTTCATACTGTTGCTGCTAAGTCACAGGGGGCTTAATTTTTTACTTCATGTAATACCGTTATAACTAGAAGGGTTGATTTAATCGAGCAGGCAGCTTACTGCATTTTTTCCTGGTGTTTTAATGTAACTATTAAATGTTTCTTGGATTTATCTGTATTTTTCAGAGTCGGATTGTGACTTAATTGCATAGGACATCATCAGTATGTACCTGGCTTTTTGCTCTAGCAGGAGGCACGTGCAATATGTATGGAAAATTCACAGCCTCCTTTTGCAGTCTTTTTATAGTGCTTTACTTTTTTATAATTGGAGATTTTTTTCCTAGTTTTTTTACTTCCAAGTCCCTTCCTATAGCCTGAGTAGGGTGGCAGGGAGGCTTGAGAGAGCTGTATTGCCCAGTGCTTGTTTTCCAACTGTTGTTTATTTGGTATGACTGGAGGGAAATGTCCAAATGTATCTGTGTCTTCTTGTCCACGGTGACTTCAGCATGATTCAGACTTCATTTTACCAAAACATCAACAAAAAGAGTCACCCTAGTTGCCAATTTGATATATTGTTAAGGAAATAACTATCATGTTTGGCATGGTCTAAACTGTTTTGTCTCTTTTAATCTCTGTTACAGTGTAGATGAAAGTATTGAATCACTGAGCACTAGATGTCTGGTTTTGTCTTTGTAGTTACTCCTATGGGTTCAAGCAGCAATCAGCCTCAAGAAATTGAAGAGGGTGAAGCTGGGTTTGCTCTGTTGTTTCCCAAAATTGATGGTGTGAAGATTCATACTTTCCATTTTTCAAAAGACTCAAAGAACAGGGTGTTTGATGAAAGTAAATTTGCTGAAGCGGGTATGTCCTTGTTTTCCTGATTATTTGGGCTTTTTGCAGTAGGTCAGTGGAAATGTCTGTAGGCACTGTTGTGGAAGCAGCAGCTTCTGTGGCAATTCCATTCCTAGAGCTCTCTGTGGCTCTCCAGGGCTGCAGCTGGTAATTATGCATCTGTCTTTCCTATTCCACTGAGTATTAAGATTAAGGTACCCTGAATATTGATCACAGATAACCTCAGTTGGGTTCTAAGTGGAGCTGTTATGTTTTGAGCAACCTCTAATTGGTTACAAATAATGATAAATGAGTTTGTACCATTGGGAATGGTTCCCATAGTACAGTTTAGAAATGAGTGGAGAGGAGCTGCTTCTCTAGAATAACTATTTAGATCCTAGATCAGGTGTTGTAGAAAGGGAAGGTAGAACAGAAGACGGCATACTTCAATAAATACAGTTTACATTCTTCCCATTGTGTCATCAGCAGGATAGATTGTTTGTTTTTGAAGAGTAATGAGGATTTCTTGAGTCTTCTAGGAACCTGGCTAGTTTCTGCATTGGCATAAGTAACTGGTTGATGTATGTAGTGTGTTAAATTTTTGGGTAAAGCTATTTACTGCATTGTGGTTCTTGTTGAACAACCTATACGCTGTTCTTACCTGAAAAGAACAATTAAGGCTGCCAAGTAAAACTGAAGGGCTGTGCCTTCAGAGGCTGCAGTAAAACTTGTATGTTCTGCTAAAGAAGTTGCAAGCTGGAGGAAGCAGGTGGAGTCATCTTTTCCTTGTTAGCTGCTGTTCAGAAATTCTCACTTGGGTGGGGAATGCAGCCCAGCCTCTGGATGCCTGGGCAGCTTGTGTCTTGTCTTCCCAATTGCAGCAAGGAAAAGCCAGTGCTGTATTATTTGAGGAGAGACTAGGATGGTTGTTTTTTAGGGTCCAGGATTTAAGGTAAGAGTATTGGTCTCTGTGGTTTTGTTTGTAGGTCTGAAGAATAACCCAGATCTCCGAGTGGTTCTTCTTTTTGGCTACAATTCCTGGAAGTCTGGAGCGACTCGATTTCTTCATCAAATAGTCAATCCTTTGAATGAGAAAAGCATCATCCTGGCTGGGGGACAAGTGGAGAGTTTTACATCACTGACCTCTGAGAAGTAGGTATTTTTTTCAAAGTAAATTGTAAAGAAGATTTAAAATAGGAGAAACACTACAGAAGCTGTAGTCTTTTAGTTATGTCACATTAGAAATGCCTGTTAACAATAGTAAAATGGTATCTTTTTTTGTCCTAAGAGAATAAAGTCCAAGTGGTACACTGTGATCTAGCCAGAAAAGCTGGGAACTTTTAATGGCTGTGTTACAAATTGGATTCTGGAAACCCAGCTAGGAGAAACCCACTGCGAAGAAGATTTCCAGCTTCAGATACCTTATCTGTGTTTCTTGAGGGCTGTGTTTGCTCTCTGGATTGCAGATAAATTATCACTCATTGTGACAGAGGCCATTTACGTGAGCGTGTTGTTTCTGTATCAGCCTTGGTTTGGTTCATGCTACTCAGCAGCAGCTGACCGTGCAAACAGGACTGTGCCCCAGGAGCACAGCTAAGGGCTGAAGGATGTGCTTACAGGATCTCATCCAGCTTAAACGCCCTCCCTCCACCAGGGCAGGGGTGGGCTCCAGCTGCACAGGGAGAGTGCTTTGTGCCCTCTGACTCACAGGGACTGGTGCATCCTCACTGGAGCTCCTGTGCTGGGGAGTGAGTGCAGTGAAGACAGTGCCACCAGCTCCTCTCATGCCAGCCTAGGTCTAAACTGCACAGTAATACCAGCCTTTTTTCATGTGCCTGATGTATGCCAGCTGCACCATGACTCCAGATAAGAGAGATGACCATATATTAAATTATTACTAAGAAAGCATAAGTAGTTAAGTGCTTGGCCAACCAAGGAGGCTTAAAGCAACATGAATCTGAAGCTACTACTGACTGCTGCCCTGATTTGATAACGTAAATAGTGAGAATCTGAGTATCAGGTTAACTGATAGTTTAGTTGGAATTCACATACGAACTGCTGAATTTGGCATGTAGGTAGGCTTACACTTCACCTCTGGTAACGGATGTGAAAGTTCTTCTTTGTGACAGGTTGCTAAAATTGGAAGACTTTGGTCTGTCTTTTAAGTATGGATGGCTTTCAAAATCGCTAGGATGTTTGACTGCTTTGATACTGAATTTTGCCACAGTAGAAGTTTATTCAGGTTGGACATGGTCTTTCTGGAACATTCTCTGACTTGGTGCCCATTGCCTTTCAGTAGCAGTGCCCAGCCCGGTGATGCATGCGGTGTGGTTGGGCTGGCTTTCAGCGGTCCCCAGATCCAGAGCGCCACCGTTCTGTTGGACCAGGACGTAGCTGATGAGAGGACAGCAGAAGCCGCCATGCAGCGTCTCAAAGCAGCAAACATCCCCGAGCATAACACCATTGGCTTCATGTTTGCCTGTGTTGGTAGAGGATATCGGCATTATAAAACCAAAAGGAATATGGAAGCAGATGCATTTCGGAAGTTTTTTCCAAACGTTCCCCTCTTTGGCTTTTTTGGACATGGAGAAATAGGATGCGATCGAATAGTTACTGGGAATTTCGTATTAAGAGAATGTAACGACATAAAGGATGACCTCCTTCATGGTTACACTACCGTTATGACTCTTATTCATCTGGGTTCAACTAAAGCAAACCAAGTGTAAATATGTTTTTAATGCTTCAGTGAGCTGTTTGTTTCATTCCAGAAAGCAGAGAAGTCTGGAAGAGTGGACATCTTGCAGTCAAAGCCCCTTCCAAAACGTAAACATCATTTTGGTAATATTATCTATCAAATCTTGTAGTTGGAATAGAGTTTACTATAATAGCTGCAAGAGCTTTACGTTTCGTGTAATCTCCTGTACACATCAGAATTGCAGGTAAATGATATTTGCTGGAATTCTGCAATTGAAGAAAGTCTTTTTCTTCCAAAATGAGAATGGTTTGCACAAATGGCAGTTGGAGTTCAAATATCAACATGTAGAAAGAAACAGTACTTTGATGTTCTCTATTCGTGTATGTAAAACAGTCTGGAAAAACTACTGCTGCGTACGGATGTACTGATGCATAAAATCCACGATTTCCTGGATTTTATTTCGAGAGATGCACAACCCAAACTTGAGTCCTATTTATAGGTTTTACTAGATAAAATGAATGAAGAGCTTTAGAGAAAAATAACAAAGTGCTCATTAAATAAAGATGAAAATATGTAAAAGTACCTTGCTTTCTATTCTTAAAGAAAAAACTCTCATTTAAACAGGTCTAGTTACAAGCTCGGCTTTTCTTTTTCTCGCCATCTTGAACTGGTGGAGAACAACTGGAGTTGTTCTAAATACCTGGTTTTGAGTAATATCTGATACTTCGCGTGCAGCAGCAATTTCAGGCTTTGNCCCCCCAGATGCACTGGTTGCCTTTTCTTTTAGATTCACTTAGAGCGTGATGCTCTCTGTTATGCATCTTTATATCCAGACTGCTTAAAATTAAGACTACCTGGTATCTGTATCTTTAAGTTCCTTTAAGAAGTCTTGCTTTTTAATTGGAAATTGTGGGCATGTAAGATCTGACTGTGTTCTGTTTACATAGAGCCTTTAAACAAGACTTGCGCTTTGGCATGCTTTCCTATGCTTTTACATCAGTTACCCGGTTTGATTGCTGCAGCTGGAATGCACTACTGCAAGGTTCAAGTGAGTAAATTTGAGATAGTCCCAGTATAGCTAATATTTTTGCTCCCTTTTGAAGTCTTTCCTCCTTTTTATTTTCACTTAGTAGTAGAATGACAAGAAAACAGGATTTCATTTTGCACCATTCCACCACACTTCTCAATGCAAAATGAGGCAGCTGGCCCATTTTCAGCATACTAAAAAGAAAGTACTTGGCTATCTGTTGTACAAAAAATGATGCTGTTGTGTCCCAACCAGGACTACAGTTACCAGCTTTTTGCCCACGTCTAGTTAAAACTTTTCTTGAACTTGTCCTAACAAGCTATGGTAGAAGTGTACCTATCCAGAGAGTTGGTTTCAGTGGGTGTCGAGCACAGGCAACACTTGCCCAAGGCTGTTGCTGATATGGCATGTTTTTTTAATTAGAAGACAGGATGAGCTGTGAGCTCCCAGTGGCCCTATAGGCCTAGGAGGTTAGTGGGTGTGGTTACAGTTTGGAAAAATGTTTAGTTACCGCTTTTAGAAATAAAGGTGTTTGGGAGTGGAGTATGCTTGAATTTTCAGAGACTCTGTTTGGTGGGAGGTGGATAAATGTTGTCTCTTTTCAGCATAGTCAGAATGTCATGTTTGGCCCTTCCTGTCTGCATAAGACAGAGCCTCTGTTTAACAGAAGGCAAAGGAAATGCTTCATTTCTGTAAAGCAGATAGGATTGCTGTCAGCCTGCTTTAGAGCTGGGCGGCATTGCTGCTACCATAAGCCTGTGAACTGTAACTGACTTTTTGCTGCAATAGAAGGAGGTGATGTATGATTAATCCCATGTTCTGAACAACAGTGCAGACGTGTCTGGGAGTGTCCCAAGCAGCAGGTGGTGAGCTCCAGCTGTGGCGCAGCAGAAGAGGAAAAGCGAGTGTGGTTTGAAGGGACTGATCATCAGCAAGGTCCAGCAGCTGCCCAGTCCTGTAGATGCAGACACTTGAGGTAAACATAGTACAGGAAAGATGCTGGTGCGGTTGATCCATGGGATCATCTCTCCAGCCACAGGGAGTGGGGATGAGCCCAGGGGACCTCAGAACCACCACTCTGTCACTTGCAGAGCATGGCCTGTCTTCTGAGTGACAGGGAAATAGTGTAATGGATCAAACTACAACATTTCTGATGAAAGTGTTTTGCTCTGCAAACTCATTTTGCCTCTACACTGTCATTAGCTCTTCAATCACGACAGCTCCTGAATTAAACCAAAATATATTTGCTTAAAAGGTGCACGTACCAAAAGGCAGAACTTGCTTTTAACCGATACAGAGGTTTAGAGTGCCATAATTTTATACCTCTGTCACTCAAAAGATAACCATGGGGTTTTAAAGTGGACAAAGTTAGTTAAATGAGTATTCAGCAAGTGAGGCAAATGTGAATAGCAGGTTTGCGCTAAAGATAATTATCTGGAGTTACAGCGCTGATGGTAATACGCTTCCAGGAAAAGAATACAATCCTTAGGTCACCGCAATTGGATTTTGTTTTTGTTAAGAAAAAAAGAAAAACTTCAAAGTCACAAGACCTGCAGGGAGGGAGTGATGGTTTTGCTGACAAAAAATAGATAGAAATAAAAGATGTTTTATCACGTTTTTAATAATGTTTTGTTGCACATTTCTTCATGCATCTTTCAGTTAAGCGAATTGTAGGTTTAAAAAAAATAATAATAGGCAAGTGGTGTGATGTATTACCTTGTACTTGAACAACCAAAATGGCAAATTCCAAACTTTACTATAATTTTACCTTTGAATTATCTCCCTCATCGTAGGATATTTCTATTGCATGTAGTTTTAAGAAAGCAAGAATAATTTGATAAAGAGCCAAATTATGCTAAATTGTCACAGCTGTATTTCCAGAAAGCACTTTCTTTTAAAAACTGCAGAAAAGTGCAAAGATAGTGAACTTGAGGTTACTTTCTGTGTCAGATTTATTTTGGCCCAAGTTATTAGTGGAACAAGCCTTATTTTAACAGATGAGTCATACTGAATCATGCCCCTGTGGCAGAAAACAGTAAACTGGTATATGTGAATGATGCAGCCCAGCTTTGACTTTCAGTGTGGCAGGGGAGGCTGATAGTGTTAAACCTCAGACTGAATTTTGAAAAAGTGGTTACATACGATTCTTAATTAACTTTTAGTTAAAAGTCCATCTCAAAACTCACCCTCTCATAGTTTACTTTTGTCTTTCTAAAAATGGAAAACATCCAGTGGAAGTAACTCTGTCGGGGTGTTCATTAGTTGTCATATAATACACCAATTAGTATGAGCTGAAGTTTTCAGAATCCCTAGTGTCTGGACAAGTGAGAGAGACAAACACAATTTGCCATTCAGATGCCTATTTCTAATTTTCTCAGTGGAATGATACAGGAAAATAACGTTTGATGTCTGGAATTTTGCATAGTTACAAGTAACAAAGATAGTAAACACATAAATGTAAGTGGTCTTTTGTAACATCTTTTATATTATAAGCTCTGAGTAAATATTAAGAAAATAATAATTTCCCCCTCTGATTATTTTTTGTGATTATATTGTGGGGAAGCTTTTGGGTTTTTACTGTATGAGTCTGCGGTGAGTCTCTAAAACACATTCCGTCTTAATATAGCAGTTGTATTTTGTGCACACACAAGCAGGTAGGATAAACATTAGACTTTAATTACCAGATTTCTTACTGGAAATTTTACTTGTTCCTAAGCCCATTTCTCAGCCAGAGGCAGGCTCCAGAAGAGACTGTTGTTTTGGAGGGGCTCGGATTAGCCTTGAGGGTGTTCTGTCTGGGAACGTGTCTTCTGAACTACAGGCTCAGAGATGTGCAGCCAGGTAAAGGGCGCTCACCTCAGGGGGATGAGAGGGTGCCCCTTGGTCCCGTACCACAGCTCTGGGTCAAACAAATAGAAGTTCAAACATTGGAGGACCCTTGTGCTGATTACTTTATGCTTACCAGCACTTCATAACAACATAGGGTATTTTTCTAAATAAACGTATAGGTTTGGATTATTTGGAAATCGTGTTACCTGGGTATTTGTGTTAGGCATTCATTCGTCTGCTAATAATTCTAATTGGGATTTTTATTTTTTTTTAAAGAGCTTTGATAATTCAGGAGCAAAAATTTTATTCCCAAAACAATGGGATTTGTGCTTCTAAATGCTTTTAAAAAACAATTTATATATTGCCATCATTACATTTCACAGCTAGGTGCTCATAGAGATTAGCAGGTAACAGAGACTTCTCAATAGAAATGTTTGAGTCATTCACATCACTGAATCAGTGGCAGTCTTGTCACCTTTTCAAGATAAATTTTCACAGCTATAAGATGTAAAAACAGGTTTTTTTTAAATAAGCTAGACTTAGCTGAGTTGTCAGTATTAAAACTGAGAGCAAACGCTGATATCTTCAAAAGAGGAACTCTACTAGAATCTCCAAAACTGGTGAGGAATGAATAGTTTGAGACGCCAGGAAATTCTGTGACGGAAAAGGTACAACATAGATTCAAATGACAGAGCCGTGTTAAAAAATGCCACTAGTGGATCCTCTGCTACATTTTTACAGCCCGTCATTTGCCTGTACAAAAGTTGTAGTCAAAATATCATTCCTTACATTGAGAGGATAATTTGAAAACAGTCTCTTTTAATGTACACTGTACACTCAAATGTTAAACTGACATAGAGACATATTTAGAAGAGTTGAAATTAATTTAAATTTTATTCGGGGGTGTGTGGTGAAAACAGCATTATTTTCTTGTTATTTTGGGCTTTACAGCTGCTGGTTCTGTTTACATGCCGTTAGCTGGCTAAAGAAATAATTCCTGGTGGGAATTAACACGGAGCTGAGTGGCAACCTGCCTAGCAGGATTCTACAACATTTGTGTTTGGTACTTTTCAAATTGTTCTCTCACAATTCATAGAGATTATGTTCAACAAGTTACAATCGCAAGAAAAGCAAGGGCAGACTTTGGATAAGCGCAAACAGATAATTTTACATACAATAATGAAAAAGGTTTTGTGTTTTTTTAAACATCTTTAGACGTGCACGTGTTTGGGATTTTTGTTTGCTCATTTTTCCCTGAAGTGTAGGAACTACTGCAGTACTTGCTTGACAGAAGCATTTTTTTCACGAATCTTGCCCAAAAAAGGAAGTAATTTATGTCTGGATTTTTTGATTATTCCATGTTATCTGAGATACGGTAATATTCCATCTCTTCATTTAAGAATACAGATGTCAACAAAAGGCATTATGTCCAAGAGGGGTACAGTGAACATATCCATCCTGGTAATCTAAATAATATTGCCAGAGAATCACCACACAATGTAGTTCCATTTTTTTCCCCAAACTTGTACAGATACGTCTTTATTAATATCCCTGAGTTTGAGAATGGCCATAATACAGGTGAAAACTCTTACCCAAAGTAACCCAGCAGGCTTTTTCAGTTTTTACTGGAAATAGCTTGGTGTCCTTTAAATCTGAAAGGATGCTAAATACCAAAGGAGCGTAGTTGAGGGGGTTGGGTTGGGTTTTAATGTAGAAGAGTTGGGTGTCCCATGTTAAATCCATAACCACCTTTGGCTAAAGCTCTCTCTGGGCACTCCCTTCTAGGTATGAATCTCCTGATACAAAATTTTCTGAACACGTAACGGGATGTATAGCCTTTTAGGTAAGCTCACTGCTTTCCCTCTCTGCCTGGACTCTTGTTGCTTTGGCAGCTCCTAGTCAGAACAGTCGCAACAGCACAGGCACCAATTCTGCTGTGGCACATTCTCTTTCCTATTTCTTTTCTGATTTCCCTTTTCAAAGAACTGGGTCATATTATCAAAGTCCCTGTGCTGCTCTTTAAAAATGCAGGGCCAGGAGGGAAATAAGTGCTTTTTAGTGCAGTAAATTGTGAAGGGGTTGCACAACATTGAGATGGGAAGTGCTACCAAATGGACTTTCCTGATGGTCTTCCTGCTTAGTGTTTAATAATATAAATCAGAAGACTATAAAGCACAGAGAAATCCTCTCGTTTTCTTTGAACAGCCATTTCTTCTCCTTTCGTTGTAGTTTGCTTGAGCTACTAATGAAAAAGCTATATACTGGGTAACATATAAGCAACCTCTTACAATTTAGGTCAATAAAGGTTTCCTGGTAATGGCTGGCATTTTGTTCAAGTGATGAAAAGGCAACATGTTATGAAGAGGCCTTTACTACAAGATTCTGGAAGGAAAACATGATCCTCAGGTATAAAATAGTTTTTGCCATAAAACTATTCTAGTACTATTAGTGGAGGTTCCTAAGAAATTAGTCTGTTCCCCTTTCTTCCTGCCATAACCTTTCAGCTGATGAAGGGGTAGTTTTAAAGACATGAGATCTTGTTTCATGAGAACAGGGAGCCAAGCGGAGAAGAGAGACCTTATTACTCATCCCTGCATATACACATAATAATGCTTTTTTAGACTCCAGTGACTGCAACCACAAGACCTGATCCATGGGAACTGATGTTTCCTTAGCTTTATTGCTCACAGGACTACTTGCTCAATTTTGTAAGCAAGCTTTGCTGGAAGAGTGTTGTACTACTTTATTAAATTATATGTAACGTTGGCTACCCGGTACTTTCTGTGGCGTTTGACCACCTTAAAATGAATTTGTAGCCTGATCTCATTTTGACCTGAACATTGAATTCACAAATCTTGTGAACTGAAATAATTAATTTTGGAAGCTGAAACGTTCTCAGATGCAGTGGATTTGAAGCACTCTGAATTGCTAATATGATTTCCTTCAAAGATAACATTGTTTCATAAATCAACTTGTTTGCATTTAAACATGGGTTTAGTTTATTCATCCTTACTTTTTGTAC
Organism: Jacana jacana; assembly: GCA_013400555.1. NCBI lineage: Eukaryota > Metazoa > Chordata > Aves > Charadriiformes > Jacanidae > Jacana > Jacana jacana. Next base: position 1,249 of record VZTM01039333.1, on the reverse strand, counting down.
CATTTGTTTCCTTAATAATGCAAACAAGATTGGTAACAGCAAATTACTGTTCCATATCTGTCTAGAAAGCTGAGAGGGTTCTAAGGGCTTATAGAATACAGCTTCAGTCCATTTATTTCTTATACCTTCTATTAATGTTTCCTTCCTCAATGAAAATAGTATACCAAACTTTAACACTATTAAGTCTGACTGTCTTATGATTAATATATGGCGGTTATCTAAAAGCAGTTGTCTCTGACTAATTTTCACTGAGGTTGTGAATAGTACTTTAGGTAATACTGATTCTAATGGAGCTGTCAGTACTGCTACAAACATCCTACAGTCTGTATTTAAGAGGGGCGTGTCTCCATGTGATGAAAAATCACTTTTATCTTTCTTAGCTGTTAAAACAATATTAGCAGCTTCTTTCAGAATATCTGCTAAAGGTTTGAAGTCCAGAAAATAACATATAAGATCAGTCAATGTGAGGAGAAGGTGATCTTTTAGTGTTTCATATAACTTGATCAGGGGCTTCTCTGGATCAGATCCTCTACTTAATTTGATGTCCTCAGATTCTCCCTTCAGATGCTGAGTGGTAACTTGAACTTCTCTGACATGAGTCTGCAGAAGGAAATGTATATTTCTGGTTTGTTTTCTAGTAGCTATTATAATATGGTTTTCTCTTTGACTTCTTACCTTATACACTCTAAAAGCATGGCTTTTCTTCTCCGTCTTGCTGGAACTTTGTCTATGCTGATGTAAAATACACGCTATTTTTTCTAACACTAGACCATGTAGTAGACATCCTAGGAATAGAAGCTTATTCAATATTTCCTTTGCACCTACATTTTTATACACCTCAAGATCTTTTATTTCAGAGATAAGAAACCTGCATTCTCCATTTTCTCGTCTTTCAATTCCTGAACTTTCCTCAATTAACTTTGTCTTCAATACAACTTTATAAATCCCACATAAAGAGCGGCTAGGTAATGTGCCATGATGGAAACATACCAGATTTTTGATGGTTTCAACCTCCAGTGCTAGAAATGAGTTGAAAAGAAAATTGTTCAGTTCATATTTTCTATGCCTCTGACTATCAAAACAGTCTGTTTGTGTTGTCAAGGCAGAAATAGAGGCAGACCATGTCATTTGGCCTCTAACAGAATCCTGTGAGGAACCAAAAAATGAGAAAGAATATACTGATGTGATCAATAAATGGTTATGTGCATCAAATGAATTAATTTTTAGAGACAGCAGCACTTGTTCAGCT
>VZTM01039332.1:142316-166513 GCA_013400555.1 Jacana jacana | reverse complement strand
TGCTCACACCTGAGGGGAACGGCCATGGGGGGCTGCCACCTGCGGGCTCCCCTCAGGAGACAGACCGGCAGTCTACACAAAGCCCGGTCATTTTGATATAAAACTGTAGGTTGTCTTTGAAGGAACCAGTGAAAGGTTTTAGCCACAGCTGGTTTCCCACAGCCGGGCGCTGTGTTGTGGTGACGTTTGTGGTTGTACTGTGTCCAGTTCCAGGCTCCCCAGTTAAAGGACAGGATTAAAGAAGGACAAGGAACTGCTAGGGAGGGTACGGCAGAGGACTACAAAGATGATGAGGGGCCTGGAGCATCTCTCTTGTGAGGAAAGGCTGAGGGACTTGGGTCTGTTTAGTCTGGAGAAGAGAAGGCTGAGGGGGGGGATCTGATCAATGCCTATAAATGCTTCAAGGGTGGGTGTCAAGAAGATGGGGTCAGTCTTTTTTTCAGTGGTGCCCAGGACAGGACAAGGGGAAACAGGCACAAACTGGAACACAAGAAGATCCATCTAAACACGAGGAGGAAATTCTTTGCTGTGAGGGTGGCAGAGCCCTGGCAGAGGCTGCCCAGAGAGGTGGTGGAGTCTCCACCTCTGGAGACATTCAACCTGCCCTGGACGTGTTCCTGTGGGACCTGCTATGGGTGATCCTGCTCTGGCAGGGGGTTGGAAGAGATGACCTCCAAAGATCCCTTCCAACCCCAGAGCATTCTATGATGGGGTGGGATCCCACTGCTCTACAGGTCAGGTTTTGAACATGGCGTCTCTGAGGAGACACTAGCCAGGGACAGTGGCTGTGTCCCCTCAGCTCATGGTTGCCTACCACCATGGTCCCAGAGCAGGTCCCAGGGTGGCATGGGAGTTGCCAAAGGTGGCAGAGCCATGAAGCACATCTGAGCATCCAGCCACCTCTTCATCCCCAGTGTCACCTGCCTCGGGGTCATCAAACCCAGTGCAAGGAGTTGATCAGCTGCTCAGTCAGCCAAGCCTCAGGAGTTTTGCAATTCATAGTATCACAGAACTGCTTGGGTTGGAAAGGACTTTTAAAGATCACCTAAACTGTGGGCAGGGTCACCTCCCACTAGAACAAGTTGCTTCAAACGCCATCCAGCCTGGACTTAAACACCATCCATAACTTGTCTGGGCAACCTCTTCCAAGGTCTCACCATCCTCACCATCCAAAACTTCTTCATTATGCACAACCCCTTTTCAGTTTTAAAAACCTTGGCCCTCGTCCTATCACTAGAGGCTCTGGTAAGAAGTCTTTCTCCATCTTTCTTATAAGCCCCCTTTATACATTGAAAGGCTGCAAGAAGATCTCCCCGGAGCCATCTCTTCTCCACCTGAGCAATCCCAGCTCCTCCAGCCTTTCTTCACAGCAGAGTGGTTCCAGCCCTAGACCACCATCATGGATGTAGGTTTTGGTCCCTAGGATGGGTTTGGAAAAGGGCTTTTCCTTGAGGAATATTTGATAAATCTGCTTTCAGGGTACCCGAGTGAGTGGGGGCAGCGAGTTTTTAAATATTATCCACAATAAATACAGAAAAGGAAGACTCGGGTGGATCTTTGCCTCTGCAAGCGAGTGCACGGATCCCAGCATTCAGAGCCAGCTCATTCAGCAGTATTTGACAGAGGGGTAGAAGGTTTATAAATAATTAAGCTTCCTACCGGCTTTGTGAAAAAAAAAGGCAGCAGAAGGAGGGGGTGACAGACAGACAGACAGACACCAGGTCTTGTCTGTACCTGGGGAAAGGCTGCAGCACAAGCTCACGTTTCACTGTCCTCCAGACACCCTCACGGAAGAGACCCAAAGTTTGGGAAAAGCTCCAGTCCTCTCTCTCCATAGACTCCCAAGTCAAACCTGCAAGAAAAAAATAGGAGGATTTGAACAAATCACGTCTAACCCTTTGGTCTATTAATCTGCAAATTGAAAAATAGAGCAGTTCATGTAGAGAGGAGAAAAGAAGAGGAATAAGGTCCCTAACTACCCTGGGGCGTGTGGAACACCAGGAGTGGGATGTAAATACCTCATCAGCTGGGATGTTATCATGCACTGGGGAATCCGCTGCGAGCAGCCAACGTGCAGAAATGGATCTTCACTTAGACCCAGTGAGTGGGAAAAGTGCCATGTGTGCCAAATAAAGACGTCACCCCGTCACCCTGTCACCCTGCTTTTTCACTTAGACCAGCTGACCGGAGGTGAGGTGCTAAGTGGCATCGTCTGCTCCATCACCCCCACCGAAGGAGCTGGCCTCCATGTCCTACCTCTCCCTTCTCTTCCCACGGGGTCCTGGAACCCAGGCAGGGTGAACCAGACAGCTCTGTTGTCACACGGTGCTGGATGGAGCCTTCTTTAAACATTACGGCCCCCAGCCCGTGTGCTGATATCGGCGAACAGATTTTTTAGGGCAGGTTCGCCTCAGTCCTGCGTGGTGGAAGCAGGAGGGGTAGAGCTGATGCCGCTCATCCAGCGCGATGGTGCCTTGCTTCAGACCACTAGAAACACACAGCCACAGAGGCCTGAAGGTGCACACACAGACAAACGAAGGGAGGCAAGAGAAACACGTGGGAATACTTGAAAAATAAAGCCAGCCTGAGCCTTTGCACTATGCTTTTCCCCCCCTTTTCTTCTCCTGTGCAATAAGAGGGGGGAAATGACCTTTTTTTTTCTATGTTTAAATATTTTGTCAGCTGTGGCAAATGCTATTCTTTAAAAATACAACCAAGAAACCCCCCCCAGACTAACAGACTACTGTATCCCAGACATATTCCCTAGCAGATCTACCTGGAAACACTCCAGGGTTGCTCACAGTGACATTTTTCAGGTACGAAGCAAAACCCAGCGTCAAGTGCGTTAGATTTCTTCCCACAGAAGATGACTCCCATTAAAATTCTACTCATGACTATCCCCCCACACTGGTTTTTGTTGCACAGTCATGTCACCAAAGAATTTCTACAACAGAAAATGAGAGAAAACCCATCTGTTTTTAGGGAGCACCTTAAAACTGTAGAGAACTTGAGCCATGGAGGCAGTTACAGTCTCGGCAAAGCAGTGTCCATCACTGTCAATTTCCCAAATTAAAAAGCAGGGATAGCTCCACCTTCATCCTTGTTTTGGACCACGCTCTGCCACGTTTATGCCTCTTGGAGCTCTCTCGAAGTCTTCCTTGCCCGTTCCCCGGCAAGGTCTCACTCCTTGAGGCTGGGGAGGGTCCAGCCCAGTGAAGGGCTCACTTCAAAGGCACATTGGTCCTCAGGGCTTGGCCAGATGGGTACCACTGCTGCTGGGGTTCCACATCCCAGGGCTGCCCTGCTCTCACAGGGAAAGACTTTTTCCATATATTTAATGGGAATTTACCTCGTTGCAACAAATGCCCGCCGGCTGTTGGCCTGCGTGCCCTTGAGAAGTGCCCAGCTCCATCAATCCACAGCACTCCACAGTCCATCTCCCTGCAGTTCCCCCTCTTGTTCTCTTGTGCTCCTTCCCTACCCTCATTTAAGGTTTTCTCCCTACCTTTGAGTTTCTCCCACGTACCGGGGGGTCTGGGTGACCCTGGGTCACCCCTGTGCCTGGGGTGGCACAGAAGAGGAGGCAGCAGGCCTCCAGCACGTTGCAGCTGGAGACGCCTTTGCTTCGTGCTGGGAAAAAACGTCAGGCGAGCCAGGCACTCTCCTCTCCATCGCTTCTCCATGGCAACAGGCCTTCCAGACGCATGCACGTAGGCAAACAGGCCGAGGAGGCAGGGAGCACCACGATCCCTCCGCCCAAGCCCCAAACCTCCACCTGTGGGGCTCTCTCTGCTCAGCTCACGTCATCCTTGGGGAGCAGACCCCAAAACAGCTTCCAAAATAATCACAGCCAAAGGAATCCTTCCCTCCTTCTACCAGTGAAGGTGCAATAGCCTGAAGCCCAAGCCAGTGGCGATTTTTGCCCATATGAATGTGCCACATTTGAAAAGTCTGGTATCTCAGCATCCTCTCAAACCAAAGGATGCTGGTTTGAGAGGATCTCAAACTCTCTCCCACCTCATCTCCATCAGGTGGGAAACCCGGAGCCTTAGACCTGGTTAGGTCTAGGTCTTAGACCAGGCTGAGATGAGATGGCCTGGTGATTCTCAGACTTTAAGGATACGGTCTTTGAATGTTTAGAAAAGCCATTTTTGTCCAAACAAGTAAAAGAAAGCGTATCCTGACAATTTAAATGCAAAAAGAGAAATAAGGCAAGCTAAACCCAGCCACAGGAAAAGCCTGCAAAAGGCAAAGGCAAGTAATAATAAATACTTCTTCAAACGCATCAGGCACAGGAAGCCTGCTGGAGTCTGGAGAGTCAGGAATTGGCCACAGTGCAAGAGGAGCATTCGTAGGAGATAAGGTCAGAACAGAAAAACAATGAATATTTTGCATCTGTAGTCAGTGAGGAAAAGCTCAGAGAAGTTCCTGTGCCAAAAGTCATCTTTATATGGACGTGGCATTGGCTTTGGCTCACATTCAAGTGTCAGCAGGAGAAGTTGAGGAATAAATAGCTGAACCAAAGAGTGCAAATTCACCAGACTGAGGTGGTCCAGCTAAGTGCTCAGGAACTCAGAGATGAAGCAGTTTAATTACTTTATTGTAGCGTGTAATCACTGTGTGTAACAGCCTCGGTGTCCTGAGCTCCAAGGTGACAAATGGGAAGGGTTTGGGGTTATTGCAGACCGTGAAGCCTGAGGTCCCTCCTGGGCAGACTGATAGAAATGGTAATAAAGTATGTGATTAGTGCCTGGTTGGACACATCTGAACTACCTGGATAGTTGGATACCTCTGAAAGGGGATTTTCACTGAATAAAGGAACGCTCCTTAAATCCATTAGTGTTCTTTAGAGGAGTTGATAAGCACGTGGTATGGTCTGCCTGGATTCCCAAAAGGTCTGTTGCAGGAGTTTCTTACAGAAACGCAGCTACCATGGGATTGAAAGAAAAGGCTTGAAATAGAGAGAGCAGCTATCAATAGGCAGGCCCTTGAAAGGAGGGAGGACTTGAATGGAGCCCCACTGGGACCTCTGTTGGGGTCTGCCCACTTCAGCATATTCAGAAATAAACTAGAAAAGGAACTGAAGAAAGGGGTGACCAAGCTGGCTGATGCCAAGATATTCAGGGACATAAATACAAGAGGCACTGCAAAGAATTATACAGGGACCTCATGCCAGTGAATAACTAGGTAGTAAAATGGCTCAGGACGTCCAGAGCAGATAATTACAGAGGCAGGCACACAGGAGAAAACCAGTCCCAACTTCTGTGGGACAGTACTGGTCTCTGCACCAATCCTTATCCTCTGAAATGGCCTCTCTGTCTCCCAGGTTTGTCTGAATACCGTCCCTGCCCCAGCTGTGCTTGTGCCTCACACACCAGTCGCTGGCTTTGGAGGGGATACGAGCCCAGGAGGTAAAGGGCCAGCAGCGGGGCCAGTGTAAAACCCACACAAAGCAGGGTGTTTGATGGGCTGGGTGGGATCACTGTGGTTTCTTTGGCCCCATTTGAGAGCAGGTCCGATTGTGGTCCCTGCAGAAACCACTGTTGTTTAGTTAGTGGGAAGGGCAGAACAAGAGGGTTAGCAGTGTGGGACCCCCTCCCCAGTGACTGCTCACTCCCCAGGGCTGGGCATTACCGGGGTGCAGGTGCCTCCCAGGCGCAGTGCTGAGACCCCAGACGTGTCAGGGAGAGGACAGGCTCAGGCAGGAGGCTTTTAGCCCCCCCGCCCTCTGCTCCTGTCATTCCACACAAAACAACTGGCCCGAGTGCGGTGGTAACAGGGAGGGGGGCAAAGCACAGGGCTGAAAAGAGAAGGCAAACTGGTGTGGCCACAAACACAGCGTTCCAATTCTGCTCTCCCAGCAAGTGACAACAGCCCTGAGAGACGGCGATAAAGCCGAGGCGGTGGGGAGGCCGGGGGAGCTGCGGGGGTTCGTCTGCGTGGAAAGAGTTTGAGGACAACGGCTATGGCCAACTGCAGTGGGCAGCTCGAGGTCTCCCAGGTCTCTCTGAACTGTCATCTCACCACCTTCCCGCTTGGCCAGTTTAGTCCCTTCAGGATGTTCTGTTGAATTCATCGATTAGAAACTTTACTCTAACGAGGCACTGTAAGAAAGTAACTTTCTCAACGCTGGCATAATTAAAATTAGGCAATACATCAGGGAAGCAATAGCAGTGGCTATCCAGTTGGAGTTAGCCAAGAGTAATGGTTTCGCTCTAAGCAGATTCATTTGGACAGAGCTGTTCTTAAATGGCCAAGCATTTGACACCAGAAAATAAGGGCTTGTTTAAATGCAGTCCCAAAGACAGTCCTGATCACTGGATGAAGAGGAACCAGCCGGTACATGGAGCTCTCAGACCAAACATTAGGCCAGCTCACCCCCCAGCTATTTTTAGTAAAAGACCTAATCAGTAATTAGCAGGGATGGCTACAGCCTCTCAGCCTTTCTGTTACGTGACATGTCCCAGCCCCATGGGAGCAGCATTAGAGGGGAGAGGGATCCAGACCCCTTAGACCCTGCTCACCAGGTTACCTGTGCTCAAAGGTTAAACCCTCTCCTCCACACTCCAAAGTCACTGCACTTTCCCAAATCTTCTAATTTTGCCAGCATTATGAAGAAACCAAATATTTGGTTATATTACCTGTCTGCTCCTGCACAAGGCAGAAGGGTCCCCAGCAGAGCAAGCCAGACACAGCGCTGGGCCAAACTGGAGATTTGGAAGGGAGGATCTGACCTTAGCTGAGGGTGAAGCATGTGGAGAAGCAGAGTCCTTCTATCCCAATTTTGGAATAAAAACATTGAAAAAAGACCTCAGAGCTTTACTTCCCATGCATAGCCACAGTCTGGGGGGGGTGTTGAGGGCTGGTGCACTCTCTCGGGTGCAAAGGCCCAGCGTTGCCTGGGCTGAGCACAGTGTGCTCCTGCTCCCTGGGGGTTCCTGGGGACAGAGAGCTGCGGTGTGTTCCCCTCACATCCCAGCCACAGAGCCACTTCCTGAGCCCCGACTGACCTTGTGGGGGCTGGACCAGACAAAGACTCAGAACAGGAGCTCTTCCAGGTTGAGTCCAGTGGCAGCAGCCTGGCTTCCCTGTGGGAGACTCCCATAGAAGAGCTGAGTTGTCCTGGGTCCCTCTGGCTCTGCAAGCACAACCTGACCAGACTGTGCCATGGTTGCCATTTGGAGAGACAGGAAGGCAATGAGGCTGCAGGATCAAGTAGATCTCCCTCTACTCTGCTCTGGTGAGACTCCACCTGGAGCACTGTGTCCAGCTCTGGAGCACCCAGCATGAGAAGGACATGGACCTGTTGGAGCAGGTACAGAGGAGGCCACAAGGATGACCAGAGGGCTGGAGGTAGATGACCTTTAAAGGTCCCTTCCAACCCAACACATTCTATGATTCTGTGATTTATTTTGCCACTGTCTTGCCGAGAGCAGTGCAGGAGCCTCAGCAGCGTTCTCTGAGCAGACATTAGAGACGGAGAGGACGGACTTCAGCTTGGCAGCACCATCCAGCAGCCCCTCTGGCCAGGCAATGCCTCCCCCTGCTCCTGCAGCACTGCAGCACCAGCACTGGCACGGCCCCGTGTGGGAGGCATCACACTACTTAAAGAAAATTATGCTGCTGGCCTTTTCATTATGTTGCCCAGCAAATGTTCCCATGAAATATAGGCCTAATTATCTACCCACATTCAGACTACTCTGAGATGCAATTTCCTTCTACTCTGTGGAGTTTGCTTTCCTTCTGTGGATCTCATGATTGAAATACACTCAATTAGCTATTACTCTGCTGGCTGAAATCTTGAGCTGCCTTCCCAACAAGGCAGCTCCTTCCCAGTCCCACTGGTGTTAGGACAGCCAGGTGACACGAGCTCACGTGTGAGCCACAGAGGGGTCTCACCGCTCAGCCATGCCTGGTCTTGATTGGATTTGTATTGCAAATGGGAAGCCTCGTCAGGACTGAGGCCTTGAAATGCGAAGCATTGAACAGATTTGCCTCTAAATGTGGCCCCAGGAGGCTAAAATGATTTTCTAAATGCTGCCATGTCTTGCTCCAGGTGGATTGGAGCCAGGCAGACCCCGTCCTGTGCATACCCTCGTTAATATGCATGCACACCAGTGATTAATGAGGATAAGAGTAAGAATGCAGTTCAGACACTTAAGGGAAGACAGAAGCACGTCCAACTCCACCAACATGTAGACCTTTCCATCCTTTCTCAAATCCCTCTGTGCTTTCCCGAACTTCCCATCTTCCCAGAGCACTTCCCGTCGCTCCTTCCCACTCCCTGCATCCCCAGCCATGCCATCTCCACCTCGTGCCAGCAGAAAGCCTTTGCTCTTTGCTGCCAAGTCAGTTTTCTGGCCATTGACTGAGCCCAAGGGCTTCTGAGCACCGATACTGGGCAAGTGTGCACAGAGTCTGTAGTGTTCAAAACCACCACAGGCAAAACAGAGCTGCCAGAGAGCCCCAAGAAAGGAAGCAGCGGCAGCACGAGAGGGAGGTTGCTGTGGTCTGCCCCGTCCCTTGGAGGGGATCATTTCAAAAGCTCGCTCCTAAATCCCTGCCAGGGCACTCACTCTGCCCAGGAGAAAAAGACTCTGGAGGAGACACCACGTTCCTGAGTCAGGAGAGCTGACAGGAGAGTGGGCATTTCAAAATCAGCATAATATTATATACATCTTGTTTGTTTGCTTGTTTTTTTCCTTAAAATGATGCAGCAGGTGGAGAGGAACAAAAGGAAGGAGCACTGGCTCAAGCTGGAGGGAGGATTTCAGCAGGACGGCAACATCAGTTCTCTCCTGTTGGCTGAATCAGCGGCGTCCCATCGACATAAGCCAGTCCTTCAGAGGAAACACCAATAAATAAACCCAACTGGTATCACAAAAGAAACAACAACATGGATATTTCATACAGGAAAAGACTCCTTAAGTTCTCCACAGAAATGTGAGAAGGCTCTCTGGGGGTCTTTGGCTCGGAGCAGGACTGTCACCTACGCTACAGCAACATTGCTCAGCCGAGTTATGATGCTCTTGCTGGATGGTGATCCCCTTCCAACCCTCCTGGTCAAAGGGACTCTGATTTTGCACCTGCCAGAGACAAGTTTCACTCACAAAGTCCCCAGCACCAGCCGGGACCGCTCAGCAGCTGTGGAGATGCAGGACTTGGCCCTTACAATGGAGGTTCCTCAAGGTCGGGATTCCCGAAACAGCTCCAGGAACAGACCTGATGGTAATGGATTGCTCAGTGATTCAGTGCTTACTCAGTCTTTGCTCCATCCACACCTCAGTATTTCATTGTTTGGCAAAATAACAGTCTGACTTTGTCCTGACATTGGTACCTCACGGAGGCAGAAGAGTTGAACTTTGGAGCAGTCGTGTTGTTTTAGTGAAGATGGAAGAAAAGAAATGTTGCTGCTAACGGGAAGTTTGTGTGACTGTGTCCCTAGAAACTTCTCACTCCTGAAACTTCACCCCAACCCCACCCCACCATCTCCAACCCTTGCTGTACCGAAAGGTGCTGGGGGCAGCAATGGAACAATTTCCAGCTCTCTTGCACATTTGCTGTTACTGTAGGGAAAAGGGCTCAGGCGGAGCTGGAAATGCAGCACCCACGCTCTGCACAGCCCGGGGTAGAGCCATCTCCCTCCAGCATGGGGCTTCTGCCCGTCAGGAGCCTGCACAAGGGAGCAGCGAGGACAAGGAGCAAGAAGAGAAGTGGGTAGAAACAGAGAGGGACGATGACTCAGAAAGCTCAGCTTGGAGGATGAGGAGGGATGCTTTGTTGGAGCGGGGCCAGAGGAGGGCATTGAGATGCTGGGAGGGCTGGAGCCCCTCTGCCGTGAGGACAGGCTGAGAGAGTTGGGGGTTTCAGCCTGGAGAAGAGGAGGCTCCAGGGAGACCTTAGAGCCTCTTCCAGTGTCTGAAGGGGCCCCAGGAAACTGGAGAGAAACTTTTTACAAGGGCATGTAGTGATAGGACAAGGGTAATGGTTTTACACTGAAAGAGGGGAGATGGAGCTGAGATCTGGGGAAGAACATCTTTGGTGTGAGGGTGGTGAGAGCCTGGAACAGGTTGCCCAGAGAAGCTGTGGCTGCCCCATCCCTGGAGGGGTTCAAGGCCAGGTTGGAGGGGGCTTGGAGCAACCTGGTGTGGTGGGAGGTGTCCCTGCCCAGGGCAGGGGGGTTGGAACTGGGTGGTCTTTAAGATCCCTTCCAGCTCAAACCATTCTTGGTTCTATGATGACTGCAGCTGTAGTCTGATAACCTGTACACACCAAGGACTTACCTGTCCTCACAGAGACAGTGAGGAGCTGCTGCGCAATCTCACAGCAAGGCCATCATCTATGGACCCAGATACAGATCCTGTAGCTGAACTAAAAAGCTGTTCTTTAACATCCCCTGAATCCTTTGGCAGAGGAATCTTCCCTCCAGTGGGCTCAGGCAATGCCTGAGGCACTGCAGCGCAGTGGTTACAAAGCCAGCTTGAAGTTAATGGATCAGCTGATAACAGCCTAACCATGGCCACAAACCTGCACTGGGGAGAGCAGCCCAGTTTCCCCGCTGGCTGTTTTTCATCATCACAACCAGACTTAGCCTGGAGAAGGCAACGTTTGTAAAAGTTCTGAATTGGCTTTCAGGTACGTTTTGAGACTCTGGACAAGAGGAAAACAATCCTCCACAATGACTTATTAATTAAAATTTGGACTCCTTTACATGCATTTCCTCCACTTCACCCTTGTGAGGCTCCTCCTGGAGTATCGTGTCCAGCTTTGGAGTCCTCAGCACAGGAAGGACACGTTTGAACAGGTTCAGAGGAGGCCATGGAGATGCACCAAAGGGCTGGAGCCCCTCTGCTGGGAGGACAGGCTGAGAGAGTTTGGGGGTTTAGCCTGGAGAAGAGAAGGCTCCAGAGAGACCTTAGAGCCCCTTCCAGTCCCTAAAGGGGCTCCAGGAAAGCTGGGGAGGGACTCTTTGTCAGGGAGGGGAGCCACAGGACAAGGGGGAAGGGTTTTAAACTGAAAGTGGAGAGATTGAGCTGAGATCTCAGGAAGAAACTCTTTGGTGTGAGGGTGGTGAGAGCCTGGCCCAGGTTGCCCAGAGCAGCTGTGGCTGCCCCATCCCTGGAGGGGTTCAAGGCCAGGTTGGAGGGGGCTTGGAGCAACCTGGTCTGGTGGGAGGGGTGAGACTGGGGGGATTTTAAGATCCCTTCCAACCCAAACCATTCTGTGATTCTATGATTTAGCCTTTCCCTCTTGGTGGGCAGAAGGAAACCATTTGTGATGGTTGGGGCAGAAGGAGTGAGAAGCTGAGAGGGAGGTGAAGAAAAGAGGAGAGCGTGGCTTTGTGATTGCAGAGCTTTTCACAGCTCCTCTCTCTGGCCTGAAGACCGTACCTGGTCTGTGCTAGTGATGAGAAGCAGCTCCGGGCAGCGCAGGGAGGTTCACGCTGGGCTGCAGACACATCCAGAGCTGTCAGCAGCTCCTGGCCGTGGTATTGGTGCAGCAAAATAGGTGCCATCAGCTGGAGCATTGCACAAAGGCGCAGGCTGTAAAGAGCCTCTAGGTTAGATCCTGGTGGCAAGGATAACAAATTCCACAATTGCAAATAAAACAGCCCAGGGCACAGGAATGGAGTGGGTTGGATGCGTGTGGTAGGAGGGGGGTTCAGCTGTCCCTGCCTGTGCCCCACTCCCAAGCTGTCCTGCAGAAGAGGAACCCTCAAAGGTTCACAGTGAAAATAGATGGGTGCTGAGGGGGATTCAGCAGGAGCTTGGGATGGGCAGCAGATGGATTCATCACCGTTCTGCAGGAAAAGACCTCGATGCTGCTGCAAATCTCCTGCTGAAGCAGAGCCAAGAGTGTGGTGCTTGTGCAGAACAGGTGAATCTCACAGGGTGAGAAATAATACAGAAACCTGCCGTCATGCACAGGTCTGGTGTGACACCGACCAAGGATTGGCCTAGCTCTGGCTGGGGTGGTTCAGGGGAGATTTGGGCTGGTTGGGGAGAGCTCCAGATGGTCAGAGGAAACACCAGGAGGAGTCAGATGGTGTGAAAGTGCAGCCTGTGAGCAAAGGCTGAAGGCGGGACTGATTCACCCCAGAAAATTAAAGACTTTGGGGGGAGCCACAGCAACACACTCCAGTTGTGCACAAGGCTGAAGGCAAGACAAGGCAAGAAGCAACGGGATTAAACTGTGGTGGGGAAATTCAGGTTAGATCTAAAGGAACAATGGTTAAGGCCAGTGAAGCACTGAAACAAACTGCCAGGGAGCACAGAGACGCTCCAGCACGGGCAGAGCAGCTCAGGTGCTGTATCAGATGTGACCAGGCAGGGCAGATCCTCCCTTGGGCACCAGGTTCAGGAGGGATGGTCTGGGCACAGCCACTCCGGCCCACCTTGCCAGCCTGCTTCAGAGTGACCTCACTCTCCCGTGGGCTGGGATGGTAGGCACAGAGCTTAGTGATATGGTTTAGTGATGGGGTTTGTCAGCGTTAGGTTGATGGTTGGACTCAGTGGTCTGAAAGGTCCCTTTCAACCCAGGCAATTCTTTGATTCCATGGCTCATTGGTCTCTTCACCACTCATGGAACCAGCAGCTTCACAAACCTCATGGAGACGGTGACAATTAAGAGGAAAATTATTAAAGGGGACACCCTCCCCCCCCCTACATCCCCCCTGTAGCGTAGGAAATCAGGAGTGCTTTGAGTAGAGCACACGATGGGGCAGAAAAGCTAATGTTGCAGAGTCAAGAAAATATAACTTTGGCTGAAAGCCCATCCTGTAAGTTACTAACCTGAAAACAGCACTTGGAAGCAAAATTACAATATCTGTGAAGAGGAAGAAAGGAATAGATACCAATCCATCTGCAGCAATCACCACAGTGAGCTATGAAGCAGAGATACTGATAGAAGAGGGGAAACACAGAGAGGAAAATCTGTGCCTGGCAAAGCCCCGACCAGTGAGAAGTTGTCACTAAACATACGAGAAACAAAAGGAAGGTTAATGAAGTTGTAGGTTTGTTTCACAGACTTAGAGAAGCATAAGTGATAGCACAAGGGGAAATGGCCTCAGGTTCCAGCAGGGGAGGTGTGGGATGGATATTGGGAAAAATGGGTTATCAAACGTTGGCACAGACTGCCCAGGGAAGGGGTGGGGTCACCCACCATCCCTGGAGGGTTCTCAAAGACCCGCAGCCGGGGTTCAGCGGTGCTTTTGGCAGTGTTGCCTTAGTGGTTGGACTTGATGACCTTAAAGGTCCCATCCAACCTAGAAGATTCTGTGATTCTATAGAGGATTGCGGTCTGGAGCAACCTTGGGTGTCTCTGTTTCCAACCTGCTGCTTGGAGCAGGACGGATGTCAAAGCGAAGCAGCCCCGCTCAGGGGTCGCCCGGTTGAATTCTGAACATCTCCAGGCGCAGAGAAGCCACGGCACTCCTAGCTGAGGAGGCAGAGCGCTGGTGACGAGGCTCCTCGCTGTGTCTCTTCTGCATTTAGAAAGGCTGGGAATGTAAGACACGAGGCTGATGAAACATTCTGTGGCCTACTAACACCCGAGAGCATCTCGGGTGACATCGGTGGGGGGTTCTAAACCGGGCAGATCCACAGGGCCTGCACCTGAGGGCCCTCCAGCCGCCTGCCGAGAAGCCCGAAGCCTGGGCGGACGCCAAGGCTGGCAGGTTGTTAAGGTGGCACTCGGCGGGTGCGCTGGCTGACAGCGGGCGGGTTCAACCTGACATTCAGACTGAAAAACGGAGAGGACACAGAGGAGTCAATTAATGTAGAATTCAGGGATTAAAAATACACCCATCGGTGCGGTGCGACGGAAGATGTCCTGTCAAATGAGCCTCATTTCAGCCTTTGAGAAAATTACAAGTTTGTAGATAAAGGTTACCACATAGCCATTATTTCCTTAGCTTTTGGCAACGTGTTTGACTTGATATCATATGACACCCTAATTACAAATTTAGCGCTATACAAGCTCAATAAAGCCCCCATTAAATGGCTGGAGAGCTGCAAGCCCAGCTCCCTAACAAGGAGTCATCAGCGAACTGAGATGATTTAGAGGGATTTTGCAGGAGTCAGTCCCAGCCTGACACTAATCAATGTTTTCATCATTGATTGAGAAATGAGCACAAAACACAGCTGATAAATTATACAGCTGCTGGAGCAGAGGGCCTGGCGGTGAATAATTATGACAGAGCAGTTACGCCGAGCGACTGGGATCTGTTCTGTGCACAAACCCATCTTCAGTTGGCAGCATTAAAATAGGCCAGCTTTCAAACCAGAACGAAGGAGATGCTTCATCTGAAAGAGATGGGATGCAAAAACTCTAGACATCACCAGGGGAAGGAAAGTCGGAGGCAGCTGCTTTTGCAACACTCCAGCGACACGGCACCGGGGCCCGGAGCAGAGACTGGAGGCAGAGGATGAGAAAAGCAGGACCATCCTGGCTGTGATTTCCCACAGTGCAAGGAGCTGTGGGGCAGAGAGGGGACGGCTGAGGCCCCAAAGGAGATGGACAAAGTCCCACAGAGAGGACAGACAAAGTCACCAAGCTGCAGGCAGCGGTCACATTGGGTGGGTACAAGCCATGGGGCTGGGCACGTGCTCCAACCCAGGCTCGACCCCCAGGTCTACCTCACGGCAGAGCAGGGACCCGGCCACGCTCACCTCCAGGTCACTCATCCCCATCCTCTGAGCTTCCTCCTAAAGTGTGACACTAAAAGCACTCCAGTTCCCAAGAGAAAATAAATCGATTTGCTGAGTTCTTGCATCAGGCTTGGGTCGCATCCCCCCCCGCCATTATTTTCAGCCACTAATTGCTAACACATTGACAACAAAGGGAAGCTGAGGTGGTTTGCTGGGGAGGCTGGAGACATCCAAGGCTTAAAGGAGAGTCTCTGCAAGGACCAGGGGCCTGGCTGCAATTTGCCTCTCCATGTCTATTTACACCACCACCACCACCAGTGGAGAGGCAATTTTTTGGGTGGCTTCTGGACCTGCCACCCCAGCGGGGCTTTTCCATCACCTGCTCCTAAATCCCCCCCCAGACCCAGCATCCCACCCCAAGGGCCCTGGTGACCCTGGGCTACGGGGCCAGCATGGGGGCATCTCATGGCTGAGGTCCGACCCGGCCGCCCTTCGCAGCTGCCAGGGAAACGCTGGGCTCTGCTGGTATTTTTAGCCCTGCTGCCACATCGCTGGAGTGCACGGCGTGACCCAGTTTGGGGAGGGAAGCGCTCGCCCCGCTGGGTCCCCGTGCTGCAGAGGACACCGATGGCCCCGGCAAGGGCTCCCCCAGGGCAGCAGGGCCCCAGCACACGGCGCTTTGCCTCCCTGCGGCTCAGCATGGCCGACCCAGGCGCAGGTTTTGGGGAGAAGGAGGAGGGTCCCACGGGAGTGGGGGCTGCCTGCAGCAGGGACACATGAAGGGCCCCCGGGTGGGGGCTGCTCTGCGGGGACTCGGCAGCCCTTTCGCTGGGGCTCTGCCGTTCCACTTCTTTCTTGCCTCGTGCACAGTCAGCAAGGACACAGCCTGGATTTACGTCCCTGAGGGATTTGCCTTCAACAGCTCAGCATCCCAGCTGGACACACCAGCCCAGGTCATCCCCTGCGGCACCCCCACCCAGCTCAGAGGTTGATGGGGAGTGGAGCTGTGCTGATGGAGGGTCCGCGCCCAGGCTCTGGTGACCACCCTGCCCACGGCTCCGCAGGGACCAGGCTCAGCCCCGGCATCACTCAGAGGCTGCATCTGCTGTGGCCTTCTGCAGAAGAGAGCTGAGGAGGGACTCCTGATGAGGGAGGGGAGCCATAGTACAAAGGAGAAGGGTTTGACACTGAAAGAGGGGAGACTGAGGTGAGATCTGGGGAAGAACTTCTTTGCTGTGAGGGTGGTGGGACCCTGGCCCAGGTTGCCCAGAGAAGCTGTGGCTGCCCCATCCCTGGAGGGGTTCAAGGCCAGGTTGGAGGGGGCTTGGAGCAACCTGGTGTGGTGGGAGGTGTCCCTGCCCAGGGCAGGGGGTGGGACTGGATGGTCTTTAAGGTCCCTGCAACCCAACCCATTATGTGATTTATGATTCTGCAGAGCCTCCCTCAACAATCACTGTGCTGGGGACTCAATGGCAGGCTTGGGTCCCCAAGTCCATGCAATCTTGGCACTCAAGGGATGGGGCTGGCAGGGTGCTGCCAACCACACCAGCCAGGTACTATTTTAAATCATCCATCCCCTGCCAGCACTTAAAAATCCTCACTTGCCACCCTGGTTTTCAGGTGAGGGCCATAAGCAGAAGCGCTCTCCTCTCTCTGCCTGTGTCACACTGAGGAACGGCCGCAGAGACACCATTTCCATGAACGTGGCAGTTCTTTGGCACTTAGAAAACCCTTTTCCTGACAGTTGGCCTGCACTGGTAGGTTCCAGCAGAGCTCTGGAGGAGCCCCAGCAAGAGGCATGCTCACCCCAATGACCCCTGCAAAGCTCAACTCTTCCCTCTGCTTTCAGGCACCAAAATCTTCCCCACCAGGTATGTGTCGCCCGCAGGAGCCTCGATGGTGGCTGTAGCTGGTTGGGTCTTGGCTGCAGCCTGGGCACGATCCATGAGGCCAGCACAACCTCTTCCTCACCAGCTCTTTCCTGCCTCATTACCCCCCAAAATCCCAGGGGTGCACCGCTTTGCCAGCCCCACTCTAAAAGCTTCTCTGATCTTTGCTTCCTTAAAAGCTTTCTATTTCCAGCGAGGAAGCAAGTGAAGGAGAGGGACTTTTTACAGCCCCTGGGTGACTTAGTGCTGTGGCTGAGCCATGGGGCAGTGGTTTGAGGGGTGTCCCCAGCTGGGCTGGCATCCCCCAGCTCTGCAGCAGGGAGAGAAGTCCCCCATCAGCATTTCCAGCTAATTCAGTGCCTATTTTGGGAGAGGGGCAGCAGCAACAGCCTGGTCACATGTGGGAGGAACAGACCCACGCCAGGCAGAGAGGGGAAAGCACCGAGATGGGACTGAGAATGACAAATCCAAGGACACAGAGGCAGCACACACGTCCTGCCCCACCACTCCTACCACGCCAGAGCCAGTGCATCACCCCACAGCCAGAGCCAGTGCATCACCCCACAGCCAGAGCCAGTGGATCACCACACAGCCTGGGCAAATTCTCACTCAAAGGGCAGAAACAACCCTTCTGGCAATCCCAACGACTGGCTGCAAACTGCCCACCGTGGGCTTCTGCCTCGAGGCAGCCATTAGTCACCAGGAGGAAAAAGAGTGTCAGCTCAGCCCCTGCAGAGGTGGATGCAGATGCAAAAGACAAAAACAGTGGATGTAAATACAGCTGCGGGCACAGCCAGTGCCAGCAAGCAGCCCACTGCGTCCCCCGGGCCCGCTGGGGTGCAGAGTGCCCTGGCAGCCAACACCAAGGGCAAAGGGGGCATTTGGGGCCACCTGTGACCGCCCCATAGTAGCCCACGCAGCAGCAACACGCTCAAGCAAGGGCTCAGCCCAGGGCTCGCCCCGTCCTGCTCGGGGACACGCGGGCAGGAGCGAGGCACCAGCCTTCCCTGACATTCCTCTGGGGCTGTGCATCACCTCTAATGTGCCTTCTTCGAGGGAAAAAACCGTGCCATTTACGGTACATTTAAAATGAATGCACATTTCGTGTTCTTTCGCATCCCGAATTACGCAGGGCATGAGTGCTACAGCCTAGATAGAGCCGGGCTCCTCCCCGCGAGGAGCGTGCTGCCGAGCCTGCCCTGCCTGACAGACCCCACTGCAGAAGACAAGATGCCCTCAAATAAGTATATCCAGCAGCATTTTTAGAGTTTGTACCTCATCAGTGCCAGGCCCTGCCCGGTGCCAGGGGTGTTCCCTGTCATTCAGCGTGACTTGGGCTCAGCGTAGTTTTGTATCGGGGCCACATTGGACCAAAATGTCCCTCCTCGGTGATAAAGGGCTGCATTTCCAGAGCTGGAGACCGGCTGCTGCATGACAGGGAGCTCGCTCCTGTCTGTTAGCCCCCGACGGGGTGTGAGGTTTAATTAAGAGCCGTCCCTGCTGGTGCTGGCCGTGGCAGAGAGCGGTGACGGTGGCTCTGCCAATTACCTGTGAAAAACGCCACGTTTGCACTAAAAGTCGGGCCCCAGGAGCATTCCCTGCGCTGGGAACGCTGCTCCTGCAGCACCTCTGCAGGAACAGCCCCAACAGGCAATTAGATTTATGGAATAGTCACTTCTAAAGCCCGGATGAACACTAACAGTGCTTTGGGTTTGCTTTTTCTTCTTATTATTGTTACTTTAAACAACAGACAAATACTCTTATTCCTTTTGCTAGTGCCACTGTTTCTCCTAAAGGTCTTGATTTCTGAGAGGGAGGGGTTTGGCAGCGCTGTCCTGCCCCAGCAGGGATGTCCCCAGGCTGCAGTGAGTGGGACACACCAGCATTTCCCAGTTTTCCATCCCCCCACAGGCAGCTGCAGCCCATCCCCGCTTCCCAAGGCAGCTCCCGGCTCGGGGTGCAGGCACAGGCGTGGGTGCCCCGCCAGCTCCTTTCAGGGCCATTTACACCAAAGCCATTGGGAAAAAGCAGGTCAGACCCTCCGTGACCTGAGGAGGGGATGGGGACACGGAGCATGGACATAAACCCCACCAGACCTGATGGGAGCGGAACCAGCCAGGAAGGAGCCGCTAATGGGAGTCTGGGCCCTGGTGGCAGCAAAAGCCACATCACAAAACTACCTTCATCCAACAAACCTATCAATGACCCCGCTGCCTCCTGCTGCAGGAAACCATGGTCCCATGGTGAAACCCCCCCATCCCATGGCCACGGGACTCAGCAGGGCTCTGGGCAGGGTGGGCAGCAGCGGGCACCGCTCCGGCCTGGCAGAGCCCCTGCAGGAGAGGACAATATTCGCTGTCTCCCTCGTTTGCTGATTTTATTACCGGCTCTTACTCACAGCAACAGTAAATTAAACCCCGAGGCGCAGTAAAGCCCCCGCATCTTGACAGCTTGAACACAGTCCCCAGGCGGCCCGCAAGGAAAATCACACCTTGGAGGAGGTCAGGGGAGCAGGAGTAAATAAGATGAGATTAATTTTGGAGCAAGACGCAGTGAGAATGACGTCTGCCAGGGAAGGACCATGGCAGGTCCCACCGCCACCCCTGCCCCTGGAGCAAAGCCTGGAGGGACCACACAGACACAACCTGCTCCACGCAGGGCAAGACACCTGAGAAACAGCAGCAGGAGACACGGCAGAAGAGCAAAGCTCTGCCCCTGCCCACACAAGGCTTCCCAGAGAGCCCTGATGGGTGCCTTCAGCTGCCACATGGGCCACAGGGCTTTGTTCTCCTCCCCAGACCCCTGGGCAACCTGGTGTAGTTGGGGGTGTCCCTGCTGACTGCGGGGAGGTGGGACTAGATGAGCCTAGAGGTCCATTCCAGCCTGGACCATTCTCTGATTCTATCAAGGGGCAGGAGAGCTCAGCAAAGGAGGTGGCTTTGAGGAAC
This sequence comes from Jacana jacana, assembly GCA_013400555.1. Classification (NCBI taxonomy): domain Eukaryota; kingdom Metazoa; phylum Chordata; class Aves; order Charadriiformes; family Jacanidae; genus Jacana; species Jacana jacana. The sequence continues at coordinate 147,028 of VZTM01039332.1, read as the reverse complement.
GTCTTCAATGTTCTGGTCAGATGACAAAGTCCCTCAAGGCAATAGCACCCAGAGCTACCATTGAGCAGAAGAGTTTACATAAAGCAAGAATTAGCTTGATTATCCAGCCACGGGGAACTGTCAGCAACAGCAGATGTGAGACAAGAAGAACAAGCACCGGGAGACTTCTGAACACGGTCCAACTCACATCAACTGCTGCAGCCCTCGGGGGGGTGGAAGCACCAGAGATTTCTTTCCAATACCCCGAGTGGCTCCTGCTGGGGCGAGGAATTGAAACCTGCACGTGCTTCTCTGCAGGTCTGATATAAGCAGAGGAAAGCTGGGCTGTAGTTGTTGACAACTTTCTCTCTCAACAGAAAGAACCACAGGGACATTTCAATCCAGCAAAAGAACTTTATTTCACGGGGCAAATACAATCAAATAGAGATTCCAGAGTCGCCCAGCAAGTGTCAGCTCCATGATCCGTCAGTAAATGTTCTGCTGGTGGCTCCAGGACACAGGCTCTATAGCTAGTGCTCACATTAATTGGTTTCTTAGGTTTGGATTTCAAGTGAAGCACGTTCAGACGCCCCTCTCAGAGCACTGCTCACAAGTTCGTGGTTCGAAGTCGCTGAGGAGTTAATTTACGCAGTTACCTGATTCGTATGGAAAGACAAGCAACGCTGCTGCTGCTGCTGCTGCTGCCGCTGCTGCGACCCAGAAAACCCTCCAGCACTGCTGCTGGGAGCCTGCTCAGCACACGGAGAGGGCCTTCCCAGGAAAAGCAGCGACTAGAACATACAGCAGCAAAAATCAAGGCAGCATTTAACTGCACGTTCCCAGCACGTTTTCCCTCCACCAGTCTCAGAGGGGTAAATAACCGGCTGCTCGTACTGGCACCTCTATGGAGTGTGGTGCCCATCAGCCACCCTTCACAGGAGTCCAGGAGGACTTGGGGGTGATGCAGATACCTGTGCTTAGTGCTGGCAGCTGAATGCCCCATGCCCTGTCTGGAGAAGGACCAAAGCTTGCTTAACTTCAACAAGATGTTGTTTTGCCTTTTTATAAAATGTTTAATAAATACAGCTGCTGTCAGTACCCATGGTTGTAGCTCTCAGCAAGGTCAGACTCTTCTGAGGGCTAGCTGGGCTCTCCTGTGCTGCTGGCCTGGCCACCCACACTGGGGACATTCTTGCGCCTTCTTATCTGCATGTCCTCATCCTGAAGGAGGGAAAAAAGAAATACAAAGAAGTAGGAACTAATTCTTCATCATCCTCTCTGAGCTGGATAAAATCTGTCCTCGTCCCCTCCACCCCTTTCTCTGTCCACTTACCATTACTCACCAGAGATCAGCCCAGCTTTACTCCAGCCCCTCAAAGCCCTGAAACCATCTTATGGCCTCGCACAGGCAGGCACCGTCCCAGTCCGCTCACAAGCTCCCACTGAGAAACTGCTCAGGTTCAACACAAGAGGTGGCTTCACTTTTTAAACCCACTGGCCACGCTAGCCCAAGCAGGGACTCGCTAGCCCAAGTAAGGACCCTTCCAGGCTTTGGTTCTCAGGCTGCAGGCAACATCATGTGGAGTCTGACCTCAGGGAGGACCTGAGGCTCCACAGAATCAAACCATTTCAGTTGGAAGAGGCCTCTGGAGGACACAGTACAATGTTCTGCTCTAAGCAGGGCTAGCTCTAATGCTAGATCTGGCTCTTTGGGGCATCTATTTGGTTTTCAGGTATCTGTGGGGATGGAGTTTCCACCCCCTCCCTGCGCAGCCCGGCGCAGCTCTCAGCCCCACTTACTGGGAAATATTTCCCCCTGTATCCAGGGAGGATTCCCTTTAGAGCAAGTTGTTCCTGTCACCTCCCATCTTTGTGCTGTGCCTCTCTGCTGCTGTTTCCTCCACCACCACCCAGCAGAGAGCTGCAGGCAGATCCTCTCCTCTGGATCTCCCTCAGCCTCTCCTCACACTGTGTGTTCTCCAGCCCTGACCCCTCTTGAGCGAACCCTCAGAGCTGCGCGGCCGCCTTTTAACCGGGGCCAGGTTTTGCCCCACACACCACCACTAAGAGCAAAGTTATTCCTGCAGAGCCCTCAGGAGGGCTGAGGTGCTTCTCTCAGAACCCTTCTGGACACCTCTGCCTCACACCCACCATACTGTTCCCACAGGACTCAGCATCATAGAATCATAGAACCATTCAGGTTGGAAGAGACCCCTGGGATCATCCAGTCCAACCATCAGCCCTACTCTACAAGTTCTCCCCTACACCAGATCCCTCAACACCACATCCAATCTACTCTGAAACACAGTCAGGGATGGGGACTCCACCCCCTCCCTGGGCAGCTGATTCCACTGACTGACCACTCTCTCTGGGAAAAACCTTTTCCTCATGTCCAGCCTAACCCTACCCTGCTGCAGCTTGCAGCCATTCCCTCTCCTTCTATCGCTCATTGCCCGTGAGAAGAGACCAGCACCAACCTCCCTGCAATGCCCTTTCAAGCAGTTGTAGAGAGTGATGAGGTCTCCCCTCAGCCTCCTCTTCCTCAAACTAAACAGTCCCAGAACAAAAAACTAAAAACAAACTAAAACTAAACAATCCCAACACAGGCACGGCCTGTTGGCTGGGCAGTTCGTACCGAGTCGGAGTCTTCTTCAGCCTGGTTGCTCATGAAATCAGCATAATCATCCTTCTGGTTGTCCAGAATTTCCTCCTCATACTCAGTCTGGTAGTCTGACTCGTCTACAGAGAGAGCAGAGGACAAGACACCGGTTTTAACCCACTGAGAGGCAGAGACCAGTGGCGGGGGAAGGAGAGCTGTCTCCGTCGAGCACTGGCCCGGGTCAGGGTGGCTGCTGCCCAGCTCTCCACAGCGCAGGGAACTGGCACTACTCAAACACAGATATCTGCTCTCCAGCCACATCACAAACTAAGCCGTGTCCTTTATGGGAATTGGTGTCCTGGAGCCCCCCAGAATCTAAAGAGCCTGGAGCTACAAACTGCCTGTCATATCCTGGTGGGCACTGGCTGCCCAGCCCAATGGGATACCAACACTGGGACCAGGGAGATGCTCCCCAGTGAATGCTCTTCACGGAATAGTTGCTGTTTCCCTCCCTGACCACTCATCAGTCGAGACAAGAGGTGTAAGATACCTCCAGAAGACGTGCCTGTAAGCTCCAACCTCCCCTGGACACACTGGTCACAGACTCACTGGAAACAGGGACTCCCGGGCACAGGGCAAGAGATGATATCTATGTGCCTCACCATCCCTGGTCCAAAGGGGACTCCCCTTTGCACTCCCCTCCTCTCCACAGGCGACAACCAGCTGCTCTCTCTGGTAATCCAGCAGATTAACATAATTTAGGGAAGCTGAGGAGCCGTGAACATGCAGGCACGGTGGCCAGCAGCAGGACATGCCACCAAGCCCCTGGGACCCCAGCCTGCTCCCATGGAATGAGACACACCGGTGCCGACCCAACGCCTCTTCCAGCACCTGGTGATGGCTTCGGGGTCTGTAAAAGAGAGAGGGACAGTCCCCTGCCAATGGCACCCACTTTCCACAGCAGCTCAATGCTCACCAGATGGCCCCAGGACAGCCCCCAACGCTGCCACCCACCACACAGCCCCGGGCCAACCCAGCCCAGCACCGGGGCACACAGGCAGGGGGATGAAGGGAGCAGCAATGGGTCCCCTTCCTTCTGCACCACCTCTGCCACGAGGTTCCTCACAATGTGAGTCAACACCTTAAAAACGGCAGAAAATCTTTCTTTTATTCTGGAGACCAGGTTTTCCGCCACTTCCGTGAGTTAATTCCAGTGCTCTCCGAGCTGCTGAAGAGATACCTGGTTTTTCACCCAGCTAGTGAAGAAAGTGGCTCGTGGTTAAAGCAGATTCTCGATTCAGTATTGCTTTTGGAAACAGCCTGTGGCATCTGCTCCGCGCTGAAGACAACGGCACAGTCTGTTCCACAGCACTTGCTTCTGACACGAGAGCTACCACCAACTGCTACGACGTCAGGATTAAAGACACTGGGGGGGGGGAGTTTCATTTTTAATTTATTTTACTGTGGATCAGAGAATGATCGTGAGTTTATTCTGAACCCAGGAGTGGTGACCTTTGATGAAACACACCGGAGACACTGGAAACCCATCTGGAGAGCAGCAGAGAGCACAACCGGGAGTTTGCGGTTTACAGCTCCAGTGAAGCTGAATGCCACCCAAACCAAACTCCCAGGTTTTTCCAAGCACTATTTCCAAGCATTTAAGAGGTCTTTAGACAGACACTAAAACACAGCAGTGTGTTCCTTCTCACATCCCTCACACAACAGCTCTGGGTGCTGGAGGACTAGAGGGGGAAGGAGAACAGAAGGTGGTCCTGCTGTCCCCAACCATCACCCTCCATCATCCCCCTCATGGTTGAGCATCTGGGGCTCAAGGGGTCCCTTTATGCCACAAACCCCTCCAGGAGCATCAGGCAGGAGCTCAGTGCCCCGTTCACCACACCAACACCCAAATGCCACAGGTTGAGCCAGCGAAGAGGAGACACCACCCGGGAAAGGTTCCTGCACCACCGCTACCCAGGGAGCGTATTCAGAGCAGGAAGGTGGCACCTCTCACCCCAAAGATCCAAAAATCTGCTTTGTGATGCTGCTGTGAGGCTTTTGTGGTGCTTTCAGCATTTCTTTTCTACCTGGCTGATTTCTGCAGGGAGGGAAGGGAAGGGGAAGGGGAAGGGGA
>VZTM01039332.1:113737-142261 GCA_013400555.1 Jacana jacana | reverse complement strand
GGGGGAAGGGGAAGGGGAAGGGGAAGGGGAAGGGAAGGGGTGCCGTGTGGCAGGGGGTTCCTTCTTCAGTAGCCCTGACAGAACTCCGTGTAAATCAGGGAACCTGGTGGTTCATCACAACCCAAGGTTCATTATTGCTGCTTGATAGAAGTACTTGTTAAGCAGCAAAGGTGCAAAGGGTGACCTAGTGCCTGATAATTCCTCTGTGAGAAATGCTTTGAGGGTGCTGAGAGCCTGGCCCAGGTTGCCCAGAGACGCTGTGGCTGCCCCATCCCTGGAGGAACCCCAAGGCCAGGTTGGAGGGGGCTTGAAGCAACCTGGTGTGGTGGGAGGTGTCCCTGCCCAGGACAGAGTGGTTGGAACTCAATGATCTTTAAGGTCCCTTACAACTCTAACCATTCCATGATTCTATGATAACTGTGTCCCTTGAGAGGTGATGGTTGGGGACAGCAGGACCACCTTCTGTTCTCCTTCCCCCTCTAGTCCTCCAGCACCCAGAGCTGTTGTGTGAGGGATGTGAGAAGGAACACACTGCTGTGTTTTAGTGTCTGTCTAAAGACCTCTTAAATGCTTGGAAATAGTGCTTGGAAAAACCTGGGAGTTTGGTTTGGGTGGCATTCAGCTTTGAGATGTCTCCTGCTTCAGCTGCATTGCAAGACCAGGGCTCTGACACCATTAACATTTCCCTGCCCAGTGGCTGTTGCTCCATCACTCTGCTACTTGACTCAATCTTCTTCAGCCGTGGTGTGCAGTGAGAGTGCCACCATCCCTACACCATCAAACCTGGCCATGGGGACGTTGCTGCTTTGAAAAATGGGATGTGAAACCCACTGTGGAAAATCAGCCAAGAGCCTGTGTGACTTTGGTCCTCAGAAATCCCTTATGGGTGGGAGTGCGACCGGAGCCACAGCTGAGCCACCCCTGGAGGATGGTATCTGCGCTCCCCTGGCCACAGCTGCAGAAAATGCAATTACAGCTGAACAAAGACAGGAAAACCCAACTGAGGAAGCGTTTGGATGCAGAACAGAAGCGTGGCCACAACCACCACAGTGACTCAGCTCTGAAAAGGAGCTTCTCTCTTCCTCCAGCTTCCCCTCCTGCCGCCGGCAGTGCAGGTACCTGGGTCCAGCGCAGGGCTTTGCCCAGCTTCCCTCTCCTCACTCCTTCCTGAGAAACATGCTTCCTTTATGGTTTGGTTTTTTTAATGGTTTCAATCATTGCTCCCAGTTTGCTCAACTGCAAACAGCCAAGAAGAACCTTCATTAACTCTTCTCCCCAGAGAATATACGGCTCCTGACCTGGAAGCTCCACCAGGCTTTGCCCATCGGGGTCTTTCACCCTCTGTACTGACACTTCCCCCTTCTCCCAGTCAACCCCAACGTGACCATTGTCATTTTCTTTCCTTAGAACAAATTATTGACCTAATTTCCCTACCCAGCCTTGTGATGTGCTCTCAGGACAGGCAGAGCCTTTCTACATCTCCGAGGCCCAAGATCTTACTCAGGAGGGGATTTCCATGGAGAAAAAAGGTTTCCCCCTTGTGACAGTGCCATTTCTCAGCCAGGCTACCAAGAAGCACGCTGTCTTCTCGCTGATGTGAGGCAGAAGCACACATCTTTGCCACTGCCAGGAGCAGACAAACCAAAGGCTCACCAGCACATCTGAGACCCCTACGGCCACCGCTGGGAAGCAGCCACCCTCCCCCTGAGATCGCCGCAGTGCAGACCCTTCTCCACATCGCTCCAGAGACCATCTCTGGCCAAAGCAATAGCATCCTGGAGGCACCAAGGCAATGCCACCCTCAGAGGACTACCTTTACAGCCACTGCTCACTGAAAAACGGGCCAGGGCCCTGCAGGCAGCACGTGGGGTCACCCACAACATTGCCGCGGCCAGGAGCAGTCGAGCCCGACGCCATCAATCAGGAAGCCATCAATCCGCCATTCCAGCCAGCACCCGAATCCGGAAGCGCACCCAGGAAGCACTCCTCTCAGGAAGCACTCACAGTCGGGAAGCACACATAGTCGGGAAGCACCCCCCAGGCAGCACACATATCGTTCTACAGTTACAGGTCCTCATTCGCTAAGCACTACATTGCGGATAGGGAGAGGGATATTGTCCACGAGCTTTCCACACACTTTCCACAGGCTTAAAGTTGCCCCATGATTGGCTACAACATTTGTGTCATTTGCTGTTTCCCACACTTTGTTTCGCCTTCACTATACTTCGTTTCGCTTACTTCCACTTATTTGCATATGTGCCCTCCCAGCAACCCCCTCTTAAAGGGCCTGCTCTCAACACAACATGAACATAAAAAGTCCTTTAAGACACAGCCCACACATGCATGATGCCCTCCTGCCATCCTCCCCTCTCCTCTGGGGTTTCCACAACCAACAGCCTCCTGTGTCCATGAGGAGTACGTGGCACTTGTCCATCCCCTCCTGAGTGCCCCACGCACAGCCCCTCTTAGCCCAAAATCTGCCACGTCTCCTTAATGAGAGATGAGCCCTGTCATCACACCTCTGCTCATGGCCTCACCCTGCAGAAGCAGGTCTTCTCCGTGGGGGCGAGTAATCAGGAGAAAGACCCGTCCCAGGACAATGGTTGCCCCTTGGCAGGTCTGGCTGTCCATGCCTCACATAACCACGTCACATCAACTCCTCAGTCTTATTGGCAACGGCTGTTTCAGCCACGTTTGATTAGTATTATCTTCATAAGGCATATGATGGCAATTAGCATTTCAAATTACCACAGGGACATCTCTGCAAGCAGTCACAGATGGGAGCACAGCTAACTTTAGCTTTCCCTCTGCGAGCACAAGGAATGGGGAGGAGGGGGAGAGACTGTTTATAAAGAGCTCCAGCCCCTGGCGAAACGTGGGGAGATTTTCAGGCCTGTGAAACCCAGATCCAGATCCATTTTGTGAAGCGACCTTCGGGCACGGCAGGGCCTGGCAATGGCTGCGCAGGTCACGGCTGAGGCACTCGAGGACCTTCGCACAGGGATGTGGGAGTCGTTACCAGCTCCTTGTTAGCCCACCTCATGGTGCACCTTGGGCTATTGGGAGTGTGTGGAAAAAGCAATGCAGCCAACTGAGTCACTCCAGATCCCACTCGCTCGGCAGGAAGATCTGACCCCCAGCCTCTCCTGGAGGAACGNCCTTAAAGATCATTGAGTTCCAACCACTCTGTCCTGGGCAGGGACACCTCCCACCACACCAGGTTGCTCCAAGCCCCATCCAACCTGGCCTTGGGGTTCCTCCAGGGACGGGGCAGCCACAGCTTCTCTGGGCAACCTGGGCCAGGCTCTCACCACCCTCACACCAAAGAAGTTCTTTCTGGTATCTAATAAAAATCTCCCCTCTTCCAATTTAAGTCCCTCAACCTTTCCTTGAAAGAGAGGTGCTCCAGGCTCCTCCTTATCTTTGTGGTCCTCTGCTGTGTCCTCTCCAGCGGTTCCCTGTCCTTATGGAACTGGGGATTCCAGAACTGGACCCAGTGCTCCACACAGGGTGACACCAGGGCAGAGCAGAGTGGGAGGATGACCTCCCTCCACCTGCTGGCTACACTCTTCCTCATGCCCCCCAGGATGCCATTGGCCTTCTTGGCCCCAAGGGCCCATTGCTGGCTCCTGGGCATCCTGTTGTCCACCAGGACTCCCAGGTCTTTTTCCTCAGAGCTGCTCTCCAGCAGGTCAGCCCCAACCTGTCCTGGTTCGGGGAGTTATTCCTCCCCAGGTGCAGGACCCAACACTTGCCCTTGTTGAATTTCATCAGGTTCCTCTCTGCCCAACGCTCCAGCCTGTCTAGGTCTCACTGGAGAGCCCTGCTATGTTGCTGGGATGAAGCTTTGGGGACATGGGGACAGCCAGCCACTGTGGCTCTACTGAGAAGACACATCCATCAGCCAGCCCTGGGCCATCACAGGGTGCAGCACGGGCTGTCAAAAGAACACAGTGAGAGCAGGAGGAGCAAGTGCCCTCCCTGCCCATCCCAACCCCGCCCCATCACCCCACTCACCATCGGCCACGGGGGCTTTGACAGGCTCGATCCTGGACACAATTTCCGCCAGGTCCGTAAAAGAGGTGGTGGGACAGGTCACATTCTGAAGGAGAGCATTATGGTGTAGGCATGTTAGCAAAAATACACAAAAAATCCAAACATTTGAATCATATAAAAATAATACTGAACAGACAGAAAGCTCCGGACACATAAATTCTCCACTTCTGCCCCCTCAAAAGCCATTACTCATCAGTGATTCACAGAACAACCCTCCCGATGCAGGTCTGGTGGAGGAGAAGGGATTCCCAAGTGCAAACTGTGGGACAACCTCTAATGGTTCCTTCTCCATCCATGCAACAAGAAGGCTTACTAAAAACTTAGCAAACTATAGAAAAGGCCAGAAAGACAGGAACCAGAGGGTTGGGACTCTATGACCGATGGAGCTCATTTTACTTGTGCATTCTCCATCCCTGCTTCTCTACAGGAGGGAGCGGGTGCAGCCCCCAGGGAGCTCTCCCGTTCCCTTGGGAGAAGGAGAAGGCTCTGGAACCCAGGTGGGACGCTGCACATGGTCCTGCCCTGACCCTGCAGAGCGATGCCATGGGGGCAGCACGGACAACCCAGACACTGGGGTGACGAGGACCAAGAAGCCACAGAGCTGGAGGAGTCGCCATGAGCAAGAGCCCGGGGTACCTGGTCTGCCCACAAGGAGAAATGTTTCCCACCACAATTCTTTCTCTCAATAAACCCTTCCTATTTTTGCTCCATCTCACCCAAGCAGTGGGCTGAGCGCTCTCTATTTTGAGAAGTTCCCTGCTCCAGATTCTCCTCTAACAAACCCCAACTTTGGTGTTTAAGAACCTTTTTGGTCTTCCCACACGGTGTGCGGTGAGCAGCCCTCCCTCCCCGGGGCCAGGGCACCAGCTGGAAACCTGAACACCTCTCACCCTTTGTTTGGGGTTTTTTTTTAAACCAGGGATTTCAATTAGTACAACAGCAACCTCCAGCCCAGAGGAGGAGAGGGAAGAGCTGGCAGGGGGCCTGTTACTGGCACTGGAGCTGCTGGGAATTGCTCTGACAGCCCTTTTTCTACACACCCAGACCCGGGCACCTGATTCCAGCCGGGGCAGTTTTCTAACACAGGGTTTTTGTGAGCAATTCTTTTCTCTTCTGGCGAGAGCACCGATACCATGAATCATACAGCCCCTGTGGGGGTCACAGCAGAAGCCCATTACAGCTGCAGCAGATTGCTCTCAGCTGACCTTTAATCCCCTGACTGACTTTTGATGTAATTTAGTGCGACTCAAGCAAAGTGCAGAGCCAGGACAAGCAGCTGGTGGGGAGCAGACAGAGAAAAGCCCAGAGGGAATTAAAAAATACCTGTATGAAACAAAACAGTGGTAGCTGAGGACACACAGACTTTCAAATATAAAGTCAGGAAGCTCAGGAGCTCGGTGTGACCATTGAGGAACCGTCAAGAAGGATGAGTCAGCCCAGTCTCACTTTGAACATCCCACCAGAATGGTCCCAGGGGAGCGTTTGCAGGCACCATTCCCCAGGACAGTGTGGGGGGAAAAAAGCACCTCTACCTTCATTATCTGCCACATGACTAAGAGAGGGCTACCTGCAAGCTCTGACCCCAGGAAGACACAGCAACGTTGGAGACAAACACCTGAAAACGCGGACTCTCACTGAGCAGAGCAAGAGCGGGACCCGGCGGCAGGTTGGCCTTGGGAGCAGATGGGGACAGAGCAGGGGGAACAAAGGTCCTGGGCACTGTATGAACCACTGGACAAATTCCCACAGCGACTGTCATCAAAAGGTGCTTCAGGAAAACCAGCACTGGCTCCCGCAGACGGGCTCGTGAGGACAGAGCAGAACTCAGGAGTTTCCCTGACTGTGTTTCAGAGTAGATTGGATGTGGTGTTGAGGGATCTGGTGTTGAGGAGAACTTGTAGAGTAGGGCTGATGGGTGGACTTGATGATCCCAAGGGTCTCTTCCAACCTGAATGATTCTATGATTCTATGAAGGGCACCGTGAGGGTGACAGGACTCGTGGGAGCATCTCACTGGGACGATCCTGTCTGCTGGAGGAGGCTGGGGAGGCTGCTGCACCCCAAGGTCTGGGCACAGGAACACAACTTGTGGGAAACCAGGTGTCTTCCCACGCTGGACCGGTGCTTTGCAAGCAGGAATTTAACATTTCAGCACTTCCTCTCACCACCTCTGGGGACAAACCCACAGTCCCATCAGTCAACACGAGGCAAAGCACCTCGGATTCATCTGAAACCTGCTCTGAAACCTTTCTGCTGGTATTTTCTTTTTCTTTCCAAGGAGGAAAGTATTCTCTTCAGCACAATCTTTATTAAATAAATTAGAGGAGAAAGACAGTTACTATTGTAGTCTGCTAGATTATATTTAGCTTTGACTATGAATAACACTCCAGTAGACAAAACTTCCCCGAGGAGATCCAATTAACGGCACTGCATTATTCTGCGCTGGGGAAACGTAAGGGTTGTTCGAGGGAAGTTTATGTGAGGTTCCTGTTGTTTGTGTCTTCAGTATTTGCATTTCTGAGACAAGATAAACAGTGATCGAATGATGAAAGCAAAGGGAAAGTATCTAACTGATTAAATATCTGGAGTTTTAAAGTAAAAAGTCAATGCTTACAACAGGGAAAAAAGATGATAAGAAACGGCGCTCAGCTCTCAGATGTTGAACGCTCCAGAAATAGCTGAAGAACTAAAACACAGCGTCTCAAAACCTTGGCTAATGAAAGGGAAGTTAAAAATATCAGCTGTTATCTGTGGAAGACAGCAGAGCTAAAGGACTTCAGTGACTCTAATGGACTACGGAAAAGAAAAAGATAAAACGTCCCAGTGGGAGCCTGCAATAGCTGTTATTTTGTAGAAATAAATCCACTGAAACAAAAGCCAGATGAAAAAAAAATGTTGCTTTTTGCAGGACTCCTGAGTTTTCAGAGAAAGAACAGCTCTCACAGGCCCTGGGGAGCACGGCCTGGGGCTGAGCCTTAGTGTCCGTGTGGGGAACGCACGGAGTTGATGGTTTCTGCTCCATAACCCAGGCAGGTCGCTGAGTCTCCCTCCCGAGCCCGTTGTTTCCGTACTCGTGGTGTCTCAGCAATCAGCACTTTCTGCCTTGTTACCAAGTGCTTACTCAGAAATGCAGGGACAGGCTCTGTCTGCAATGAGTACGTGACAGATTTGGTCTCCAGGGCAGTGGAAGGGCCATAAACCCCAAGGTAGATTGTGGTAAATGTTTGCCCCGCTGCTGGGTGCAGAGCTGTAACACCATGACTGAACTGAAATATTAGCCTGAATTACTGTATCCCATATAACAGACAATTTTAAAAGAAGTCTTCTTTTAAAGAGTCCTTTGTAACAGCAATGGATATATTTGAGCTCGTTGCCAGTTGGCTATAAAAGTTAGAGGATGGAATAGGACATAGCTCCATTTCTGAGGCACACACACTTTTCTCTCCCTTGACTTCTCCTTGTGACTGTTCATACACATAAACACAGACCAGCCTGTAACTCCTCTGAGGTGTCAGAGGCAGTTTGAGGACCTGTCTCCTACCATATCTCCTAGTTCAAGTCCTCTTCCCAGTAGGAAATAACAAGCTGGTGAGTTCTGGGGCTCCTCAGGCTCACCAGTAGCTAAAGCCCAGTCCCACCATGCTCCTGCCATGGCCACCCACCCCACGAGCAGCTTGGGTGGGATTCCTCTGGTGACTGGAACCATCAGCACTATTTCCATCGGGTCCCTTCACGTGGCCAGATCTGAGGGAGCCATTGATCTTATCCCAGTGGAGCCATTTCCATTTCATCGAGTGACTCACACCCGACAGAGGCTCTTCTCTCTCTGGTGACAAATGGGGGTCAAGGACAACTGGCTCAGATGTGGGCACCATCCACCCCTCAGTTGCCAGGCTAATGTCCATCCCTACAAGTACTGCCCTTCCTCTCCCCTCTCCTCAGGCTGTCTCCCTCCTAGAGAAAGTGCTCGACCACCGATGTCTGGAAGAGCCGCAAATCCTCAATGTTGTTTTTCACCTCCATGGACTCTCCTCAGTGAGGCCACTGCAGTCACCACACATTTTAGCAACCCCTTAAGATACTACTGCTCATTTCCCCCTCTCTAAGAGAGGATAAAGATAAATTACTGGGTAAAACATGAAGCCTTTGTAGCATTTGGGTTTTAAATCAGAGGAATTCAGAGGAGGGTGAAGATAACGAGCCAGTATTTTATAATGTTGTACCCAAGGCCTCCAAAAGGTGAGAACTGTTTCTTAAAAACAACTGAAACTTCCCACCAAGAAATTCAGTCAGCCCTTGAGTTATGGAGCAACTCTAGACTCCAGTCTAGTGGGAGGTGCCCCTGCCCATGGCAGGGAGTTGGAACTTGATGAACTTGAAGGTCCCTCCCAACTCTAACTGTACGACGATTCTAGAAGCTGACTTCAATCCTTAAGCTGTAAAACCAAGAGAATTTTATCCTACTTTTGAGTAGAAATCTTAACGGGACTGTACCCACACTGTGACACCGTGTAGCCTGTGGGTTGACCACAATAAGGCATTTGCCCAACTGTCCATTACCCGCTCGGGTGCGCTGAGGTGGGCACAAGGAGGTGCGTGGAACCCAGTGCCCCAGCAGCGCTGCTGGGCTCTGTGAGCTGTAACGGTGGCTCAACCAAATCTCTCTTCTAATAGAGGAGTGAGGAAGAAAAGCAACAAAGGAAGAAGACTATGGCTTTGCAGGGATTTTAACTCTTGTCTAAAACCACATCTCCAGCAAGGGTTTAATTCAGGTTTTCTGGAAGTATCTGAGAACTATTTGAGTCACATCCAGAAAGCCAACAACGGCTGAGATCGATGCCAGTGATCCCAATTCGCATCCTCCAAGACCAGCACTGGGACACTGGTGGGAGAGAGCCACTGCCTTGGCAGAGCAGCTTCTGATAGCAAGAACAATATCCAGGTAGCACCAAGAGTTTGTGGCACAAGAACAAATGCAAAATAACTCTTAGGAAGTTCCTTGTTCCTGCCCAGCTTTACTCAGGAGGCCACCCGGGCGTGTGAGCGATGGGTGCAAACGCGGCCCATCACCCATCAGCACCGAGCATCCTCTCTCACAGGAGCTGCTGGAGCAGACACAGCCCCGCTCCAGCTCGGGGCAGAGCTCCTCCATCAGCAGCTGTGGTGCCCTCAGGACTGCACATGGGGATGGAGAAGAAAAACCATGTGAAAACACGTGCACATGGGCTACGCATCTCCAGCAGTGCTGGTTACTGCTGAGCATCCTGCCTTCCCTCCAGCACCGTCGTGTTCTGAGTGATTACAGGTTCTGAGAAAGTGAATATATCTTTTCTTGCCTAAAATTCAGTTTTAACCATGTGCTCCCAGTAAGGACTTGAGGCAATGGACCACTCCCCATCGTGTCCCCCAGCAGCAGTACGCAACCTGACGCGCATCAACAGCTCTTGCAGGACAGCGCTCTTCAACCCGACACTTACATCAGTCTTGGATTTGCAAGGCTCCTGCCTGTCCTTCAGCATATTGTCAAGGACTCCACTCCTGCACCAGACGTTAAATACTGTTTTCCCATGCTGATATCCCACCTCCTGGAAAAAAAAAAATGTAAAAAAAATTAATAGCTAAAAAAAACCCCATGAGTCCCATCTTTTGCAAATGAGCAGGAAATCCAGAGGGCCCACCCCCAAAGCCAGTCCTGTGCTTTCTCTACCTTCCAGCCTCAGCCACACACGCTGCTCAGCCTAAGAATTAGGGGAACGATTAAGCAAACAAGGTGCTATTTTAAGTCCAAACGCTGGCCTGACCTCTGACCCCAGGGCAGGCAATGAAAGGTGCCACCTGACACAACTATTTTTACAGCAGTGGCCTCAGGCAGGCTGCTGACGGCATGACACCGTTCAAAGAGAAGCTCAGGGTGCGTGTAACGCCCTTCCAGCCCTGCCTCACTCTTTGGGAGAGGACACCACAGATCAGTTTGTGTCTTCTCCCCTCTCGGCTCAAGAACAGCCAAGAGAAGAAAACTTTTCAACTTTTCTAGCAAAGAAAAGTTTCCACCTGGCACCTGGCTCCTTAAATCCCTTGCAATAAGTTAAGGCAGACGGCTCCGAGCGTGCAAGTGCAGTTTGTGGGAGCAGAAATGATGGCACGTGGACAACACCGGACCCACAGCCTCCACATTCCCCTAATTTAACAGTATAAAGTAATTTCACAGTTGGAATAACAACATCAGCGTGGAAACAACTGGAAAACAATATACCCATTGCTTCAAGTTTTCCTCTTTTTCTAACAAGACAGCAGAAATGGTGTAGAAAAATGGAAGGGAAAGGACAGAGCAGCAGGTGTGGGAGCCCTGGATCCTATTTCCAGCGCTGGCACTACCCCCCCCCCCGTGCTGGAAGCAGCCCTGGCACTGTCACCCCGCTGGTGTTTGGGCCGGGGTTCAAAGCTTGGAAGGCACTTCAGGCTGGAATTCACCCTCTCGTAATCTGCCTGAGCTTCTCATCCCCGGGAGGTCGGGATCGCTCCGGAGGAAAAGGGACCTGATGGATCCACAGCTGGCTGGGACAGCCTGCTCCAAAATAACCACCAGAACAGGAGCTCTGGGAAACGACACGCAGCCAACACCGCTCTGGGCTGACCCAGACGAGGGGTTTGGACAAGAAGAGGGGATTTTTGATCTTTTGATTGTGCTGGTTATACTGTGCCCATTTCTGTCTTCTGTAAAATCCAGGCAGAGAGCTGAAAGGAAACACCCAGGTACATCACAACCAGTAACGGCCTGACGCCCAGGATGCCCTTTCCTTTAAGGCCAGAGTAGTTTGAATCTTCCCTGGGGACAAGAGCGATTTAGCTTCACTGCGGGGAGTGCAAATCCAGGAGGGTGCTGCCCTCCACCCCTGCAGCCTCTCCAGCCAAGAACTTGCTCACAGAAAGCGACGTCTCTGAGAAGTCACACTTGATCCTCAACTTTTATTCCACTGAGAAAAATTTGCCTGGTGTCTTTAAATCTCTTCAACCCCACCAAGTTAGAGACAGAACAATGATTTGACAGATGATTATCTGTTGCCACAATGAACCACCACCAAGACCCCTCACTGAGGTTTTCCAAACACTTGATCTACCAAAGATCATTATTTATCAGCACAGTTCTTAGATCCACTGTTGGCAGACAGCACTGTTTGCCCAGGAGCTGCGAGACACCAAATCTCCTTGAGAAAATATTTATACAGGGGAAATCAGCTGCTGGTGGAATAGCTGCTGTCCTAAGGGCTCTCTCCAAGGCCAATCCACAGGGCTTAATGGTTTTACTGGTTTTCCTGTGTATTTCTAAGATGGTATTGGAGAAATCAACCTGCAGCCTGGTGAGTATTGTAGGTTCTCGCTATATCTATAAAGAAGATCAATCTAAAGGAAAATTGGTGATGGTTTTTCTTCCCCAGGTTGGGAGATGAGCAAAGCTATGCAGATACATCCTTAAAGGAAAGGGCATCCTGGGCATCAGGCCGTTACCGGTTGTGACGTACTGGGGTGTTTTCTTTCAGCTCTCTATTCAGAACAGCTGAAGAGAGATGTTTGCCTGACTGAAGGAGGCAAAGAATGAAAAGAGACAGTGAAATAACTTCCTCGACAAGAGGCAATGAGCCAGGATTGCTGTCATTACCCCAGCCTGGGCAGAGACGTCTCTGCTGTCACTGGGATGCTGAATTCTGCCACTGGGACAATTTGACCGCACATCTGGAGCCAGTACCTCCCACGCTGGCTCCTTCATACACAGACAGAACTAAAGCCCAGGGACGTGTAACCTGGTCCCACCCTTTTTACAACGTCCTTCCACTGACATTGGTGCCATTTCCCTGACAGAGTATCAGGTGCAGAGGAACTGCAGGCGACAGGTTTTATTAATAGAAGTGCTGAAACGTTAACCGAGCCGGGTATTTTTGCCCGTTGCCCTCTGTTTCGGTGATTCACAGCCTCCCCTACAGACTCCTCCCAGTCCTTCACACCACAACAAGCTCCATAGCGAAGGCAGAGATGTGACACCCTTCGACAAACCCCAACTGCCCAAAGCAGCTCAGACACCCAGAGTTTTTACCCAGCAGCTGAGCAAGAACTGTCAGGAAACAGAGCGAGGCAGCTCATCCCCTCACAGGCTGTTACACAATCGCGATTACTAACTCGATTCCCGACTTAATCCAACCTCACCGCCATGACATCGTCAATTCTTCGCTCTGAGGCAACCGACTCCTCTCACTCTCGCCCAGCTTGGGCACTAATTAGCAGCCAAAGCAGCAGAGCAGCAAGGGGCTGCCTTCCCCGGGGTGCACTTACACAGATTTCATCGAACTTCCCGAAGTCGAGGGTTCTGTAGCGGTCGATGGGCGGCCGGATGTACTCGCAGTAGTCGCTGTTCTTCACCATCTCCAGCTGCCTCACGCAGCACACGTAGGCCAGCCGCGTCTGGATCTCGGCCATGTTCAGCACCTGCCGAGGAGGCCACACACCCCCAGCCACCCCCAATTAATTCAGAAATTTCATTTAGAATCATAGAATCATTTAGGTTGGAAGAGACCCTTGGGATCATCCAGTCCAACCATCAGCCCTACTCTACAAGTTCTCCCCTACACCAGATCCCTCAACACCACATCTCATCTACTCTGAAACACAGTCAGGGATGGGGACTCCACCCCCTCCCTGGGCAGCTGATTCCACTGACTGACCACTCTTTCTGTGAAGAATTTTTTCCTCATGTCCAGCCTAACCCTACCCTGCTGCAGCTTGCAGCCATTCCCTCTTGTCCTGTCGCTCATTGCCCGTGAGAAGAGACCAGCACCAACCTCTCTCCAATGCCCTTTCAAGCAGTTGTAGAGACGGATGAGGCCTCCCCTCAGCCTCCTCTTCCTCAAACTAAACAACCCCAACTCCCTCAATCGATCCTCATAAGCCTTATTCTCCAGGCCTCTCACCAGCTCCGTGTCCCTCCTCTGTACTCGCTCCAGCCCCTCCAGATCTCTCTTGTGCTGAGGTGCCCAGAACTGGACACCAGACTCAAGGTGCGGTCTCACCAGTGCTGAGCACAGGGGGACAATCACCTCCCTACTTCTGCTGGTCACACTATTCTTTATGCAAGCCAGATGCCCTTGGCCTTCTTGGCCACCTGGGCACACTGCTGGCTCATGTTCAGCCGCCCGTCGACCAGCACCCCCAGGTCCTTTTCTGCCAGGCAGCTCCAGCCACACTGCCCCAAGCCTGTAGCCATCCATGGGGTTGGTGTGGCCCAAGTGCAGGACCTGGCACTTGGCCTCGTTGAAGGCCATGCCATTAACATTGGCCCATCTATCCAGTCTGTCCAAGTCCCTCTGTATGTCAGACTATGTCCTGCACTCACAATGCCGAAAAAAAAAACAAGTTACCCATCCATTTATTTTTTCTCCCCAAGAGGGCCCAAAAGCCTGCTGAAGCCTTCACACATCACACCTCTACCTGCTTCCCAGGCAGTGGGGACAAGCAGCCAGTGAGTCTCCATAACCCCAGCAGAAAAGGAATTGCCTTCAAACTTATTTCTGCAGCTCCAGGAATCTTTCATTCCATAATACAGTGGTACCTCAAAGAGAGAGACCTGTGCCCAGGTGAGAAGGACACAGTGACCCTCCCAGGCAGAAATCAGTGATGATCTCTGCAGTACCAGGGCTGAGGTTTCACAGAATGCTTGGGGTTGACAGGGACCTCTGGAGATCATCCAGTCCAACCCTCCTGCCTCAAGCAGTGGCAGGTTGTCCGAGACAACGTCCAGATGAGTTTTGAGTATCTCCACTGATAGAGACTCCAGAACCAATCTGGTTGGCCAAGTGTTTCACCACCCCCAGTGACAGAAGTTTTTCTGGTGTTCCGAAGGAATCCCATGTTTCCATGTGTGCCTATTGCCATTTGGGCAGTTGGAATATTTCACTGAGCACTACTGAGAAGAATCAGCATCTTCCATTTCCCCCACAAAACACTCCCACCACACACTGGGAGGAGCCTGGTCACCTCTGCCAAGGCACAGCAGGGCACCCCCCAGCTGCACCAGCTCCTCCTAAAGGCCACTTCTCAGGGAGACCAGGCCCAGGGAAGGGATTTATCACAGAAGAAAACTTCAGATGACAGAGCAGCACACACAGTTGTGAGAAAATACCACAGTATTTTCTCCAAAACAAATATTTAACTTCCAATTCTAACAGGGGAATATGTTAATTGTGGTTGGGAGTGAAGAAGAAACACCAGTGTTCACCTGGGGCACACTGTGTTGTGTGCTGCAGAGCCAGATCACTGAGGAAGTTAAGAAGAATAATCAACAAGAGTTTGCTGGCTGCATGCAAGAGAAAAAAACCAACCCAGGCATGCTCTGCAGCCCCACCTTTACCAGTAGTAGTAAAGTTAATTACTGCCTAGTGCTAAAATCTCCCGAAATTAACAGTTCAGAGACATATAGGGTAGAAACAGTCAACTGGACAAAGTAAAATTCATACACTCAAATCTTAATGCTCCCCTAAGAAATGGTTTCTTTGCTCTACAATTCTACTGTCACCTTCCCAGACTGGGGCTCTCCCACACCTCTGCCCACTGGTGTCCGGGCACTGCCCAGCTCTCTGTGGTAAGAGCTCAAACCCAAGAAGGGCAACGGTCTGTCACCAGGTTTGCTCCCTGAATGGACACAGGGAAGTTTCATGCTCCATCCATTGAAACAGCTGCCTTTTCAACAGAGTCAACAATACCTTGACTTTCTCAGCCAGGGGATTCCACCTCTTCCAGAGCAGCCACCAGCCCGACAAGCAGTCACCATAGTTGGTGAGGTCTGTCTCATCCCGGCTCCCCACGTCAATCGCGATCACCACTTTGGCGCCCATGGACCTCACAACATCAGCTGGTGGGAAAGAAGATCATATCAGCACCAGCATTGCCAAAGCTCAGGTACCCACAGCCAGGGAGCGTATGACCTGACATCAGACCTACCATGAGCATCTCTTTGAAGAGCCCCAGATATCAACATGTGCAGCAACTCTGCAAAGACCATGATCCCCTGGGGCAGCTCACAGAATCACAGGATCACAGAATGCTCTGGGGTTGGAAGGGACCTCTGGAGATCATTAGTGCCAGAGCAGGGTTGCCCAGAGCAGGTCCCACAGGAAT
This sequence comes from Jacana jacana, assembly GCA_013400555.1. NCBI lineage: Eukaryota > Metazoa > Chordata > Aves > Charadriiformes > Jacanidae > Jacana > Jacana jacana. The sequence goes on along the minus strand of VZTM01039332.1, from coordinate 127,043 downwards.
GTGTCCAGAGGAGACTTTACCATCTCTCTGGGCAGCCTCTGCCAGGGCTCTGCACCCTCACAGCAAAGAAGTTCCTCCTTGTGTTTAGATGGAACTTCCCATGTTCCAGTGTGTGCCTGTTTCCTCTTTTCTTGTCCCTGGACACCATTGAGAAGAGTCTGGCCCATTCTCCTGACACTCACCCTTTCAGTACTTACCGGTGTTGATCAGATCTCCCCTCAGCCTTCTCTTCTCTAGACTAAAATGACCCAAGTCCCTCATCCTTTCCTCATCAGAGAGATCCCTTCTAGGCTACATTCTGTCCCAGAGGGGTGGGGTGACCTCACTCTCTCTGAGGCCATGCTGTCACCAACATGAAGGCAGCAGCAAAATCTTAGGGCAGGGAGCGGGGAGGGGAGGTGGGACACACATGGCTGGGGTCCACAGTTCCACCAGAGGTGGTATAATGTGACAGAGCACGTTAAACCCATGTTAACTCTCCCTTGTGCATCAGTTCTCATGGGAAAAAAAGACCTGGGGGATGTGTAAGGGGCACAAGTAGCAGTGGCCTCAGCAAGGAGAGTCAGCAGTGCTGGTCTAGCCCTGCAGACAGAAGGTGGTGAAGGGAAGGAGCAGCTCAGGAACGAGGACTGCAGTCTAAGAAAAGCTTTGGGAGCCAAGAGAAAGATTTGCATTTGGAAGTGGGAGAGAAATGAGGCAACACTTCCTACTTCAAGGTCAACAAAAGGACTCTGCTGCAGCCTTCAGGTACAAGCGAGGATTTAGGGAAGCGCCAAGGGAGGAGAAGGACGTGTACCTCACACTGTGAATTTCTATTTCTTCCACACCCCCAGAGTCCAAGATAGTTGCAGTTTCCAGAATAGTTATGCGTAGGAAAACCAGAGCTCTGAAGAGCCAATTTAGATGCTTAATTTAGACACTGATTTAAATCAGATCTGTTCTGTAACTTGGTTTACATTCCGGGGCTTGCTCAGTCTATTGTGTCGCTTCCACTCGGTGTCACCTGTGGGTGCACTCTTTGCCCTTTCCAGTATGTGCAGGGGGAAAAGGTGCCTCAGTTTGCAATTCATATTTCTGCTTACAGACACAAACCAAGAACACCAGATGCAGATTTTGGGGGCCCATTTCGTGTGATTCCCATCTCTGTTTTTTAAGCCAATCCAGCCCTGATGGAAAAATGCAGCCTGGGTTTGCTGGAACACAGGAATGGCTCAGGCTGCCCAGGAGCAGGGTCTCCAGTTTAGATTCCTCCCTCTTGATTTGTACACAACCGCAAGGACACCACGTAGCCCTGTCCCTCTGAGCCACCTGCCTTCTGATGACAGCCCTGACACAAAGCACATCCCGAACACACACAAGTGAATTCACACCCCTCGGACCCTGTGGGGTTCGGTCCTCAGGACCCCAAACTCTGCATCACCCCTCTGAACGCCCCGTGANAAGAGCCAATTTAGATGCTTAATTTAGACACTGATTTAAATCAGATCTGTTCTGTAACTTGGTTTACATTCCGGGGCTTGCTCAGTCTATTGTGTCGCTTCCACTCGGTGTCACCTGTGGGTGCACTCTTTGCCCTTTCCAGTATGTGCAGGGGGAAAAGGTGCCTCAGTTTGCAATTCATATTTCTGCTTACAGACACAAACCAAGAACACCAGATGCAGATTTTGGGGGCCCATTTCGTGTGATTCCCATCTCTGTTTTTTAAGCCAATCCAGCCCTGATGGAAAAATGCAGCCTGGGTTTGCTGGAACACAGGAATGGCTCAGGCTGCCCAGGAGCAGGGTCTCCAGTTTAGATTCCTCCCTCTTGATTTGTACACAACCGCAAGGACACCACGTAGCCCTGTCCCTCTGAGCCACCTGCCTTCTGATGACAGCCCTGACACAAAGCACATCCCGAACACACACAAGTGAATTCACACCCCTCGGACCCTGTGGGGTTCGGTCCTCAGCACCCCAAGCTCTGCATCACCCCTTTGAACACCCCGTTCAGATGCTCAAAGTCTCCTCAAAGAGGAGACTTTGAACACGCCCAGATGCTAACGGCTCCCCATGACACCCAGCCCCTCAGCCAAACCCTCCGGGCTCTGGGGGAGGCCAGCCTGAACAACAAAGGGTTAATGCTGTCACTTTCTCTGTAATGCTTTTGCTCTTTCATGCTGTTGTTTTCTTCCTTTTCCTGAACAAGAATTATTTCTTATTCAACTGAGAATTTTTGAGAAGAAACTCCCCAAGACAGACTATACGTTTGCCGCTTAATTTCTTCTCCCTCCTTTCAGCAAGCACTAAAATAAGTTGAAAATTGGCTCGGAATTCTACATTCAGAATATGTCTATTAGGAAATACTTCATAACCAAACAATGGTCTCAATAAAGCCATGACAAAACCAGCCCTAGGAAACTGGGAACAANAATTTGTAAAGTGGGGCTGATGGTTGGACTTGATGATCCCAAGGGTCTCTTCCAACCTAAATGATTCTATGATTCTATGACTCCTGGTAACCATCAGGAGAAGAAAGGTGTCTGCAGTATTTCTCCTTGTTTCATTTTGGGGGGAAAAGAGCCACAAGAGGACCGGGTTCTGCAGGCCGTTTGAGGTGCCATGTCCTCGGTAGCTGTTTCCCAGCTGCTGTGTGCACCTACCCGGCAGGTTGTTGATGTAACCCCCGTCCATCAGGAGGTGCCCATCCTTGGGGTCGCAGAGCGGAGGCATGTACCCGGAGAGAGACATGCTGGCACGGACATACCTCCAGAGAGAGCCTGCAGGGACGAGAGGGAAGGGACATCAGCGGCAGAGAGGTGGGGCTTTTGCGCTCATTAAAATAATCAGGAGATAGAGGCTGTCCTGAGAATACCCTTAGAAAGTTATTAAAGCAGTTTATTATTTTCTGTACCATAATCCTGCTGAGGGGGGAACGAAAAACCGCCGGCTGTGCAGACAGACAAGCAGGCAAAGGCCTTAGAACCCGCAGTTTTAAGCCCATGCCTCATATTTATTGCCTTCCAGGCGAATTCAGCATATGCCTGACTGCAGGGATCATCTGTAGTGCTTTGTTGAGCTTACACCGATAAGGAAAGAAAAAGGCTTCTCTCGGGGACAAAGGGACAGAAAGAATAAGTAGATTGAAGTGCAGCTAAAGCCATTATGTTCTACAGAGATCCACAAAAAAGAGGAGACTTTTAGCAGGAGCTGAACATGAAAATTATAGGCCGTAGAAGCCCCAAAATTCTATTTTCCCTGCTCTGTAATAAGCCCCCATTTTCACTTGTAAAAGCAGTGTGAGTACATGGTGGGGATCTTATCTCTGCTTAGGGCATTTCTGCTAATAGTGCTGTGAGGAAAGAATGTTATAATCTTTTAAGCCATTAGAAACAGAAAGTTTAATCAAGTAGAAATTGATTGGATCCCTTTCCTGTAAGACATTCTGCTTACAGCTCTTATTTAGTTATTTCTCTCTTAACATTTGCATCAGCTGAATGAGAAGACATCGCGTTTCCAGAGAGGCCAAGAGTCTTGTCTGAGAAGCGAATCTTTAAAATATCAAAAATAAGTCAGACTCGAGGTGTTAGCTCAACTCTCAGTTATTAACTACTCGGTGCTTCGAACAGCAACTCTTGCCAGCAAACTGGGGATTGATTTTTTCTTTTCCTTTTCTTTTTCACTTTCCTTTTACTGTTCTGTTTAATACCATTCTTTAAAACACAGTTCTGTTTCTAATGATAACTGCAGCCCTCCTACTGTTGAGCACAGGTCAATGCTGGCAGCTCTCAGCTTTATTATTAATAGCTTTAGTTGAGTTGGAACTTCCACCCAAGAAAAATGCTGACTTCTGGTCAGGAGACAAGACAGAACTGAGGGTTTCCTGCCCTAATGGCGGGAACAGAGAGTCCTACCTGTCCCAGCTCAAAAGACAAAACATCAGACGTGGCAGCACAGGCTTCAGCCACCCATGGAAACATCTAGGGCTCCTGGTGGGCTTGTCACAGCACCGTTACCCCAGATAGACAAGTGTCCCACAGGGGCTGCCACCACCTCCTGGCAGCAGAGCCCACAGCTGGGATCTCTCTCCTCTGTTCAGCCAGTAACGTATGTAAGTTTTCCACCAGAGCAATAGGCTGGACTGGACACAAATGAGAACCTAACCCAGCCCGTGCTTCAGGCACCGGCCTCTCTCCATTGAAAAAACAGCTTCAGTTAAGGGGAATTTGAATCTTAAAATGCTTTGGACACACTAGGTCTGATTTATGGCTAAAACACCTGCACTTTGCAGGGTGTTTTAAGGAAACAGAATGGTGCCAATGGACCCATTTTCTCTCTAAACAGTGAATACAGCATCTCATGTAACTTCTTCCCAACAGCTCTGTTCCTTGTTCTCTGTGTGCCACCAGTTTGGTGCCCAGCAAACAGAGAAGGGAGAAACAAAAGGAAAGACAAATTTAAAGGTGACAAATATTTCAGGAGGAAGGGGTGACACTGAAGCCCCACATCGTTATTTATGACCTGGGTACACACTCACCATCCGTGTGGACCCTCATGGCTGAGGCAGTGATGTCAGTTGTGATAGTGAAGTAAGGAATCCACAGATCCTGCAAGAGAGGAGGTCCCAGTTTTACTAAATCTGTAACCTTGTACTTAAACTAAAGCCCAGCCCTAACAAGCCAAAGCAACAACCTTTGTCTTCAGAGAGCGAGCTGCAGACTCCAAGGCCTGCACAGATGGAGAAAACCCCGTCAGCCCCGTGTTTAAGCTCATAAATGTGTTTCTCACATAAACATTTCATTCAGGACCAAGGCAGACAAAAATCCTTATTTGTTTTTTTATTAATAGCAAGACACACTTGTTCCAGCAGCCTGTCTGTACAGAGCAGCACAGAAGCCTCATCACCCAAACCACAGTTCACCTTCTTCCTGATCGCTGTTTTACTCTCAGATGAAGCGTGGGGGTCTGATGATAACTCTCATCTAAAGAGCCCCCCGGGCTGTTCCTTGTTGAAGGACAACACGAAGGGAAAGCCCACCTTTTATATATTCAGTTCTTTTCTAGGTCACTAAATACCTGCTGCTTTTGGCCTCCTCCAGAGACATGGCTCTAAGCTGGAGAGACTTGCAATCTCACCCCCTGCAGCCATTCCTGCCTTTCACCCAACAGCTTCCATCCAAGGTGGAGTTCATCCACCACACAGACCACGTCTTCCACAATCGCATTCACCGTTCACCATGGATGAACACAGGACTGCAGCAGGCAGCACCTTCCTCACCTCAGCTCCCAAGACACCAGAGCCCAAGACAACGAGAGAAGAACAGGAGTTCTTCCTCTGGAGACCTCTGGACTAAGCAACATTCAATTGGCAACTTGTGGTGATGAAGCTGGGGTCAGTTCAGCAGAAGAGGCAGAACAATGCTGCTGAGACCCAGACCTGCCTGGAGCCAGAGGCCAACCCAAACCTCTGCAGCACTACCTCTAGGAACAAAGGATCCTGCAAGGTAGGTCTTCAAGAAGACCCCAGAGGTTGTCTGAGATACTGCAGGGTAAGACAGCAGTGAGGAGCGTGGCACCCAGGGTTCTCCTGGTTGTGCTTTCCAGGTTTATTCAACGGGGCTGGTCCAAACCAAAGAGCCCTGCTCCCAGCAGAGGAAGTTCTTGCTGTTGTTTCAGCCACATCTGTACTCACATCCCATTAAGCTGGCAAAAATGGCCTCCCAGCTGCGTAGGGGTTTGCTGAAGAGAGGATAATACTGGAAAATCTCCAGGGTGGCTAGTGAAGCCTGCAGAGGGGGAGGAGGAGGACTTGTTGGCATAAATTGAACTTGTGCCCAGAGAACAACAGCTGATGGTTCTGTGTCAATCAGCAAAGCCCAGTTGAGACTGAAGAGGTAACTCTGCCTTCCCAGCCTCTTTCTTCACTGGCCAAGGTGTCTGGCTCTTCTCTGGCACAGCCTTGATGTGCCTCAAACTCAAGGCAAGCCAGGGTTTGGGTTCCAGTTCTCAGTACAAGCTGGGAAGTGCTCCCTCTCTGCTCAGCCTCCACCTCTGGAGTACGTTTCTGTCCTGTTCTGAACTGCCAAGGAGGAGGGTTTTCTCTGACTAATTTAATCTCTTAAATGGCTCTGCAAAGATGGTGGGACTGAGGTGGACGAACATATGCTGCACAATACAACCCATCTGGTATAAATGCCACAGGAGGGCGGATGAATAAAGTGTGACTACGAGAGCATTAGGGGTGTCTCTCCATGCTGAAGATACTCTGGTGACTGCAGAGCTCCCTGCAGCAGCCACGTTTTTAGCAAAAAAGAGGGGAGCAGGGAAAGAAGTCCATCTGACACTTCATCTTCATGCAAACACATGTACAAAAGAAATTGAACTAAGGCCTAGCAGGCAGTAATAAAGACTGTGTTTCTCAGCTGTCCTTTCATGTCATTTGGGGCCTGAGCTTTATTCAAGTCTGAAACAGGACTTGATGAAAGTCTCTTCTGATTCCTCACACCTGACCCTCCCACGGTGATGACTTGCAAGAACAATTCGTGCTTCTGGTGTACGGGATAAAAATTCCAGAGCCCGGTGCTCTCCTGGAAGGATGCACCATTTCAGAGGAGCAATTAACTCTATTCCTTGAGAAATCTCTTCCAAGTGCCCTGCCCTGGATTTCTGGGTGTTTTGCTGGAAGAACTCACACAGGCTGGTCTCGTGGGCTGCCTTTGGCTGACATCGGCAGCAGCAATCCCGGGGGTGCTGGTAACCAGGGCTACCCCACAGACAGCACCCTGGGAACTGGGAGACACCTACGGTACAAGGGCTGTCAGAGAGCAAATTTAAGAGAAAATGGAAACCTCCTTATCAGTGTCTGAAATAATAGAATCACGGAATCCTCATGGCTGGAAAGGGCCTCTGAGATCACCGAGTCCAACCACACACACACACACACACACACACCCCTACAATCTCAGCCACTAGAGCACGCCCTGAAGTGCTCTACAGAGTTCTTAAACACCTCCAGGGATAGTGACTCAACCCCCTCCCTGGGCAGGCTGTTCCAGTGTCCAACCACTCTCTCAGTCAAGTCATTCTTCCTTAGGTCTAGTCTCATAGTCTCAACCTCCCCTGCCCCAACTTCAGACCATTTCCTCTGGTCTTGTAATTGTTCCCTTGGGAGAAGAGGCCAACACCCACCTCTCTACACCCTCCTGTCAGGGAGTTGTAGAGGGCAAGGAGGTCTCCCCTCAGCCTCCTCTTCTCCAAACTAAATATGCCCAGTTCCTCAGCCTCTCCTCACAGGACTTGTTCTCCAGACCCCTCACCAGTTTGGTGGCTCTCCTCTGGACACACTCCAGGACATCAATGTCCTTCTTGTAGTGAGGGGCCCAGAACTGAACACAGCACTCGAGGGGAGGCCTCACCAGTGCCCAGTACAGAGGCACCATCACCTTCCTACTCCTGCTGGTCACGCTATCCCTGATACAGGCCAGGATGCTGTTGGCCTTCTTGGCCACCTGGGCACACTGCTAGCCCATGTTCATACCACAGTCCACCAGCACCTCCACGTCCTTATCTGCTGGGCAGCTTTCCAGCCACTCTTCCCCAAGCCTGTCATGTTGCCTGGGGTTGTTGTGACCAAAATGTAGGACTCAGCACGTGGCCTTATTGAACCTCATGCCATTGGCCTTGGCCCATCCTTCCAACCCGTCCAGGTCCTTCTGTAGAACCTCCCTACCCTCAAGCAGATCAACACTCCCACCTAGTTTGGTGTCATCTGCAAACTGACTGAGGATGCACTCAATCCCCTTATCCAGATCATCAATGAAGATATCAAACAAGAATGGCCCCAAAACTGAGCCCTGAGTGACACTGGTGGTGACTGGCTGCCAACAAGATTTCATGCCATTAACCACAACTCTCTGGGCACGTCCATCTAGCCAGTTTTTTACCCAGTGGAGAGTACACTTCTCTATGCCATGATTTGCCATCTTCTCCAGGAGAATACTGTGGGAGACAGTGTCCAAGGCCTTACCAAAGTCCAGGTAGACAATGTCCACAGCCCGAAGGTGGCTCACATGGTCACAGAAAGAGATTGGGTTGGTTAAGCAGGACCTCCCTTTCATGAACCCATGCTGGCTGGCCCTGATCTCTTGGCTGCCCTGCACTTGCCGTGAGAGCTCACTCAAGATGATCCTCTCCATGACCTTTCCTGGTACAAGGTCAGGCTGACGGGTTTGTAGGTCCCAGGATCCTCCTAATGGCCCTTCCTGTTCAACATAGGTGCCTCTGTGCCCTGGCTCCAATGCAGAGAGGCAAAGGGACAGGCGAGAAGCACAGGAGAGACACCCCACAGCCATGGGCAGTAAAAGGATTTGGGCCAGAGCTTCCCCATTTTAAGCTCTTCTAGAGGCACAAGGGCTGGTCTCCACCCCAGCCCCTCGGGGAGGAGGTTCTCAGGTTCTGCTGCCATCAGCCTCCATACACTCCCTGTGTTCCTAAGGCAACAATGGACTCTTGCTGGGACACATTTCCAGCTGGAAATCATTGATACCCACTTTTTCCAAAGCCACTCCAGCTACAGAGAAAAGAGGGATGATTGCAGTTTGGATGCTCTGAAATAATGCTTTAAGAAAACATTTGTTTGAGGCCTTAGTTCAGCTTCTGTTACTTTATAAATTACACTTTACAGTTAAGTAGCTTTAAATTTCCGGCTGCCCAGCACCATGATGGCTTAATCTGTGCTGATAACACAAAGGGCAATAACAGAGTAGCTGCCTCTGCCCTGCAGAGCCACACAACATTTCTCCTTGTTTATCTGATGGAAGCCTTCCAGCGTGGGGAACCACTTGGGCATGCCTGTGACCCTCAGCACGTGGCACAGAGATGATGCTGTCGGATGCCTCAGAACTGGGTTTCTCTCAGACAGAACCTTCCTGTGACCACCAGGTCAGACCAACAACAGGTCATACAGCCGTTAAAAATCGCCAGGAAGGAACTGATGCATCTTAAAGGGAAGCACCATAAATCCACCACTGAAATCAAAAGCAGTGACAGACAGAGCAGTGGAAGCTGAGGCCACTGAAGCTCAGAGGAGATGTTCTTCCATGTTGTTGCTCCTTCTCAAGCATCTTCTCCCAGCATCACCTACAGCCTCACACTGCCACGCACCATCCACAGCTCACACCACGTGAATCGTGGAATCAGGGCATTGTCAGAGCTGGAAGGGACCTCCAGCGCTCCCCAGCCCAACTCCCCTGCTAAAGCAGGGCTGCCCAGAGCACAGCACTTAGGGCTGCATCCAGGTGGGGCTGGAAGGTCTCCAGAGAAGGGGACTCCACACCCTCCCTGGGCAGCCTCTGCCAGGGCTCTGACACCCTCACTAGGACAAAGCCATGCTTCACACCACTATGAAGGCCTCGGTTCTTTGCATAAGCATCTCCTCAGCTATGTCAAAGCAGAGAGGAGCTGAAGCAGTCACTGACAGTCACAGAATTTCCTGTGGGGCTCAGCTGGAACCAAAGAGGGGAGCTGGAGTGCTCCAGGAGAAGACACATGTGATTAAAGAACTGAGAGTAGGGTATGGCTGGTGCTGTGAAACAAAGCAAAAATAATTCCTGTCTCAGAAGGACTTATCACTCCAAACCTCCCAGCACCACCCCCTCTGCAAAAAGCTATTTTTAGCCACGTGATGATTAATCACTTTCATACTCACATTTAAGTAGGGAATGTTTTAGATTACCTTTCATTAAATACATTTACAGTATGTACAGTGTTAATTTGCTCCATAGTCTTTCACCGGGAGGATTCCAAACCCAGGAATAATTGGGTTAAAACTGCAGCAGAGGTGAGATTGCAAGACAACCCAAACACTCCCTGAGCTTGAAGAGAACCATCGACAACGTGCTCTGTGTGAACTGCTGCTGTGAGGGAGAGGTGGGACTGGGAATGTGGCCACCGGCTCAGGCAGAGGCGCCAATGCCTCGCAACCGCAAACGTCACCGCGTGGGAGCCAGGAAACAACTCATTCTGACCTTACCATGGTTTTCAATGGGGCCATTCCTAAAAACTCACTCAAGCTTCAAAAATGAAAGCTTTTAGAAGTCAAACCCATCGCTACCCTCCTCACAACCTTCTTCTGGTGTCCCCTGAGACCTGATCTGCAGAAAAATAATGATAAAACCGTCTCCGTGGTTCTACTTCAGGGAGAGAATTTCAACTTCTGCTCTCAGACAACGGGATCCCTGAGTCAAACAGAAGTAGCTACAGTCTATTCTTTGTATTTTCCAAATCCACCAAAATGAAAGAAATAGACTCTGTTCCCACATCCACATATTAGGGACATAGAAAACACTATCAGTAAGTTTGTAGATGACACTAAGTTGGGTGGGAGTGTTGATCTGGTTGAGGACAGGGATGCTCTGCAGAGGGACTTGGACAGACTGGATAGATGGGCCAATGTTAATGGCATGGCCTTCAACGAGGCCAAGTGCCAGGTCCTGCACTTGGGCCACAACAACCCCATGGATGGCTACAGGCTTGGGGCAGTGTGGCTGGAGCTGCCTGGCAGAAAAGGACCTGGGGGTGCTGGTCGACAGGAGGCTGAACATGAGCCAGCAGTGTGCCCAGGTGGCCAAGAAGGCCAAGGGCATCCTGGCTTGCATAAAGAATAGTGTGACCAGCAGAAGTAAGGAGGTGATTGTCCCCCTGTGCTGAGCACTGGGGAGGCCACCCCTTGAAATCAGTGGAATCAGCTGCCCAGGGAGGTGGTGGAGTCACCCTCCCTGACTGTGTTTAAGAGTAGATTGGATGTGGTGTTGAGGGATCTGGTGTAGGGGAGAACTTGTAGAGTAGGGCTGATGGTTGGACTTGATGATCCCAAGGGTCTCTTCCAACCTGAATGATTCTATGATTCTATGACAATACCATGTTCACAGTTTTAACACGTTCTCAGTCATCCCCTGGCCCCACCTCTCGTATGAGGAGGCAAAAAACTGTTTCTGCTACAACAGCCACGGTGACATCACTGACTGCACAGAAAGGCAATAAACAACCTACCTCTATCTGCTTGTCTTTGAAGATGTTGTTGATGCTGCTGTTAAAAGCTGCTCCAGAAAACATAGAGGTTATTGGATATGTCAAGTCCAGAAAAGTCTTAAGCACCGAGTTCATAACCTAAAAAGGAAAAGAGAAAAAAAAAGGCATTTTAAAGGTAAATACATGCAAGGATCCACATTAACATCTGCATTAATGTATGGGAGTTCAGAGACATCATAGCCCAGATCCTCCAGCCAACACACTGGAAGCACTGCCAGTGTAAGGACAAACACTGCCAAGGGGACAGAAACACAACTGCAAAAACTACAACCAGTAACACCTTCTGTGGAGTCACAGTTAAAACAAAAAGCAGGAAACTTTTGTGGGCAGTTTGCAGTAAAGGCTATGGAAGACGATGCATTTTGTGGCTTCCCTTCTACCCATCAATCAAAATATCCCCCCGAAGCAGCGTGACGGGCACGGGGCTCTGCCCCAGCAAATGTACAGGAGTCCTAAAGTTCAGTTCTTCATTTAATTGTTTTTAATAACAAAAAGATATGATTACTTCTCTCCATCATTCTTTCCACAGCGTGGGTTGGGGCTGGGGGCCATGGGAAGGAAGTCATAAATCTGTAATACAGGAATCTCTATCTCCATACGTTTCTTCTCCTTTGTGGATCGCACCTAATGCTTCTTCCAGTCTTAAATCTTTTCTCTGCCTCGGCCTAAGCACTTGCAAAAAGCCCTGTGTGATTCTCTGGGACGGCAACAGGTGAAGTCACACCTTCAGGAGCTTTATCTGCCCTTTCTATTGTCCATGCCCATTACTTTTCATTCCCAAAGTGAGCGATCGTGCTCCTCACCCGCTGCTTGGGCACCAGCACCCGGGTATCGCTGCGGGTGCTCTACGTGAAGGCGATAATCCAGACCCCCCGAGGCTTCCCAGAGCCCCTAGAGACCTATTACATTCCAGGAGAGCAGCAGGCACTGCCACTGGTGTCTCTTCTAAGCACACAGAAACTGTAATTAAGCTTTCAGGGAATCTTTTTCTTACACCCAGGCACTGCCCTACAAGATAAAATGATGAGAATATCTAAACTCTGTGGCATTATGGTCCCTGTATTAGTCCCACACCACACTATTGGTCCCAAATCCCAATAAATATTCACAAAACTCAATAGCTAACATATTACAAAATACTTGGTTAAAATGCAACAGAAGATGAGAAAACCCAATTAACTCCTTCACAGTTAAATAGGGTCTCCCTGGATGAAACATTTCTCTTAAGGTGAAACATCTCCTCTCCCTCCAGGGTCTCTCTCGTTTAACAAAGAGCAGGAAGGTGGCTCTGGACCCAGCAGAGCTGCAGCCTCTGACACTGCCCTCTTCTAAAGCATCCAGCATCAACATCTGGCTCTTGCTCTACTCCAGCAGCGACTGAAAGAAGGGCAGGATTAACCGACATCGTCATGTCCAGCTGCTTTTAAATACACATTAAGTATCTCTGCCCAGAGGATACATGTCCAAGTATTAAAAAAAAAAAAGAAAGAAAAAAATAATCCTTAAACCCAAGTTTATAAACAGGAAATGCAGGAAAATGTAAAAGCCTGAGCACAAAAGCAATTCTGAACCCGTCCCCTTGATTCACACCCTCATTTTCGGCTGTGAGAGGTGAGGACAGTGAGCCAACCCGACTCTAGACACGCTACCCACAGCTTGGGAGTTAAATGGAATTAGTTTTGTACTTAAAATAGGGATTTGCTCTCTGACATTACTTAGAATGATTAAATCAGGGAAAGAGGCATTTATAAAAAGGCCTTTATTTAATGCCAAAGGAAAATCTCTCCAACTCAGCACCAAACACGGGGCGATCCTTGTGGCAAATGATCTCTGTAATGCTGAGCCTCTCCATTTCCCCTGCAATTAATGCTTGCAGTGATCTTGTACATGAACAAAATACTTCTAATTAATGGTTGTTTCTTAATATTCTCATTTCTCTTCATCGGAAGATGCCCTTTTAGCTGAGGCTGATGGCCAACAGCTTCCCTCCGCCTTCCAAGAATAGCTGCTACCACCTACCATTCTCCAAATAAACTCAGTTCAAGATCTCGCTTGGGAAAGGCAGCCAGAGCCTTCCAGCACCGCCCCGCTCCCTTCCCCTCCACAAAGCAGAGCTCCCACGCCATGGCCAGTGTCTCTGAGGAGGACACACCTTGGGGTCCCTGCACAGGGCAATGGGAAGCCCAGCCTGAAGGCATCTCCAGGGGTTCACCCGGGAGACAGCGGGTATCTTCCAATTC
>VZTM01039332.1:102618-113281 GCA_013400555.1 Jacana jacana | reverse complement strand
GGGTCTCTTCCAACCTAAATGATTCTATGATTCTATGATTTACCTTTTGCCGTGCCCAGGCCAGCGCTAAGGCATGGGAACCAAGATTCCCTTCACCTGGGGAACTGGGACCAGTTTATTTCACCACTCTCCTCTGGTCAGGAGGTATCTTTCCCATAATATCCTGTCCCACTCTTCGTGCCAGTTGAGTTTGGCACTGTTTGCCTACTCAGCTGGGGTTTTGTGTTTGTTTGCAGGGATCTGTCCTTGTAGCTGTTGTGATACGGGAGGATCTGGCAGATGAACAAAATCAAACAGTGTAGGATGCAAAGTGATTTACCAAACACGGCACCTACTGATGCTGCTCTCCCTCTGAATTCCACGGGGAAAGGCCTGGCTGTGGTCCCCACAACGTGGACATCCCACCCCTCCCCAGGACCCCCTGTGGAGCCTGGCACCGTGTTGCCCCTCCGCACTGCTCCAACCCATCCAACCATCCATCCATCCATCCATCCATCCATCCATCCATCCATCCATCCATCCATCCATCCCTGCACCCGGTCTCTCACAGACTACAGGTATGGCATCACCCTGGCATGGCACAGCCTTTTTTCCTCAAAACAAGAGGTGTAACAGATCAAGAAAAACATCAGGATCCAGCCCAACAGCAGCTTCATCTGGCACAGTCTGGGGCTGATGGTTCTGCCTCCCCAGCACGGCTGCCTCATCAGCTCCAGCAGCTGAGCTGGCCACAAACCAGCATGAGTAGGGAAAATAAAGTGAGGAATTTTTGGCTGGACCGGCTCATTAAACCACAGCATCTCCCAGTGCACAGAACCTCCTGACTGTGACCCCAGAAAGCTCCCACGTAGATCTGGGCTGTCGTGCAAACCACAGCAGCAAACGACCGCAGCTCCTACCCAGCAATTCTTAATTCTCATTCTGGGAAGCTTTTCAGCTACACATTCCCATCACCATATTCCCTTCAACAGCTGAGTATTTCGTTCTTTGTGAGATGTTTATACTTTGAAATATTGATTCTCCAACTAAAAAAAACAAGAAAACCCAACGATCTGGAAAGGCAAAAGCTTTTCTTTGTTGGTTTTGCTGGTTAAGCACGGGTACAGAGGACTCAGAGGCAACACACTGTAACTGGCCTGACTGGTAATTTCCATAGCCCTCTGTATTTTGACAAGAAGAGCCATTTATTTCTTTGCTGCTTCATTAGGTCCAGAAAACACATCCCATTAAAAATACCCCTTCTCCCAGCCCCAAGTGTCCAACTAGAGAGACGCTGATTTCTAAAAATACCAAAAAAAAAGGAATAACTACAGGAGAAAACCAGCATTTGCTTTGATGGATACAAAAAAAAATAATAATTAAACCCCATCAGAGTTACCTCATCCATCACAGCAAAAGCATTGCAAAAACTCCCACGGGCTAAAAAAGCCAGGCTGCAAGGTTTTGCACAAAGAGCACTCAGCAATAACCTTCACCAGCAAAAGCTCCCAGGCTTCAGAGGAGCAGAATCAGCAGCTTCTGGAGCTGGGGGCACTCAGGCCTTTTTGAATAATGTTGGTTTAACGAAGGACGGTCCCCAGAGCATCCCTTGCCCAGCAGCCGCCTTCCCGCAGCCCTGCTGCCCTGGGAACAGCAGGAACAGCCCCAGACACTGGGAATTTGGGGTTTATCTGACGGATTTGTCACCTCGCTCCCACTGGGTCCCTTCAGGCGGACCCCCAACGACCCTCCCCGCTGTCAGACACGGAGCTCAGCGAAAGGAGCCCCTCTCCGTGCTCAGTCTGCAATTGCTGCAACGCAATAAAAGAGAAGATAACTCAGGATAGCCACCGTTAAAAAGATGTACAATCCCTGGAGGCACTTGGTACATTAGCCCTGATCTGAGCTCGGAGAGAGGGTTTCCACAGCTTCAGTTCCCAGTGCAAGCATTTGGCTGGATGGTGCTTCTCACAGTGAAAAGGGCTTCAAACACCGCAGTCTTTTCTTTTTTCACTCTCAAACCCTTGAACAACCTCTGGTTCAGACGTGGACCTGGCAACCTTGTCAAAACACCCATGAAAAACCTCAAGAAAATCCATTCTTCATTAATAAGATGAAATGGTCTCTGTTAGAGCAAACATTAACTTTTCCTTCCGCTACTTATTTCCAGATTTCAAGGTACCAAACACTTGAAACAGCCTGAGGCTGGGCCAAAACCTGCCTTTTTCTTATTAAACATTCTCTGAGCTTTGAAATTTGCATCCATAACTCAGGTTAAATTTCTTCATTTCATCCCTAACTAATCCTGGTAAAAGCAAGTGTGATTCCAGATTGGGCTGGCAAGCTCAAGAGCCACAATGCTGGGAATGAAGCTCCTCCGATGGAGCCTCACAGCCCTGAGATGCCCAGAAAAAAGCTTTTCCAGCTCTGCATCACCCCCTGCGCAGAAGATATTCTGACAAGTCAACAAAGAAGAGGAGATAATCCTCTGGACAAATGCCAGGAGGAAAATTCCATGGCTCCAGCCTAAGGGAGAGCAAGGGAATCACAGAGTCACAGGGCTCTGCCACCCTCACAGGAAAGAAGTTTCCACCCTCCTCATGTTTAGAAGGAACTTCTTATGTTCCAGTTTGTGCCCATCACCTCTTGTCCTGTCCCTGGGCACCACTGAGAAAAGCCTGGTCCCATCCTCCTGATACCCACCCTTGAAGTATTTATGGTTGGACTTGATGATCCCAGGGGTCTCTTCCAACCTAAATGATTCTATGATTCCAGGATTCCCCCCTCAGCCTTCTCTTCTCCAGACTAAACAGACCCAAGTGCCTCAGCCTGTCCTCAGCAGAGTTGCTCCAGGCCCCTCAAAGCGGGCAGTGAGTCCCAGAGTGCTGGGAACACGGCCAGGAGTTACAGCCACATGCTCACCGTGCCCCAGTGCTGTCCCATAAGCGTTTGGTAATGACCAAAGTGGACAATGAAGAGGCCAAGGTTAAATGTATGTCTGACACCATCCAATACCACTGGTTTTATGTCTCTAATCTGAAGCCTCTTCCACGTTCAGGATTCTGGTGAACTGCTCTGTAATCAGTTTATGTTCTGGGTGCTTCCCAGCCCAGCCAGGCACAGGCAGTTCTTAAATAAATAAAAAACACAAAATTCCCCTTCTTCTAGCAAACGGTGACAGGGAGGTGAAGCCCTCCATGGTCCTCTGCCCTCCAGGAGAGCACGACCATGCCAGAGCCTCAATGTGTATTTTAATGCCCCAGAGTGTCTATCCTGCAAAGTCCGTGGTATCTCACCAGGTACAGTAGATTTTGTCTCAAAGCCAGGGCAGGTGAGAAAGCAGGTGGGAAAGGAAAGCAATGCTCATGTGCCAACTACACACTCTGATTTCCCCCTAAAACTCAAGATCTAAGCTGACCCAGGGTTCACTCTTAATTTAGAAAATTCCCATCCTGCTTCCCTTTCAATAAGAAAGCCACCAGGAAAGTGTGGTTTCCATGTGAACAATACAAAGCAAACCAGCAAACTTTGGAAATGACACTAATCTTCACCTTTAGCCAACGGGAACTTGTGTGATCTGCTGTTAGTACAACTGTTCCCCAACATCTCATCCATAAATTAATTCACCCACAGAACCCACTACTTAACTTTCCCAAACCTTGGTTTCACCATGAAAATATGTTTAGGTATATTTATATATATTTAAACTCCTGAACCGGAGTTGCACCAGCGGGGAGTTCTCGGGCTCCACCGTGAATGACACGTTTTGTAGGTAGTTTAGAGAAGGATTACCTCTGCCAATCAGTTCCACTGACAAATGACAGCATGTGAGAACGAAAGAGAGAAAATTATACACCAGAGAAACACATTTGTTGAGAGCTGGAAAGGAAACAGATTCCAGTGCATCCAAAGGAGAGGGTAAAACAACGATAAACACACTGAAAGGACAGCACTGCGCGTCTGGAGCCTGCCTCGAATTTGCACGGAGCGAAGTCAAGCATCTGGCTCCAGCAGGTGCCACCAAGTGCCCGAGGGGGCAGGTGACAGTGACAGCTTCCCCCCGCTCCCTCGGAGCCAGGAGGGACCTTTTCCCCGTGCAGACACCGGCGCTTCCCTCGGGTGGTGGCTGTTTCACGCTTACCATGGCCCACTGCCTGGCCTTGATCCGCATCTGGTTGTAGCTGCGCTCCTCGGCGTACAGGGCGCTCATGAAAGCACCGATCGACGTTCCTCCGATCATGTCCACGGGGATGCCAGCTTCGATCAGGGCTCTGATAACTCCCACCTGGGAGCATCCCCTGTGCCGAGAAAAGAGAGGGAAAAAGGGAGGGAAAAAGGACATTATCAGACAATGGAAGAGCATAAAGACACAAAGGCCTCCTTCTAAGGGACCTTGAGGCTGCACCAGCACAACTGCTGATCTCTCGTTAAATAAATTAATGTTATGAATGTAGAAATCATCAATGAGACCCCCTGAGGGCCCTAGGAAATACAGACCACCAGCCCGACTGCAGTATGGAAGGCAGTGACAGGAAAACCACAGCCCAGATCCAAGGCAGTGGATATGTGAGGGGAGAGTCAAAAACTCTACTGAGGTCCTTCCAAAGCAGCCAAGAAGGGCTGGATTTCAGAGACCTTCCCAGCAATTTTTCAAAGCAACTCAGCCAGGCTGGGAGCAGGGGATGGGTCACCACATGGGTTAATAATGAGTTTGAAGATGGAAGAGACGAAGAGCGATGCAAAGGCAGGAGTGCCATTCAGCACATACACCCAGCCAAGGGGCAGATGAGGTGGCAGCGTTTGAGGATGAAACCAGCTCCTTCAGGACAGTCAATGTATTCCTTGCTTTCAAGGAGTGCAGAAGGAACTCAGAGCAACAATGGAACCGAGCGATGAACAACAGATGAACCTCTCTGATGATGGGACAAAAGGAAAAACAGAAGCAGGGATGCCCCTGCAGCAAGGAACCCTTCACCACCGCCTGCCCAGAGCTCCTGGAACCTCTCTGGGTATTCTCTGAAAAATATTAACCTTGTGCTCAGCAGAAACTCAAAAGGCAAACCAAAGAAACCAGAATAAAATGTAAGAACATACATCCAGGCTGAATCAGCATTTGGAAAACTGCAAGCAAGCTCAGGCTTCTCACTGAAGAAAAAAATAAACAGAACTAGAAAAGGACAGAGAGAAGCCAGAAAGATGACCATAATATGGAGAGGACTTTACATGAGAAGGAACTAGACTCAGTTCCCTAACTGGGAAGATCACGACTGACAGACATTCAGGGCCAGCCAAATCACCATGAAGAAAATTTAATTTAAAGGAAAGAATCTACACACAGACACGTGTATGTAACACAGCAGTTGGGGAACCCACTGCCACCACATGCTGAAGAGTGAAATCACAAATGGATTTAACTCTGGGCTGGAGGAACCAAAGGGACCAGGATGTCAGTGGCCACTAAACATGAGAAATGGAGGTGGAACCTTGTGGTCAGGAATCTCAGAAGCTGCTAATTGTTGCAAATCCTTGTTTCAGAAGCAAGTGCTACCACCTTCCATCAGGAGCAAGAGCAGGGGTGGAACATCTCAGCTGATCTTACAGAGCGACCCCCTGACGGGAGAGGGCTCCCTCCCCGTCCCGCAGAGCCGTTGCAGAAACACCGATCACCTCCTGATCAGGACAAAGGTCTGACCTCCTGTTTCAAATGCATTGTCCAATTAATATCAAGTAATATTAATTCATTCCACCTGGATGGCTGCTTTGCAGCCTAACCCACACAGCTGAAAAATCCTCCTTTTCCCATTTCCACCCCATTTTTCTGTTCCTCACGGTTTGCTCTATTTCCATCCTCTTTCCCCTTGCTGTTTACATCCTATAAATACTTGCTAACAGCTGCCAAGTCCACCGCAGGTGTCGTTTGGCCAAGCTATGCTGAACACATTCTTTCCATCCAAATAAATCCCCTCCAGCTGCTGAAATGCTTTGAGACAGGTTCTGGGTTATACTGGTGTAAATGACTTCAACGACAGATCTGCGCTGGTGTAACCCAAGAGCGGAAAACGGCTCGTTGAGCTTTCCTCTCCACATTCTCCTTCCCCTGCTTCGCCATCGCTCCTGCTCATGAGATGCCCCAAGTGCAAACAATTCTATTTTCATCTCCCCCCCAGAGGAGCCTGTTGTTTTTAAGGTTTTTAGGTGGCAGCTATTTTTGCCATCTGCTTCTTGTACCGGGCACTCGCTGCTGCCCCATCCCCGCGCCTCAGTCATCGCTGATGCTGGCGCTGCGCTGAGGAGCACACCTTGCACCATCCAACCTGCTTTCTGGAGAGAGGTTTCATCCTGGGGATTTGTCAAAGAGGCCCAGCTACAAAAGTAAAATTACTGAACAGAATATTGGTTCTGTTTTACCTCAACCCTGGACCATGTGAAATACAGGCGTTTGCCACAAAAGTAAAATTACTGAACAGCCTGTGGCAAGGCCGTAGGTCCCCACCAGTGCCAGAGCTCTGGCGTGGAGCAGAGGAAGGGACAGGGGAAACCTCCAGTTTCCTGGTTGACAGGGAGTGAATGTTCTTACTCTGGAGGAAAGGGGGAGGACATGTAGATGGGAGGAAGGAGGTCAGAGAGGGATGCGCAGTGTGTGCTGCTGGAGCTGCATGGACAGATGTCCTCAGCCTTAAAGCCACCGGACGGTGCAGCTGGAGGGAGTATTTCCCCTGTCCCCAGGACAGTGACAGGGACTCCTGCCGCCAAGGACAAGTGACTTGAAGATTGCTTTCAAATAATTTGCACCAGAACCTGAAGATTTTCCCAGAAGCACAGAGTCTATACATTAAACAAAAACCCTTTTCCATCATATATCGCTCCCTAGGACAGGCCTGATTAATTAGTGCTCTTCCCAGGGAGAGTGGAAACAGCACTGAACAGTTTAAGGCACTGGGAATAAGAGCCAGGCTCTGGTGTCACCCCTGCCATTGCTCCCTGTCCTGGTGTGAGGTAAAATGAATCAGTTTTCTAATTTTACTTTATTAGCTGGGTCTCTTCTAACTCACTCAACTCTGAGACGACCAGCGGATTGGTCAGGAACTGCTCCCTCTCAGGGTGCTCAGCCCTGATCACCCCAAGGGATGGTGCAGAGAGGCCCTGGCTTGGACTCATTGCTGGAACAACCAAGGGCAGGGAATAGCAGGATTTGCCCCCTTGAAGGGTGGGAAGTGGAAAAGCCTCGAGGGGTCACCCCTGTGGGGAGGAGGGGACAGGACAGGGGACCCCAAACTGACCCCCAGGGTCTTCCATCCCATCNTTTTTTGTTCCAATTGGCCAAACCCATGACAAATACAAAGGGATCTGGCAAGTCATGGGCTGCTCTGGGCACCAGCCCCCCACAGTGGCACTTACTGCAGTGTTCCCCAACCCCCAGAAGCAGTGCTGGGCTTCCTAAATGTCAAGCACCATCTCTTCTTTGTACAAATAACCACAATTAAGTGAGTGACCAGGAAGCCAGGAGAGGAGTTGGGGGGTGAAGACAAGCTTCCTTGAAATAGCAGAGCAGGGCAGAAGGTCTTGCAGGAAAATTCCTGCTCCTGAAACAAGTTCTTGCTTTCATCCCCTGGGGAAATGCCACCATCATGTGACAGGAACGCAGGGATGCTTGAGCACAACCAGTGAAAGAGAAATTCTTCAGCGAGACGTGCATGTGCCTGCTCCACACGTGCCACAGCTCAGATTAGACACTGCTCTGGGGAAGGAGCAACCAAACACAGACAGAGGGTCCAGATTAAGGCATCAGCGGGAAGACAGGCTGCCTGCCATAGTAACAGAATCACTCAGCTTGGAAAAGACCCTTGGGATCATGGAGTCCAACAATCAGCCCCACTCTACAAAGCTCTTCCCTACACCAGATCCCCCAACACCACCTCTAAACCACTCTGAAACACAGTCAGGGATGGGGACTCCACCCCCTCCCTGGGCAGCCCAGTCCAAGCTCTGACCACTCTTGCTGGGAAGAATTCTTGCCTCATGGCCAGCCTAACCCTACCCTGTTCCAGCTTGTAGCCATTCCCTCTCCTTCTATTGATAATTCCCTGTAAGAAGAGACCAGCACCAACCTCTCTACAATGTCCTTTCAAGCAGTTGTAGAGAGTGGTGAGGTCTCCCCTCAGCCTCCTCTTCCTCAAACTAAACAGTCGCTCTACAATGTCCTTTCAAGCAGTTGTAGAGAGTGGTGAGGTCTCCCCTCAGCCTCCTCTTCCTCAAACTAAACAGTCCCAGCTCCTTCATGAGATTTCTTCTCCAGGCCTCTCACCAGCTCCGTGTCCCTGCCCCTCCAGATCTCTCTTGTGCTGAGGTGCCCAGAACTGGACACCAGACTCAAGGTTTGGCTTCCCCAGTGCTGAGCACAGGGAGATCTGTACTCAGACCTCATCTAATCAGATTCTAATCCCACACTACTTGGTTCTAACCAACATCCAGTTACCAACAGGATCCTTCCCAGCAGCTGCTTTCTCCCTTCACCGCCCTTTTCTGAAACCATCCCCAGTTACAGGCGTTACTGATCCAGAGACCTGATTTCTTCTCACATCTTCCCCTCCATTAGCAACAGCCTCCTTCCATCCCCCCAGTTAGCTTTGCCCTCAGACTCCCACCATCTCCTTCCCTCCAGATAAGGAGTCATTTTCCCTTTAGCCCATTCCCACATTGACCCCACACACTCAGGGCTACGCAGGCACCTTCCACACAAAAAAAGTGACTCCTATTTATCAGAACCCCAGTGAAACCTCTTCCTGCAAGAAAGTCCAAATCCAATGTCCCTTTAGCACTGATCTTGTTTCTGCTCTAGGTACTAACTTTAGAACAAACTTTAAACAGAGGGATTTGTGTCTGACACGAAAGTAAATGAGCAAAAATTGTCCAGCCCTTCCAGGAGGACCGTCAGGCCTACCCAGTCCTGGGGTGCAAAGGGATACACGAGTAAACCATCGGAGGGGAGGAAAGAGAATACAAAACAAAGGCAGAGTAAAAGTAAATCAGAAAATGCACCGGGGTTTTTGTTTTCTGGCCCCACCTGCCAGCTCCAGGGGTGAGAGCAGGAAGGGAGCAAAGGGAGAGAGCTCGGGTGGGAACCGCACCCCCACTGCTCCCTGCCTGGGGAGGGCAAACCAGAGCCTGCCTCCTACCCTGAGTCAAGAGACAAACCAGTCATCTGAAAATAAAACCAATTCCTTTGGTAGACAAATCTATCCTCCCTCCTTCCCTCACCCCTTTGAGAGTTAATCATGAAAACTTTAAGAGGACTTTTTGAGCCCAGAGTCTGGAAGCTGCAGAAATGAAGGACAGAAGGACAGCTCTTTAAACAATTTAACTGGGGTTTTACTCACAACTTCTCCAATCTCCTCCTTCTTAATACGAAAGCTCATTGCCTGGACAAGGTTAGAAAGAGATTCCTAAAAATCACAACACTGCAGGAGCTTCACCACCGTCCTGAAAGCAGGTGGACCTGCCAGCAGAGCACCGACTGCTACCTGGAAAGCATTCCCTCAGATTTCCAGCTCTCTAACGCCACACATGGCTTTTTTGAGCTGATAAAAGAGAGGTGCAACACTAGTAACAAGAGTTTAACCGCAATTCCACCTTCTCCTCGTTTGATCTCATCTGTATACCAACACACAGCTATGACTAAATGAGTCTGGTGGGTTGAAGACTGAGGATTAGGACAGGACAGTCCAAACACACCGCTTGCAAACCACCTTTATTATTTTATTAAGTCCTAACTTTGAAGCAGATGGCTGCCAGGCTCCTGCAGCTGCGAAGATTTAATAGCAGCCATTAAATCTTCAACCTCCCTGGCAAATGGGAGCAGATGAGCATTGACGTAGGTGCTCCAGGTGGGAAGAAGCAAAAGCAGATCATTAAGAGTTCCGTGGGTGCCAAGCCCCATGAACATGGCTTTTATGTGCTTGTGATGACCCCACTGTTACACAGCCCCCCGAGCAACTAGCACTCAGACCCGGTAACAGCCACGCAGCTCCCTCCACGTTTCAGGACAGGATTTGGAACGGATGCATCAACGTGATTAACATTGGCTGAGCTCTCGGGGAACCCACAAGACGGTCCATCCCTGAAGACATCAAGGCAAAGCCTCCCAGGAGCAATTACGCTGCGGTTTCTCACCGACCATGTGCAAAGAGAAAGTCTGAAGCCCTCTGTACGAGCTCCCAGCCACCTCTCGTGAGGTTTTCTCAACTTAAGCAAATACTCAGAGCTCACTGTTTCATTTTTAGGACTTGGGTTTTGTTTGCTCAAACAACATACTCTAGGGCTGACCTGGACAAGACTCAGATCAGGTACCCAAATGTAAGTCATCATCACCTCTGCCAAGGAAGAGCCCACACTCCTCACCATTCTCCCTCAGCCTGTGCAGAACAGCACCAAAAGTAAAAGTACACATTGAAGGTGTAATTTTATCTTTCAGGAGAAAGAGTTTAGATTCTTGTTAGTTTAGTTCCTGGATATTGCTTCAAAATCAAACCTGCTTTTCAAAAGACAGAGGGAATCCAGGAGCCCGATGACATGGCTGACACTGGAATTCAGATTTCGGTTTGGTTTATCTGCATGTGGCAGTGGATCATGGAATCACAGAGTCAGGGAGAGCTGGAAAGAACCTCCAGAGCTCCCCCAGCCCAAC
>VZTM01039332.1:86174-96734 GCA_013400555.1 Jacana jacana | reverse complement strand
AGCCATCCATGGGGTTGGTGTGTCCCAAGGGCAGGACCTGGTACTTGGTCTTGGTGAAGGCCATGCCATTAACATTGGCCCATCTATCCAGTCTATCCAAGTCCCTCTGCAGAGCTTCCCTGCCCTCGTGCAGATCAACACTCCCACCTCACTTACTGTCATCTCCAAACTCCCTGATGGTGCTCTCTATATCATCAATAAAGACATTAAACAGAGATGGCCCCAACACTGAGCCCTGAGGAACAGCACTTGTGACTGGCCGCCATAAACTTCTTGTAACAGTCACTCGTTCCCTCTCAGTACAGGTATCGTTGGGTGTCACCCCTTGTCCCAGGTGTGGTACTGCACATACAGATGCCTGCGTTTCCCCCTGATGCCTGTGGGGAACGGGATCGTTGGACCAAATTCACTCCTAGAAGGGTGACGTGACGATCAACAACAAAGCCTGTCAGGGCAGTTTTGGTTAAGTCAGGGCAGTTTTGGTTAAGTCAGGGCAGTTTTGGTTAAGTCAGGGCAGCTTTGGTTAAGTCAGGGCAGTTTTGGTTAAGTCAGGGCAGTTTTGGTTAAGTCAGGGCAGCTTTGGTTAAGTCAAGGCAGCTTTGGTTAAGTCAGGGCAGTTTTGGTTACGTCAGCCTTCTTATAGAGCACGACTCTCTTTTTTCCCAAAGCCCTAGGGATTCCCAGATACGTTTGTATTAATTATTTCCTCCCCATAAATGTTAGCTTTCAAACAGCTCTGCTAAGACAGCGATCAACAAGCAAAGGCAGGGTGGGCTGTACGTGGGATGGCTGAAGGTCAGGGGAAGGATTCCTGGGAGGGTTTCTGCCCTCGCTGCGGGATCTGCTGGGTCACCGTGTTCACCACTGCTCTGCAAAGGTGTGATTTGCCCCAGTGCAATTCCTCTTTCTTTCCCTCAAGTTCCACAACGTTTCCAACTGAAATTAAGCGAGCGCTTAACCAAAGCAAACCACTATAATTGTAGAACTGTATCACTTCAATTTGTGGTATTTTTATACTCACAAGTGAAGTAAAACCTTTAGTTCCTCTGAGCCTTTTGTCACGACAAACCACAAAGATAATTACTAGGGAAGCTGCTCTGGTAAAACCTCCCAAACCGACTGTCACTGCAATGCCAGACAAACACCCCCAAATAACAACTAAATAATGGATATTACTGGAGTCACAAAAAACAATGCCTTTAACAGAGATAACCACCAGCACCCAGTAACCGTGGGCTCGCTCCGGGCTGTGACCGGGGTGATTCACGCTGCTCAAAGGCGGTGGGAGGTTTCTGGTGCCTTACCCAAAGGCTTCGCTGTCAAGTGTCCCTGTAGAGACCCATCAAAATGCTTTTAGCTGGAATGGGCTCTAATCACAGGGTGACTTCAAGCACCCAGTGCATAAAGTTCCCTTCTTGGTAGGGATGGGGACCTGAGAACTCACTTGGACCGGTGAGCCTTCCCAAGGCAGGTGTTTACACAGCTCAGAGTAACTCTATCCTTTCCCCAGAGTCTTAATTATAGTCTCACTTCGAAAACAAAGTTTTAAGAAATCCAAATCATTCATCTAACCACACTTAGATGACAATTTAACTGCAGAAATACCATTCTGTACCATTTCCACTGACAACCCAAGGCTCCCACCATCCACGTGCCGACCTGAACCCTCAGAAAAGGCATTTTAGTCCCTGACAAGAACAGAGAAAGAGGAAATTATCATCTCTATCTGTTCTGCCATTTAATCCTCTTCAAGTTCTCCATATTGTGTAGAAGCAGGAATGAACAAATCAATGGTTGATGGGGTGAGGTGACATCGCTGACCGGGCGGTGAGCATCCCCAAAACCTGAGGCCAGCCCAGAGGCCGTGCCGCGGTTCAGGGCTGCGGAGGGGGACAGGGGACGGGCAGGCAGGCTCAGCAACCCTGCTCTCTCTTACCTCTGCTCCTGAAAACCAGCAGGTGGGAGCTTGCAAAGTAAGTAGAACAAAACAAAACAAAATTAAAAAAAAAAAAAAAGTAAATAGTTTGGCAAAAATTACAGCAGTGTTTACAGAAGGAAGAAAGGAAGGGAATGAGCAAAATGTGCTGCCAGAAATATGGAAGTGCACATATTTTAGCATGACACAGGCTGCAGCAGAGACAGAGATACCAGATAGCTGCTAAGGAAAAAAAACCCACCCCAAGTGCTTTGAATTTCAATAGAAGCCTCCCAAGATGCCCAGATTAAGTAGAAGCTCCCCTCCTCTGCTCTCCTGTGTCCCCAGGACAGTGCTCATCTCAGAAATGAAACCCTGAGACCATCCCAGGTGAGGACACTGTGGAATCCAGCAGGATAGCGGCACCTTCGCAGACACTGGGAGACCAGCGGAGGCGCTGGCTGTCTCAGCAGCAAGTGACTAATCACAGCACGTTGCCACAAAGGAGCTCTGACCTTTCCAGTAATGAATACTCCCCCCAGAGCACACACTGGCCCAAAGACAAAACTGTGATGTTTCCCTGCATTTAAATGGGCAGAGGATATGTGAATTATATGTTATTTTTGAGAGCGGTACAACAAAGCGCTGCTTTAAAGAAGCACTCCAAGCAAAGGTGATGAAGACAAGGAAGACAGCGCTCTCTTGAGACAATGGGCTACTAAATCCTGTGTCTGTCTCAACCTAAGGCTCTCAAAGTGAAAACGGATTCCAACAAAACCCATCAGTAGTAATTTATTTCCAAAGCTCACCAGGAATTCAGCTGGAATCCTATCCCAGTGTTCAGCGCACACCTTGCCCTCAGGTCTCCAAAAATACAATCATTTCTGTACAGTCAGGCTGCCAGAGGTGTGTGGGAACCTGGGGGCTGGGGGGGATTATAAAGAATGTTCTCCCATGAGGGGACATAACCCCTCTTGCTGCTCAAACTTTGAAGAGCTTTGGGGGCCTTTGAAATGTTGTGAGCCATTTTCTAATAGAAGAATCCATAAGGAAAAAAAAAACAAAACACACCAAACAACAACTAAAAAAACGTGGTGTGGGCCAACAAAAGAAAGAAGAGTCATATTTAGTGCCCTGGTCACCTCCTGGAATTAAGCCCAACTGATGAGAGGTCTCAAGAGGTCAGAGACACTCGCGTTCCCTCTGCAGAAATCCCAGCACACATCTGCACAGCGGGTTAAGTGGCTGTTCTCAGTGTCACGGAGTAGCTCTGGTTTTACACCACTTGGGTTATCCTGAAGTGACTGTGGTGTCCCAGGACTTGGCAGGAAGGCACAGCCGTGCCCAGGACAAGGCACCTACCTTGCTCCTCCGCCCCCCAGCACCAGCGCAATGGCGTTCCCAGTCAGAACACGGGCCAGGCGAGAGAAGTCGGAGTGACGGTCTGGTGGCTTCTGGAACACGCGTTCATACATCTCTATCTGCAGAAGGGAGGCAGAAGATGGTCATTTTAAAGGGAAGATTGAGCTGAGATCTGGGGAAGAACTTATCTGGAGTGAGGGTGGTGAGAGCCTGGTCCAGGTTGCCCAGAGAAGCTGGGGCTGCCCCATCCCTGGAGGGGTTCAAGGCCAGGCTGGAGGGGGCTTGGAGCAAGCTGGTCTGGTGGGAGGTGTCCCTGCCCAGGGCAGGGGGTGGCACTGGATGGGCTTTTAAGGTCCCTTCCAACCCAAACCAGTCTGTGATTCTATGATTTTATGATCCATAAAGACGACATGAGCCCCTTATCCCTGTGTTTCCTATGGTAAGTTGAAGCCAAGCAATTTGGAGAGAACACTATCAGAGTAATGCCCAGTACCATTCTGCCAGCTCTCCTTTGACACATGGATTACAAGTAAAGTACAGCAAAGGGACCAGCCACCCAAGCAGGGCTCTCTCACCAGCTTGGGCAGGCTTCTTCTGGAGAAGACTCTGCGCGGGCAGCGGAGGTGAAGATGCGCCGAACACCAGCTCCGCATGTTGAGCCATTCCACGGTTCGGGAGGGGAGAGGCCCATCCTCCTTATGGAGCAGGATGAGCTGCTTCTGGGCTCGGACCGCTGTGTTCTCCAGCATCCTCTCCAGCTACAGCAGAGCACACACCCAAGGAACGAGGGTATTAGTTATTTACTGCTCCAGTAGAGGTTTAACAGAAATATATATTGTGAAATACTTATACACACACACACACAATACAACTGACCCCTACTCCCTCCTGAATGTGCAGACACACTAGGGACCCTCAAAGAAGATTGCTCTAGACAGCTCTGCGCTTCCATGGCTCACAGAATTCCAGAATTAGACAAGGATTCAAACCCAACTACTGTAAAATGAGTGCTTTTAACCTAAACCACAGACCATTAAAAGCACAGCACAGACACACGCTGTTCGTGCAGAATGACATCGCTTCCCAAGTCATACTCCAGCCTACAAATGTTCAGCGTGTTTTGGTTCCTTCACCTCCAATCAGACCCTTTTTTCCTCCTTTTATTCCTTATTTTTATTTTTTTTGTTGTTGATTTAGGCAACTGATGGAGACTGGCTTTTACTGAGCTTCCTGCCTCCCACAGACAGTCATGAGGAACCAACACAAAGCGACACACGGGAGCGCTGCAGATGGTGCCAGTCCCAGGGGCTCGGGAGGTCACGCTCAGCACTGCTCAGCCCTGACAAACCCACTGCTGACCTCGTTTTTAAAGCTCCTGCAGAATTTATCTGCCTGGTCAAACAACTTGGGTAAGGAAAGATCAAAACTAAAAACAAACAGTAAAGGGAGAAAACAAACTGCAGCTTACAATCTGTAATCAAATAGACTACGTTATTCATACACCACAATTGAGAGCTACTTTTTCCTTGGCACACACCATGACTTCCATCCAGGCAGCAAAGAATTTCTCTCTCTATCTGGACATCCTGCAAAGAAATTCTGGACAGAAAGGCAAAGCTTCAAAGCAATTTCACTTTTGATTTACCATTGGCCAGAATGACTCTTTAGAGGAAAAGAACTAAGCTGGAAATACTTCTGTACAGAACCTGCCACTTCAGAGGATCCCCATTCAATTCTTTTTTTTTTCTATTTAAAATGCACTTTTTTCGGGAAGATTTCAATATTGATGCTTCCTGGGTATTAAAGCCAGGAAAATTCATGAGTATGAAAGAACCTCCTTTGATGTGGAGGTTAACGCTGGCAATGCAGGAAGGAGCTGTGTCCCTACCTCCCCAACGGTGGGCTCCTGCTCCCCCAGCCCCACGATGAGGATGCAGTCGGCCTGACGGATGCAGCGCTGGGTCCAGGGGGTGAGGGTGCTGTCTGCCTGGTACAGCACGATGCGGTGGATATCCTCCTGCTGGCCCAGCCAGCTGGTTAGTCGGTACTCGTGGGTGCTGGGGACAGAAAAGGAAAGAAAAACTGAAACAAACCCCAAATTCAAACAGTTTTATATCACAGCCCTTGACAGAGAGAGATCTTATATCTCAAGCACAAAGAGATGCATCAGAGACCCCATCTCTTNGTCCCTCAGCCTTCCCTCATCAGAGAGGTGCTCCAGGCCCCTCATCATCTTTGTGCTCCTCTGCTGTAACCTCTCCAGCAGTTCCCTGTCCTGGAACTGGGGAGACTGGATGACCTCTTGCTCATCCACTCTGGGAAGCTTTATCTGTCCCCATTCCCTGGCTCCTGCTTTCTTTATTTCTCCATTATTTATACCACTAGACACATACACAGAGGAAAGAGGACACAGCAATGCCCAACATGAGCAAGCCTTCCATGGCATCCCTCAGAAGAAGGAGTACACAATCCAATCCCCCTTGGAGCAATCCTGCCTTTCCCATTTCACAAGTGAGAAAGTAGCTATGGAGAAAAACCCACCCACATTTGAACCAAAACCTCTTGAAACACTGGTGTCCTAACACCTTGAGGAGAAAGCACAATATGTGTTTAAGAGTAGACTGGATGTGGTGTTGAGGGATCTGGTGTAGGGGAGAACTTGTAGAGTAGGGCAGATGGTTGGACTTGATGATCCCAAGGGTCTCTTCCAACCTGAATGGTTCTATGATTCTATGTCTCTCTGCATTGTCTCATAAGCAATAAGGAGGGCAGGTACCTATCGAGCGCAGCAGAGCCCAGTCGCTGTTTGATGTTGTCGCTGGTGAGCAGCAGAGTTGGACCTGGAGGAACAAGTTGGAGAGGTGAGAACCTGCCATCCAGCCCCCGGCCCCCGCAGCGAGTCCAAGTAGCTGTAACTAAGGCGGGTCTGGGAGTCTGCTCCCAAGATCCCGACGGATCAGCGCGTCGGGCAGGGTCGCCGTGGCAGAAGGAGCTGGCACAAGGGCTTCACAAAGATTTTCACATTTAAATACAACAACACCTTCCCATTCTCCACATTCCCTGAGCCCTCTTACTGCACCAGTCCCTGCCCACACGCTCTCTTTTATTGCATTCCTCAGTCTCGCAGGATGACAGCTTCTACTCCAGCTGCATTTTCACAAACACAGAAACTGCAGGATATCACATACTTTTCCCAACCATAGAAATCCCAGGAATCTGGTTTCAAAGAATGAAAAACAAAAGTGATTTCCTGACCTGTTGAAATACATCAATAGCTCATCCTGCACCGAACCAGCTCCCCAAGTGAATCCTAAAGCTCTCCCTAGTGCTGCTACTTCTGTCTCAACACGCCAACAGGCGTCTGTACTGCTACCAGCCCCAAGCAGAGACTCCCAAATCCGCAGGGCAGGGCCTGATCCCCACCACCTCCGCTACCGAGACAGGCCCACACACATCTGGCACCAGCATGACTCCAGGGGTGACCTTTGGGGGACATTTTGTTTTCTGCAGGTGCTTTTGTCTATTTTTCCCATTACCAGTTCCGTTCCAGCAGCAGCCCCGCAGGCCAGCAGTGGTGGGGGTTGCAGAGCAACTGCAGCTAAATCCAAAAAAGCAAAGGACAAAACCCCTAAGGGTTTAACCTCATAGCGAGACGGAAACACACAGAACATGAAAGGGCAGTTGCTTTGTATTAAATGTTTTCATAAGGTAATCATTCTTTCATTAATAAGAGCTGAAATTGATGTGCAAAATAACCAAACACTTAATTACCTGAGGTCTCTTAAGGCATTAATAAAGCAGGGTGGCTTAATGTGTTTAGTAAAAACCAAGGGACCATGAAGGAAAAACATGAAGGTCACAATTTCATACTTATATGCTCAAAAAGCAAAAACCAGCAGCACAGTGTCCAGACCTGGCATCCTGACCTTCAGGAGACCTCACTGCCCCCCACTGCCCAGTTCCTCCTGTGAAGACCTCTCTGTTTTAACATCCTTCAGTGTTAGACTTGGAAACAACCCACAAGTACAAGCTCTGGAGCTGTGCAAAGCGTTTGAGGCCGTCCTGCCTGACATCCCGGTGTCAGGAGAGACTCGGAGAGACTCAGACTTGATGGATGAACTATCCCATGGATAAGTAACTGACTGGATGGTTGCTCTCAGAGGGTTGTGGTCAACAGCTCGATGCCCAAGTGGAAGTCCCCCCAGTGCTGACTCCAGCTCTAGGGACACCAATATCAAAAGGACATGGAGCTGTTGGAGCGGGGCCAGAGGAGGCCATGGAGATGCTGGGAGGGCTGGAGCCCCTCTGCTGGAAGGACAGGCTGACAGAGTGGGGGGTTCAGCCTGGAGAAGAGAAGGCTCTGGAGAGAACTTAAAGTCCCTTCCAGTCCCTAAAGGGGCTCCAGGAAAGCTGGGGAGGGACTCTTGGTCAGGGAGGGGAGCCATAGGATGAGGGGGAAGGGTTTTAAACTGAAAGAGGGGAGATTGAGCTGAGATCTGGGGAAGAACTTTGCTGTGAGGGTGGTGAGAGCATGGCCCAGGTTGCCCAGAGCAGCTGTGGCTGCCCCATCCCTGGAGGGGTTCAAGGCCAGGTTGGAGGGGGCTTGGAGCACCCTGGTGTGGTGGGAGGTGTCCCTGCCCAGGGCAGGGGGTGGGACTGGGGGGGGCTTTACAGTCCCTTCTAACCCAACCCATTCTGTGACTCGTAAAAGCTGGTACAAAAGCATTGAAAGGTGGATGACTTGAGAGCAGAATTTCATTCTCTCTTCCTCCAGTTGCTCACTGGTTCTGATGAAAGCCATGCCTCCAAAGCAGAGGGAGGGAGTTCCTAAGCTTTTCAAGAGCAGAACCGGTTAAACCTGCCCTTCCCTGCATCAGTGCTGCTGGAAGGTCTGTCTGTCTGCAGGGGACAGACCCAAGGCTCGTGGGGCTTTTACCACTTAATTTTTCACATTGGTCAATTCCTTGATCTGGTTCAGCATTCAGCCTCACAAGCAGTTGGGCCAGCCCAGCTTGGGATGAGGTAATGGGATTAAGAGAGAAGAAACACTCCTGATATGGTGTGCTCTGAGGACCACAAGAGAGAGAGGGCAGGGCAGTTTTGAAAAAGCATTCAACAGCAAAGTCATCATTTGGGTTCATTAACGTGTCAAAGTTCTCAGCACCACAGAAATGATACGTAGAGCAAAGGTTCTTCCAGGAGATGTGACTTTACAATGGTTTATGACAGCAGTGGGAGTTTAGGAGGCAAAGCACGATCAGTCAGGAATGCAAAATGAGTTGAGGAAGACAATAAAAGTGTCGTGGAAGAAGACTAAGAACGTGCTCCGTCCCTGCGCTCCCGGTACCTCCCCACACCCGTCACCACAACCCAAGAACAGCAGCACAGGGGCAAGGAGGGCACCCCACTGATCTGATGCACCCCACTGATCTCATGCCCTAAGGGGAAACCATTAAACCCAGTGACCCAGCCAGTCGGAATGCCTCTATACAGGGCAAAGGGCAGACTTGGCAGAGCTGGGGTGCACCTTTATGCCAGCGTGGTGGCTTAACCCTGGCTGGCAGCCAGGACCGTGCGATTGTCCCCTGAGAAGGGCAGGGAGGAGAGGGGAAAGGGAAGGGGAAAAAAACCTCATGGGGTCAAACAAAGACAGTTTGCTAGGACAGTCACAGAAGAATGCAACAGCAACGATGGTACAAGAGTATTCAATATGAAGTAATGCAGCCCAAGCTGCTCTCCCCACCCAATGAATCAGCTGCCCAGCCTGTCCCAAGCAGTGATTGCAGATCCCGCTCCAACCATTTCTACCAGCAGGACATCTACAGCACGGAATATACCATCAGCCTTTCCACTTCCATTCTGTGCTCCTTCTCAGCTTCTCCTGAGCTGAAGAAGCTGAAGCTCAAGAAGCTGAAACAAAGTCCTTGAATAGTATAAACATCACTTGGCAACAAGTAAAACAATATGCATTACTGACATCCCTTTTCAAATCTGAAATGCAGCCACCCCTAGAAAGAGAAGTAACTGTCCCAGCTGAAACCAGGACAGGTAGTCAAGGTGATGGCTACCTCACCCACAGATGTCTTGAACACGGACAGGACATCCCCATCAAGTATCAAAAGAGCCTTGGAGAGGGATGTGGCTTCAAAAATCACGTCCACTCCACTTTTGCATGTGGAAAAGAAGCCATTGCCAGTATGTGACACAACCACGTGTGTAGAGGCAGAGACACGGCTGTGATGGCTCGGGGGGGCTCTGCCCAGCACCCCCCTGCACACAACAGCCTGGGATGAAGACGCCCAGACCCTTGTTCATCCCCAGCACAGAACATGCTGATGCTTCCAACTGAACCAATTCTGTTTTGTTTCAGAAATAACAACCATCTGCTCTACACTTCCAATTTCTAGCAAGCTCCCAATTAATCAACCATTAAATAACCCTTCATTAATGTGATCAAGAACACCAACATATGTGTTCTCAAGTGCATAAAACAGAATGACCAAAAGTGTTATTTAAACTAAACTGCTGAGAGCAAGGAAGTAATAAAAGTAATTCTCAAATGCACCCCCTTCACGCAGCCACCCCAGGAGGCAGGAGGGCCTGGGACAATGGGTTACTGCGGCCTCACCACGTGCTGTCACACACCATCCTCTAGTGACACTCTCCCCATGCCTGACACCAGCCTCGCAGGTGACTTAGTGCTGCTGTCAGCATCCTCCTTCCTCCAGCAGCTGCCTGCACCCTTCAGGGACTCCTCTCTTTCTGCAGGATTCGACACGGGGCAAACAGCTAAGAGCACAGGAGAGGCGATAGGAGGTAACATAAAACATTCATCTAAGCCCAAGGGGACCTCTCTGACTGCCACCAGCAGCAGACTGCTGGGGAACGGTATTAGAGCGAGGAAAATGTAATGTCATTCTCCAAGCCTGCAGCAATTTGCAGTTCATTAATTCCTCAAGCCAGGGGTGGTGACTTTTAATAGCCCCCCAGAGGATTTTTCCCTTTCAGCAAACTCACTGGGATTCATAATCTCAGCTTGGATGTCCCCTAGGTGAGGAAAGGCGGTCTGGCAGCGGTCTTACCCCCAGGCACAGAGGATCATGATTCATGGGGAAAGCTCCTGGAGCATCGAAATCGGTACTCCAGAGTAGGCTGTTCTCCAGTACAGAGCTACAAGCCCGTGAAAGAGAAGTGAGGAGAGAAAAAAAATAATAAAATGCTGGCAAATCATAGAATCATAGAACCATTCAGGTTGGAAGAGACCCCTGGGATCATCGAGTCCA
>VZTM01039332.1:58365-70908 GCA_013400555.1 Jacana jacana | reverse complement strand
ATTCCCTCATCCAAGTCATTGATGAATATTTGCATTGATGAATAAATGCAGCTTTTTGACCCCTTGTACCAGGGATGGAGCCAACCTTGCCTGTTTGTGAGGAAGTTGGATTTATCTTCCCTCGGGATTAGAAACCACACTCAAAGCAAGCGGATCCGGCTCGGTTAATCACAGTTAATCACCTCGACCCATAACGAGGAGCAGAGGCATCAATTAGGCACTTCTGGGTGCAGGCCAGGAGTGAACGGAGCGGGGCGGCTGGAACAGCCACAGGGCAGGGAAAACGTGTCCTTGTCACACAGAGCACACCGTCCTACCCACCACTGTCCCCACAAGCTGGGAAAGGGCTCAGAGCAGTCACAGGCTTTGCTGGAAACAGACATATATATATATCTATATCTCCACCTATAGGGGCTGGCAGTGCAAGTCTGGGCTCTGGAGCCAAGGAGGCTACCCGGGTTGTGAAGACAAGGAGGTCAACTGCCAAAAAATACCCCCCAGCAAAACACCAAAAGAAGAAAAATAAAACCCAAACAAAGAAACAAAGAGCCACAAAAAGGAAAAAAAACCCAAAGCAAACAAATATTCACCCTCCTGAGCTTATGCAACAGGTTTTTCAGGCCAGAAAGAAGAAAACTAACCCGACAGGGCTAAAAAACGGAGCATTTCTGCACCTGGAAAGCTGCTTGGGATCCCTGGTGCATCACCCCGTTCTCCAAAAGCCCCGAAACCTCCCCTGCTCCCAGGCCCTGCTGCAGCCGTGCATTCATAAAGCCTGTCCCACAGCAGGGCAGGCAGTGAGACACACGTTTTGCAAAGGGAAATAAAACGTTGCTCCTCCTCCTTCCACCTACTCCTCTTCGGATCAAGGCACCAGAAGAGTTCTGCGAAGAGTTCAGGGCCAGATAAAGAGGATTTCTCTCCCTGAAATGGTGCCAGAGAGCGCTTGGCTGAGCACAATTCCACCCCTTGCACCCAGCTCACCACTCACCACCTCAGCTACCTGGAAATGTGTTGTCTTCCCGGCTGCTTCTCAATCAGCTTCAGCCCCAGTCAGCCCCAGTCCAGCCCCAACAGCCTCCAACCCCCCCGCCCAGATCCCTCATTCTAAGGGGGAAACTCTGCTTCTGTATCTGCCACAGAGAAGCCTCTGGGAAACCATTCATTTCCCTTCTGCTTAACTAACATTAAATTACTCCACAAACATGCAGCCTCTGCATTGCAGGGCGAGGGTCCAACTTTGCATTCCCCAGGGGACCTTTTTCTTTCTGGCCTGAAAAACTCGCCTCCTTCAGGCTGCCTAATTTCAGTTTCGAACAAAGGTCCTTCAGCAATGGGGCCGGGCAGGGTCACAGGGCAGTGATGCTCCATCCTGCTTGGTCCCAGGTGCCATCTCCAGCACCACTTGCTTCACAGTCCCCATAAATCCCACTCCAAGCAGCCACGGTCACTCGGTGGCGTTCTATTTCCTATAATCCTATAAAATATGTCAGCCTATTACCCACACCAAGCTGATCTTCCAGAGGCCGGGTCCTGGTTAAGGCTTTTGTCCCTGTCCAAGTGTGAAACCCAAAAGCTGCTTTGCAATAAGCCCTTTTGAAAGCGGTTTTCCCGAGAATTCAGTTGTGAAATATTTCCCTCTGGGTATTTATTTCCTTCCAGGAACAGCACGGATTGCCTGGCAAACTGACTCTCTGCTGATAGATAGTGATGATACCAAAAGCTTTTCCCCTTCTTAGCTGGTTTTTAACAGGCCAATTTAGAGAAATCACAAAATCTACACCAATATCCAAGCGCACAGCAACCACTCATGGATGTGAAACTGTAAATCCAGCTTTACAGGAAGAGGAAAAACACGAGAACAAAACCAAAAGAATATAGTCATCAACCCTGCCCCTCGCTGCAGAGGGTCAGGTTAAATTGTGAGCTATTTTAAATCAAAGGAAGAAAGCTCTTATACCAGGAGTTATCCCCCCTCGCTGGTGTCTTCTTGCAGGTCCCTGCTTTAGGAACCCAGCCCCGGGTAAAGCATGTGGGGAACAAGCCAAGGTGTCCAGATGGACCCTGTACAGCCAGCAGATCCACAGCCCTACAAACCCCAATGTGCTTTTCCTTCCAAGTTTCCTTCCAATTTCCTTCCAAGTGGGATTGTTTAGTTGGAGGAAGAGGAGGCTGAGGGGAGACCTCATCACTCTCTACAACTGCTTGAAAGGGCATTGCAGAGAGGTTGGTGCTGGTCTCTTCTCAGGGGCAATCAGCGATAGAAGGAGAGGGAATGGCTGCAAGCTGCAGCAGGGTAGGGTTAGGCTGGACATGAGGAAAAAGTTTTTCCCAGAGAGAGTGGTCAGTCAGTGGAATCAGCTGCCCAGGGAGGTGGTGGAGTCCCCATCCCTGACTGTGTTTCAGAGTAGATTGGATGTGGTGTTGAGGGATCTGGTGTAGGGGAGAACTTGTAGAGTAGGGCTGATGGTTGGACTTGATGATCCCAGGGGTCTCTTCCAACCTGAATGATTCTATGATTC
This sequence comes from Jacana jacana, assembly GCA_013400555.1. Taxonomy (NCBI): domain Eukaryota; kingdom Metazoa; phylum Chordata; class Aves; order Charadriiformes; family Jacanidae; genus Jacana; species Jacana jacana. Next base: position 68,386 of record VZTM01039332.1, on the reverse strand, counting down.
TAAGTCTGCTCCGATCCTCTCCGGTGGATGGATCCTCTCACATCGCCCAGATCCAAGAGGCCAGGATTCTCACGCTCGACAGGACAGCTTGCAGGTGAGGCAAGTACTTTCTCCAGTGACTTTGAAGTTTAAAAAGTTAACAGTTAAGCCTTTAAAACTTCAAATCAGTCACCCAATAGGCCACCTTTAAATTAAGTATGTTAAATAACAATTTATTGCTGCCTTAATAGCAGGGTATCATAGACCTTCGCATACATACGTGTAAAGGACACGTAAAAGGACTTTCTACCACACAGGGATCCAATGTGAATAAGCAAGCGCAGAAAACGGGGCTGCCAAGGATTTTCTGTTCTACCAAGTAAATGCAATTGGGGTAAAATAGTAATAACAGCCATTTTATCTATACAAATTCACACAATTGCAGGCTCCGTGGAGCTCTTTCCAGGAGTTGCCATTATTCTCCACCAGCTTTCGTAAAGGCTTTTTGGAGGGACAAGGGAGGAGGAGAGGGAAATTAGACCATCAAGTTGAATAAAACCATGGTGTTATTGAAGCTTTACAAGGCCCCAGACGGGATAAAACACTCTGCTTGTCACAGAAGCAGGGGTCTCTGATGAAAACTCCCGGCGGTTTGATAACCGCTGTGGCAAGGCAAATCTCAAATGCTCACTCACAATGATTTCTGGCACCTTTATGGAAGAACTGGAGCTTTACCCCAGGGCTGTTCCAGCTTCTCATGCTTGTGATCGATTGTGTCTTGAAGGAAAACGTCAGCCCCGCATCACAGCAAGGACTGAGCCCCAGCCCCGGCCCCTGCCTGCCTCACGCGGGCAGCACCAGCCCCTCACCAGGCTCCCACCCAACAGTGGCTCCTCTTCTCCCACAGCCAAGGAAAACTTTACTTCAAAGGGCCACAAGAACAAACACAGAAAAATCCAGAAGCTTGACCTCTCCTGACCTATTCCACGGCGCCACATCCAGCTGAACCAAGGAGAGGCACACCATCCCCAGCACCCCAGGGCAGCACTGTGAAAAGAGGGCAGAGCCCCCAGCTCCCGGGGTGAGGAGAGAGCCTTCGGGAGGGCCTCTGCCACTTCAGAAAAGCTCTGGCTAAAATACACGTCCAAAGGGAGCAGGACTCGCTGTTCGAGCCCGTTCTGAATATATTTAAACCCCAAGGGCAGACTTGGAGAGTTAAAAGAAGGATGGAGAAAGGCTCTGTGTTTTCTAGCAGACAAACACTCGTCTTACACTTCACCCCCCACCCCCCCAGCTCCACAGCGACTTCTCAGAGCGATTTCCATCAGCTACAGCGGGTCTAAATTTCAAGTTAGAATTAAAAAAACAACCAGCAAAGCAAAAGCAGCCTTGGCTCAGCAGCAGCAAAGCCGATCCATGAAGCACCATCCGAGCTCTACACTGATGTTAGAACATCTCCGCGATCTGTTCACAAATCCTGCTGCTTCCAAACCGCCTTGCGGTGCCAAAACCCGTGGGCTGATTCTCTTGTCCTACTTTTCCAAACTGAAGGCAGGGATGAAAATAGAAAGAATCAATTCCCTTTCACTCCTGCATCTCCAAAAGGCTCCAGCCAGCACCAGAAACCAGCAGTGAGGCTGTCAGAGGAGCACATGCTCTCTCTGGCCGAGTGCCCCGGTGGCTCTGGAGCTCGGCGGTCCTTGGGCAGGAGTGCTGGGAAAACGAGGGGGAAGTTTGGCACCGTGCACCACTTTCAATTGGGAACATCCAGGATGTGACTCCAGAGTGACTCCAGACTGGGGTGCTCTCCTGAGAAACCAGGAGATGTGGATTTGCCTTCTGCAGGCTGAGTAGCATCCACAAGTCAACATCTGTCACTTCTGGGCACACACTCTGAAGTTTTGGCTGTTACTTACAACTGAGATGAACTTCCCCGTGCTCACCCATCTGCTTCAGCCCTCAGAACTACAGCAGTTAGAGCAGGTCCCATCAAAGGTCCCAGCAGACCAGGATCCTGCCTCCACCAGGACCACAGCAGATGCCCAGGAGAGAAGACAAACCAGGGGGAGCACATGCTGCTTCTCCAGGCACCAGCTCAGCATTTGTACATGCCAGCTGAAGGAACCTGCATTACTGTAAGGATTAACAGGGTGTGATTTCCCTCATTTGATGCTCTTCTCATCAGCAAACACCACCCACGTTTACAATTTTCTTACCCATTGGGTAATATTTTCTTACCACTCATTCCAGAGCTGGAACCCTTTCTGGATCATCTACAAGCACATCACGACTGGTGAAAAGGATGGAATCTCCCCACTAACGCCCAGAATTAAAGGGTTCATTGCCCTTGATGGGAAATGGCACATCTCAAGGGTAATGAATCAAGAGGGTAATTTTGTCTGGGGAACTGCCCGGTTCCTGGCTGTTGGGGCACTCGCTACTGAGGCTCTGCAGAGACTGCCAGGAGGGAGAGGGAACAAAATCAGTTCTCCCTGAAGTCAGTGGGATTCCTCTGAACTCCCCTGGAGGGGTTCAAGGCCAGGTTGGATGAGGCTTTGAGCACCCTGGTCTGGTGGGAGGTGTCCCTGCCCAGGGCAGGGGGTGGCACTGGATGGGCTTTAAGGTCCCTTCCAACCCAAACCGTTCTACGACTCTAAGAGTCAGTTCCCTGGCTCAGGGAACGAGTCCCAACCTCTGATCACTGTTCCCCCAAGGTAAGACTCCCACCAGTGAGGGAGCTTGTGTTTGACAGAAGCAGAGTTGCTATTTTTCTTTGTTTGTTTTCTTAAAGGATGGTGTTCTGATCTGCAGAGGCCTCAGAGGGAGATCCCCCCCTGCTGAAACCCCAGCCAGCTCTTACTACCTAGTCAATTATTTCCAAACTACTGTCCCTGCTATCCCTCCACTACCTCAGGTTGGATGGGGAAAACAACATCATGAACCTGGTGTATAAATCACTCTCCTACAGTAACAGAAGAGAAAATAAGACCAAGAGAATTCCTTCGGCCCACCCCTCTGCTCAGCACGAGGCACCACTTCAACCAGCATTTTTGTAGGAGGTTACAAAAACGAGGAACAGCCTTTTAACCTTTCTAGGGAGAACAAGCAGCTTTTTCTTAATAACCAACCGCCGCAATTCCAGGACAGCACCGTTCCTCTGCTCCAGTACAGCGAGTAGCTTATGCCCCAGCTGTCAGAAGACGACTTTATACATCTGAAAATACCCACCATGGCTTCCCTTACCCTTTCCCAGGTTGTTTGTTTTTAGAGATTAATATTTCTCCACACCAGTCAGGCACCTTTTTGTCCTCTCGACTCTCTTCCTTGGGTCTGCCTTTGCCTTCGAACCTGCTGCCACAGGCTGGTCCTGCAGCTTTTCCAGTATCAGGGAGAACACAAGGATTTCTTCATTCCAGAAAACGTTCTATTAACATTGGTTTTTTTTTCTCACCACTGCATGCCATCCTTCAGGATTGGTCAGCTTTTGATCCCCTAATGCCTGGACTGTTCTTCTAAGAAACATCTACACGGGCCCTTTTCTTTCTGCAATTTAATAGTTTCCAGCTCAAAACCTTCTCTCCAGGCTACTCCTGTAAAGTTAAAGTTGACTTGGCACTTTCTACTTTCCACCCTATTGTATTCCTCCACCACTTCAATGACTTCTGTCCTTCCTGTCTTATCTGACAGACCTAACAGACAAAAAGAGAAGACACAAGAACTTCGATGTCATATTTAAAATATTTTATCTTAGCTTCTTAAGACAGTCCAAAGGCATTAACCACATCAATCACCTACTTACAGTCTACCTTACACTCCCTCTTCCTATTTCTAATACTTGTTCTACAATAACCCAATAGTAGTAACATAAGCTCTTAGATTTTTGACACCAGGTTAACATCTATTTAGAATTTGGAGATCTCAAACAGCAGCAGCAAGAACTTGGTCTGCTAACAACCTTTTTCACAACACATTTCATAGAATCATGGAATGGTTAGAGCTGGAAGGGACCTCAAAGATCACCGAGTTCCAACCCCCCTGCCCTGGGCAGGGACACCTCCCACCAGACCAGGTTGCTCCAAGCCCCCTCCAACCTGGCCTTGAACCCCTCCAGGGATGGGGCAGCCACAGCTTCTCCTGGGCCATGCTCTCCCCACCCTCACACCAAAGAAGTTCTTTCGAGTATCTAGTCTAAATCCTTAAAAATGTCCTTAAAAGATCTATTTTAGCATGTTGTGTCATTGCAACTAATCAGCCAAACTACACACAAATCTAGAGGAAACTAGAGGTGAGGAGTTTGAGGCTGCCAGGCTGCACCCTTTAGACATGGGAAAGACATTTGAATTCGATTACAAATAGATGACTTGAATTGTACTACTTGAGATGTAACACTTGGGCTCAACTTCAACTGCAAAGCAAAAGGATTTACATCTCCACAGTCAGCACTGTTAAATTTTGCCAGCTGATAGAATAGAAAAAGGGAAGAGAGAGAAAGAGCCATCGAAATCAACTCTTGCCCCAGAAGAAGAGGCAGAATTAGAGCGCTGATCTGCGCACAGGAGTGCTCAAGGCAGCACTAAATATGACGGCTTCGGGGCTTACTGGTAACTTACACTTGAAATGTTTTACCAGTAACATATAAAATCAACCTCGATGTAAGGAAAAAGGCGGGTTTAAATTCCACCTGGCTCGTTTCCCCCCTTCCTGGTCCGTCACAAGGAGGGTGACACTGAAAAGGACACCTCAGGAGGGGACAGGCCGCTGGCAGGAGCCGGGTTGGGGCTGGGATGAGCAGAGGCTGCGGGAAATCGGTGCCGTTCCACGGAGAGCGGCGGAACCCAAGGATATTTCAGAGAGATCCAGAGAACAGGAGTGTTTCAAAAACCCCCAACTCAAGTTTGGAAACGCTTATAGAAAAATAACCCTCACAGGGAAAGCAGGAAGGTCAGTTTTCATGGTCACAGCTTCTGGAGACCGCAGTGAGGAAATCATCCCAGCAATAACACAGACAAAACCCCACAGGAGTTTTTTAACATGAGAATGCATGAACACAGGCCTTAAACCATACAGTTAAAAATAAACAAGCTCCAAAACGTTATTATGGGTCCCAGGAAGGCAAAAGGATATAAGTATTTTAATTAGGTTTATTACTTTTGCAGGTTTTTTAAGAAATCTGGTAAAATAAGTACATGTCTTAAAGACAGCAAAAAGAAAAAAAATCAGAAATAATCCGAAGTAACAGCATTAAAGAATTGCCTTTAAGGCTAGAGCAATGATTTAGTGCTTAGTATAATGTCCCTGATGCACTTAGGGACAAAAGAATTAAATTTCAAGTCCGTCAGTCTCCAGGTTTGCAGGAGAGAAGTATAATGTCAAGTGAATTAAAGAAGATGGATGAGCTGATGGATTCAGAGGGAGCAAGCACAGTCTCCAGGACACAGACCGACCTGGCAGATGCAGAACAAGGACCGACAGGCGGAAACACAAGGAAGAGGAAACCCAACCCCCAAATATCAATGCTCTGGAAATAAAGGTACATACAACCAAGTGCTGGTTTTGAGTCCCAGTGAGGAACACAAACAAATAACGACACTGGAAAGTGATTTTAGAGGTCAAACTCTCATTTACTATCTATCAATAATGTTAAAGTGGTTTCCAGTTTGACATTGAGGGGCTGGAATGGGTCCAGAGAAGGGCAATGGAGCTGGTGAGGGCTCTGGAGAATAAGCCTTCTGAGGAGAGACTGAGGGAGCTGGAGGTGTTCAGCCTGGAGAAGAGGAGGCTGAGGGGAGACCAGCTGGCTCTCTACAACTCCCTGAAAGGAGGGGGTAGCTGGGGGGGGGTCGGTCTCTTCTCCCAAGGAACAGGCCATGGGACAAGAGGAAATGGCTCTCTACAACTCCCTGAAAGGAAGGGGTAGCTGGTGGGGGTCGGTCTCTTCTCCCAAGGAACAGGCCATGGGACAAGAGGAAACGGCCTCAAACTGCACCAGGGGAGGTTCAGATTGGAGATCAGGAGAAATGTTTACAGGGAAAGGGTTCTTAAACCTTGGACTGGGCTGCCCAGGGCAGGGGTTGGGGCACCATCCCTGGAGGGATTGAAAAGCCGGGCAGACACAGTGCTCAGTGACATGGGTTAGTGATGGGCTTTATCAGAGTGGGGTTGATGGTTGGACTCAGTGATCCTAAAGTTCCCTTCCAACCCAGATGATTCTATGATCCGATGTACGTCCCCCATTTAACATGAACTTCTCCCAGATACACAATCAGCCCTGCAATAAATCATGCTCAAACCCACTAGGAGATAAGGGAAGAGAAGCTGGTGAAAGTCTGTATAGATCAGATCAGACAGAGAGAACCAAATGTTTTCTCGGTGCCCATCAATCATACACAAACCCCAGAGGACGTGGTGCTAACAGAGAGCTTCAGCTCCTCAGGCATCTTTTGAGATCGAGAGAAGATAGTTTTCATTTTCTTACCTGGGGGAATTTGCGTTTGATGGATGTCAGTGCTCCCTCGGGGAGCTTGGCAAGCTCTGAATCTCGGACTGCGTGGACGGTCGTGGCTCGAGGTTGGTGGGTTAACGCCTCCACCTGGAAGGGTACAGAGCCAGAACATTAACCACCCTTCCCCACAGGCTGCCAAAATCCAACATCACGATGAGGAAACAGAACAATTCCCGAGACCTGGGCTGTCAGACTCGCTGCTCACACATGTTCTGAGCAGCACACTGGTTTTCCCCCCTCCTTCTCCACGTCCATGGCGCCCCCAGCATCTGCTGAACCCCCGTCTCCCCAGCACACGCTCTGCCCTTGGACAGTCCCGGTGTCTCACCCACTGGATCTCAAAGCACAGGACGGACAGAGTTAGACAAAAAAGTTCTGCCTGAGCTTTTTCACACTCACACACACACCCCCTGTGTGTCTCCAAGGGAGGATAAAGCTGCTCCTAACACTGGCCAGAACAACAGCCGGAGACGCGCAACGGACTCGTTCATCACAGCACTTACATCCGTAATCCACCGTTTTTAATTGTGATAAAGTGATCTAAGAGAGAGAAACAACCACTTCTCTACTTTCCTTCCTTTCTTTTTTCCCCTCCATGCCACCCTGAAATACTGTCAGGTCACAGTGCCGGACGCCAGCAGCCTTGAAACAAGCAAGGCTTCCTAAAAATTAAAGAAAGGGATGAGGAGCAAATCAGTGTATTTTGGCCAGAAGACAGCTTTGCTTTTCCTTTTTCTTGTTTGTTCATTAGCTTTTTTATAAATTACATATATGCCTTCCCCTGAGGGTGGCAGAGCCCTGGCAGAGCCTGCCCAGAGGTGGCGGGGTCTCCTTCTCTGGAGACATTCAACCCCCTGGACACGTCCCTGTGGGACCTGCTCTGGGTGCCCCTGATCAGGCAGGGGGTTGGACTGGGTGATCTCCAGAGGTCCCTTCCAACACCATGGCATTCTGTGATTCCATGTGTATCTGTTCTGTGTTACCAGGAAAACACGGGACAGGATTCACCTACCTGAGCAATACCCAATATTTCACCTAAAAACGTTTCTTATAATTGGGATGATGTCGCAGTGAAAATGGATACAGAGATATTCTCCTTCATAGCAAGAACCCAACATAATGGAAAGAAAACCGGGCTCTAAAGGCCCCCTCTGCAAAGCACAGCCACAGTCACCCCCCTCCCCGGCCCCCAGTGCCCCCAGTGCCCCCTCTGCAGAAATATCTTCAAGGGCTTTAATGAGGCTCAGGGGGGCGAGATGGTGCCATTCGGAGCCGAGGCAGAGCTACACCATTTAATTGCTTAGAAACAGCCCAGTGCTGAGCTCGGCAGGTTTTAGCACCGGGCAATGTTTACTGGGCTTGAAATCCACCCGTCAGCTGTTTGGGAAAAACAAAGCACTGTCAGTGTGGGGTCTGTAATTACTAAGGTTAAAACACTGTCCCGGTTTGAGTTAAAACGAACCAATTTTCTGTTTTCTAATTTTACTTTTTTAGCTGGGTCTCTTCTAACTGACTCAACTCTGGGATGAGCAGCAGATGGGTCAGAAGCTGCTCCCTCTCAGGGTGCTCAGCCCTGATCACCCCAAGGGATGGTGCAGAGAGGCCCTGGCTTACACTCATTGCTGGAACAACCAAGGGCAGAGAATAGCAGGATTTGCCCCCTTGAAGGGTGGGAAGTGGAAAAGCCTCGAGGGGTCACCCCTGTGGGGAGGAGGGGACAGGACAGGGGACCCCAAACTGACCCCCAGGGTCTTCCATCCCATCCCCATCACGCTCAGTAGAAAAGCTGAGGGACCAAAGGGTCAACTCTCTTCCTTCCATGGCCGATGTCTGAGGAGGACCCTGTCTGTTCCTCTGCCTTTGATCCCCATCCCAGCCTTCCTGACTCCAGAGCTGGAATCCAGCTCCTGTCGCTCACCCAGTCCAGGCTGGGACTTTTCCTGATGCTGCTGGTGACGTGAGCATCATCCTGGGAGCTTGATATGGGTGTGTAAGTACTGGATGCTTTTTTTTTCCTTTTTCTTTTCATTATTTATTATTTAATTATATTTTTATTAGTTTGGTTTTTTTCTAAGCTCCTAAATCTTTTTAATCCCTTCCTCTCCTCTCTTTTTCTTAACAGGGGGAGGGAAGGGCCATCATCTGCCTTTCTGACTGGCCAATACCACGACAAACACAAACAAAAATACTCCTCCCCGACTGCCATTTATGGACACTAAGAATAAAAATGAACGTGGTTTTTCATTTAAGATTTCCAGGAGAGAAAGAAACAGCAAACATATCGGCTTATAACCGTTTGGTTTGGGGGGGGGTTGATGAGTTGGTTGGTTTGATGGTTGGTTGGTTGGTCGGTTGGTTGGTTTGATGGTTGGTTTTCTCAGGACTAGTTCCAAAGCTTCTCTTTACAGCCCAAGCAGTATTTTATTCCAGAACCACGGGCTCAGGCACACAAGAAGTGAAGGCTGAGCATGCAAGGCCCTGTCCGACGGCAGAGCTGTGCCAGGGGACCAGGCCTCGCCTTCTGCCCACGCAACCAGACAATTTAAGAGGCGCAACTCCATGACCCCAGTTCCGACAGGAGAGCGCTCCTGCGAGACGACGTGTGACAAAATGCACAATTCAGGCAACCAGGACAGGCAGATCTCAAAATAAAACCCCTTGCAATTCTCCCCAAAAGCTGAGATGAGGCTGCCAATATTAACTCTACCCCCGAGAGTTCCACCGACACCGACTGCGACGCAGGAAAATCCGCCCAAGAACAGTGAAAGTCAGTACATTGTGCCAGCTGTGGCCTTTGGGTTTTGTTCAGCTGCCAGGGCTGTTTCCTTACAATTTTATTTTAAACTCATTATATAGAAAGGAAAGAAAAAACAAAAAAGGTCATGCCATAATTGTACACACAGTTACAGAGCAACAGGCCCCAACAGGCCGCTTTTTGTTCCCCAAGTGGTTGTATCACATCTCCTGTTGTATCTCTTTCCCCTGTCACAGCTTTTTATCACAGTTTTTAGCTCTGTAATTTCCCTTCCTTGCCCTGAAAGCAGGTTAAGAGTTTCAGTTGTTAAAATAAACCCTTTCTCCTCTCCAGTCATCACCCGATTGACTTCAATGTCTATAAAGAAGAAAAAAACCACTCCAACAGTCTCCCATCCTTTTCCACTCTCTGTGATACATGAGAGCATAAAATTAACTGTGCTCCAAAGGCCTCGCAAGTCTTTGGGAAAAGATGAGAGCTGTAAAAAAAGAAATTAAAATTTAACTTTAAAACAAAGCCTCAGGGGTTGGTTTGTTTTTTTTTTTCCTCCAACCTGTGACTTCCTTTTCAAATGGTTCCCTGGGCAGAGCGGGACGAGATAGAGACCTTGTCATGGAGCACCCAAGAGTGGTGCTCGATGGAGTTCAATCCAGCTGGCGGCCGGTCACACGGGGTGATCCTCAGGGCTCAGTACTGGGGCCATCTCTGTTTAATGTCTTTATTGATGATATAGAGAGCACCATCAGGGAGTTTGCAGATGACACTAAGTGAGGTGGGAGTGTTGA